>CM068322.1:34750438-34910438 GCA_034766995.1 Acanthacorydalis orientalis | reverse complement strand
TGCACAGGTGTTTCTTAATTAGTGACACTGCTGTTCCCGTATAGAGTGCGTTTACAGAATTTCACTCTTTAGTTTGAATACTGAGACGATTGGTTTTTAGTCAAACGCATGTTTGTAAATTCTAACAGGATTATATTCAGTCAGGTGTCCAGTTCAGGAACTAGACGGATTCGAAACAGTGAATATGTAGGTTAAGAGTGTATGAAACGAAATCGATGGAAATGTGCGAGGGTGGGTTTTTATCCATCCTGAGGGCTATATGTGAGAATTGTAATCGATTTTGTGTACGGTTTGAGAGAAGTTGTTGGCGGGAGTCGGAGAAGTAAGAGTGGATTTAAGAAGTAAGAAACTCATATCCTACATGCAGGAAGTATATTGAAGTAATTTTTCTATACAATTCCTCTTAATTTCTAAGCATTCAGTGTAGAGCTTAATGAATTTCTGGATTCTATGCTGGAAGAAACTTATTTACGGAGATGATTTTGTATTGTATTAACGACTTCCTTACTATATAGAAAATTTATCATTGTAAATCATTTTTTATTAGTTTGGTAAGAAAATAATTGCAGTTTTCGTTATTATTGAATATTTGAATATTTGACACACAGTTTGTTTTGTCTAGTAAACATTTTTCTTCTTGGAAATAACTCGAACTGTGCCAAAAACTGTATTTGTCATTTTTTTTAAAATATAAACTGTTCTTTTTATCAGCTGTGAAAGGTAAATATTTTTTGATTATATTTTAACCTAATTCGATGAACTTGATGATTTCTTTTTAGAAAAAAACAGTCCTAATTAAAATAAGATCCTGTCTATGCATTGAAAAATCTAACTGTTCACACATATCAATAGTAACAGGACAATTACCCCTGGACAAAATCCCTCATGACATTAACCCCCCGGACAAGAACTCTCCCGTATAAAAAAATCTCGGACATTAACCTTCCGCGTAAAAATCCTTTAGACATTAACCCTCCGTATAAGAGTAAAAACTCTTTAAAAAGAATTTCATCGACACGACAAGCAATGGGTACAAAAATTTATTCGACAAAATAAATGTTTTAAAGTGAATTTGTCAAAATAAAAATTTAACAGAAAATCATTTGACACAACAAAGTATGGATACAAATTTAAAATTATACTAACACCTAATATGCTCATTTTGAGATAGAGAGGAGAGGGAGAGAAATTAATGTCTTCTTAAAATATCGAAATCTCTAACAGGGAATGTAGTTTTATATTATTATTATTTAAAATTATACTAAAACCTAATATACACATTTTAGGGTAGACAGAGAGAAAATCGATTCATTTAAAATATTGAAATGTTTTACAAGAAATGTAGTTTAACATTATTAATACTTGAGAATAAAGGCAGACTTTTTCCATACCTTTGATTTTCTGGTATAGTAATTAATTTTAAAAACTGGAATTACCATGTTAATAATGTTAATTTAAAATATACTAAATGATTTTGAAATATGTAAATATTATAATAGATTTTTGTATCAATTGTTTGTTGTGGCAAGGAATTTTTTTAAAGAGTTTTTATTCTTATACGGGTGGTTAATATCCGTGTGGTGGTACACATGGAGTTTAATGTCCGTGGGTTTTTTTATACGGGGGTTACTGTCCGGGTGAGTTCTGTCCAGGTGTAATTGTCCCAGAACCATATTCAATACAGCCGAACTCGAGATGTAATCTTCTACCTTGATATAATTAAAAACGTGAATTGAAACAGTCTGCGCAAATTAGAACGTGTCTCGCAGGTGTATTCGTAATTATCGTAATAACAAATTTAGACAATCGAGTATTAGTAACAATATAACAGACGATGAATACAACAAACACGTTTTATTTCTTTCATTTCGTTTTTACAACTGTCTCATTAGCGTTCATTCAAACCCGACTCGTTCAAAAACACAGTGCGACGCTCGTTCTCGTTCTCCATAAAGAAATTCTCATTTTTTATGGTTCATCAGTTCGACTAGGAGAAGAAAAAAACTAGTATCATTAAGAAGTCGTTATGAATAGCGATAGTCAAAATGAAAAGATGGAATTAAACAAACAATGTGTGTACACGGCGCACATACATAGATGTGGTAGGTGTGCGTATGAGACACACGTTCGGAACAAATTACAATACCTGTCCCGATTGTGTGCGCGCCCGCGTTGTGGAAGAAATAGATTAATATGGTCTTTCTGAAAAATGTATATTTGTCAGGTGAATAATTAATGCATTCGAGTCTTAACTTTTGTACGTTCGATATGAACGATTATGCATGTCAATCAATGCCTTTTATATTATTTATTCGGGTCATTTTACAGAAAGACATATCAGCTTTTTCATCTACACTCGTATTGTGTACCTTAAACGTTCGACTGAACCGTGTGGTTTTTTTTCCGACTTCATCTCTTACACGACCAGATAAACAGATATGTTTCTTTGTAAGCTTTTATCTCTCTTTCGAATCCTGCATGCCTGGTTGTCGTGGACATACAGTCACACACAGTGTCATACACATACACACACACTCATATATATATATATATATATATATATATATATATATATATATATATATATATGTAAGTGTGTGTAAATATCTGATAAAGTATCGACACGATCGATAGAAAAGGACGACCGAAATACATGTACATATATATCATATCGGTGGTATTCATTTCTCCTGCGATGGAAACGGGCGTGCAGTTCTGCTGTGCGGCACTTGATTTTGAAGTCTGATCCATTTTATGCACGTAATGAACTGGCAAATTGAAGGCTATTGAATTTTTTTTTATATTACATTGCAAACATTGACAATTAACAAGTTGTTAATTGTCGATGTTTTTCTTGTTTATCGTAACGAATTTAGTTGAATTTTTAATTAAACAAGTTTTACATGTTTATATGTAGAAATTATACACACACAAAAACATCCATGTATATATATATATATATATATATATATATATATATATATATATATATATATATATATATATATGTGTGTGTGTGTGTGTGTGTGTGAGGCGCACACACACATAAAATTAATTAATTATTTGGCGCTGTTTATACGCCGTCGTGTCGGTTATGTTGTATAAATTATTTTTATATGTTTTGGACGTTTACAGTGAAAAGTTTGTTTAATAATTTTTATTTTGTATCAAATTTACCTGTGAATTAAATTATATACATATATATATATATATATATATATATATATATATATATATATATGTACATATATATATATTTATATTCAAAATATGTTTATTTGGAGCAGCTTATTATCAAGGATGGACCATTCATCGACGGATTTAACAGAAAAATAAAAAGTGAATGGAGTTGATTTAAACGAAACGGTTCAGTATTTAAATCGAATGGTTTAATCGAAGAAAAAAAACTGTCTGATCAGTGCGTTCCATCTTTAATCACAAACGTGCGTTTTTAATGTCAAAACAATGCAACGATGAGAAGTATGGAAATATGTGTATTTGGAATAACAAGAAGAGATATGAAAAAATGAACTAGAATTTCCAGACATGATAAGAAGAGTGAAGAGTTTCAGAGGAAGATGATGACGACATATGACATATGAAAAAAATGCTGAAACAGTGGAAGAGAACCGAAAATCCATTACTTCTTCATCGACTCGAAGCCGCTGTCTTTTTTTGACAATTACCCGACAGATGGAGCGGAATTATACAAAATAATTGACGGTGTTTTGAGGATTGAAATGTATTCCATTTGTCCGTAAATAAGCATTAGTTTTCTCTAAAAAAAAAGCACGGAACTAATTTGTACACCTCACATAGTATCTAGTAGTGATTTTATATTTCCAGCCAGGATATATTTCCAGGAACGGATCTAATCTTCTCATTTAAGACTTGAAAACTATTTCCAGAAAAACAGAACAGTAATTTCCAACAAACCCTATTCAGTTATTTGATATAACCGGTATCGAACTACTCCGGATTATTTGATAGCAGGTAGAATTCGCCTCGAACTGAAACATACATCACAAACTATCCACCATCCAATGACCTGACACACGAATCACCTGAACTATGGTACCGTACTCACGAATTACACAATTTTCACACACACACACACGCACATATATGCAACAGTCGTAAAATTTATAAACCGGAAAGCGTACTGGAAGAACAGGTCGGTTTCAAAACACATACACGGTGCAATGTCCTCCGACTATTCAACAATAACCACAAAAATTAAATTAATATATATATATATATATATATATATATATATATACACATACACACAGGTATATGTGTGTAGATAAATCTCGAACGGGACGGTGAGTGCTGAAATCTGTAATTAAACTAAAAATCGTGTCACTGTAATCAATTTACAAATGCCATAAATGAATCGTCGCGATAAGAGTGTACAGCGGCGGTGAGAGAACTTGCGTTCGTGTATGTGTGTGTGTGTGTGTCAGATGGGCAGGTAAGAATTGATGAACAAGGATAAAACGTAAAACGATAACTGAAACGAAGAAGACTGCGACTGTCGAGTCGTAGCCCGTGTCTGTAGCACGCGGGGTAATGTCACTGTGTGACGCATTTAAAGAATTACTTAAGTCGACAACGCTTATAAGTAAACCGGCTTGGCAATAACACGGGGCGAACAAGATAAGACAATCAGCTATGAACCAGAAAACAGTCGGGGTCTTCTCACGAGGTCTCTGCCGCGTGAACCGTGCGCCGTTTCGGACGAGACCATCGACGGGCACTCCGGTGCTCTCACACACACACACACAGAGATGAACAGAAATATAAAAAAAATACAGTGTACATTTTACGTTTATGTATCACATTCCTTCTTTCGTTTATTGTTCGTGTGTTCGTCGAGTCTCACGTGGAAGAAACGATTGTTGTTCATTTCATTAAACACTTCCTGTCGTAGGTGTGTGTGTGGTTTGTGTAATACAACAGGCTGTCGATCGACATGTCACGAGTTCGAGTATGTAGTTCTGTTTAAAAATATCCGATTGAATATTCAAAGATTCGATATCAGCAATTAATAATATAAAAGCTTAGTTTCGCAAAGTCAATTTTTCACATCCTGGAAAAGATAAAAAAAATCGATTCTGATTAAAAATGTTCAATATTTGATTATTGATCATTCTCGAGTGTTACTTAAGCACATTTCGATAGCACCATCATTCATAGAGCGCTCAAGTATAGAAAAGTCAGAAACAGTTTCGTATCTTCAGAACAGAATATATTTTTCGATTGAAATCTAACCATGCTGGAGACACTTGATAAATAATTCAAATATATAAACAAAAGTTGAGACTTGGAATCCTTTATCGCATTGACTGCACTTTTTTTCTGATTAAAAATGTACAATGGTTGATCATTTGATTGTTACTTATGCGTATTTCAATGGTGATGTTTCTCTAATGATAACATGCAGAAAAATCTCAGAAATATATTGTTTCTTCCTTAAAGTTCTTAGGATTATTCTCAACGTTAATAATTCTGAGAAAGCAGGTACTTTTAAATTGAAATATTCGACTATATGACGTATTAATGTTTAATTTTAAAATAGTCTTGTATCGAAATGTGCATAAGTAAATATTAAAAATGATTAATCATCAAATATTGAGCACAACCAAATATATATATATATATATATATAAACAAAGGAGTATTTATGTACTGTCAAGGTTTACAGGTCTGATACACAAAAATTTATATTAAATAATCAATGATTCATTTTACAGGATTTCTATCTGTGAAATAAAAAAAAACTGTCCTTAAAATTTACATTTAAAACAAATCTATTTTATTTTTTGTAATTGAAATGTTTTTCTTTTTCATTGTAAAAGCTGCATTGATTGATTTTTGCTTTTTATTAATTCAATGGCAATGGATTAAATAAAACCACTGAAATATTTTTTAACCCAAATATATTAAGTTTGTTAGTTAAATATATTTAAACAAGAGAGTTATTAAGAATAATTAGTATTTCTTAGTGAATTACAAATTCATTTGTCACTTTAGACTATTCTCCTGCACATGTATTTTTTCAAGAATGTAAAAAGGGCATGGATTTAGTGATTAGAAACATGAAAAAATCAATTATTCTATTTTAATATTCAGAAATTTGTTTATTTATTGAAAAATTCTGACTGCATTTTTTGATTATCTTAAAATTTGTTAAGATCTTGAATTTTTTAATCATTTAATGGCAAGAATTCCAAGATTTTTCCCACATTATCCCCCTGTTTAGAACAAATGAAAGATTTTTATGCTCCATTTTAATTAATTCAATAAACAAAGGGTTTAATACAAGCTTGAATATAATTTAATACTTCATACTTTGATAGAAATTCTTAGAACATCTCTTCTATAATAGCAAAATCATTAGAACATGAAGTTATCTTAGTTGTCGATGCATCCCTAAATCCCAAATATCTATCTAAAACATAAAGATGTAGAGAAATTTTTCAGCTGAACTATTCTGTAGAAATCGATTTGTTTCATCGAGTATCCAAATGTACAGAATTGCACATTCATTTCGAATCGAAACGTGTGTTGAATCTTAATTCGAAATTCAATAATTGTTTCTTAATAATATATTCAAGATTTGATCATTCGTTGTCAGTTCCATTGACTTGATTAAATCATTTTTCGATTATGATTTACCACCGTAATTGGCATCGAAACTGCATCGTTTTGAAAACGAATCCACGTTGGATTCAAGCCGAACGTCTATAAAATATCTTGCGTACTGAGTTTCACTCACACGGCCACTAATTGTACAATAATGGTACATTGTGTTCTTCGAATGCAAATCTCACATATCCGAAGAAATATCAAGTGCCATGAATCAAGAGATGCGTGGTGTGCCCGACCGCGTGGGTCGCCTGCTGGGATTCACCGTCGGTCGTCGAAGAAGTGGGCCCGGGCAGCGGGGACGTTATATGTACATGCGAGGTGGAGAATGTATCCACATGTGCACATATATATATATATATATATATATATATATATATATATATATATATATATATATATATATGTATTCGATGCTACATACCTACATCTATGCGCCTGTCGCATTCCTAAAAGCCAACAGGTTACTTGTCCGGGCTCAGCCGGATCATGCGGGCCGCTGTGACCGCCAACATATTTGGCGTTCTGTATGCCTTGTCGACTACTAAACTCCACTTTGCTTTCCAGTGATAAAGATGCGCACTTTTTTATTCACGTGCGTGTACGTGTATGTGTTTTATATAGTTATATGTCTGTGTTCGCAGGTCGCGTGTTCGTCGTGTATCCATGTTCGGCCTAATTATCGTACTGTCCTGTTGTAATTTTATTCGAGCTGTTTTCTCTTCTCGTTTAAACGGGAACGATCTGTTACTTTTTTTTAAAAAAACATAACTCTTCTATATATTTTTTCTGTAATCTGGAGTATATATAATATTCATTGTTGCAGATTGATTGGAAAAAGTGTTTAAAATAAATACAAGTGTATTATCAACTCTTCTGTTTTTAATGATTTTTAATGCATAATATTTTTCAAGATTCATTTTTTACTAGATATTTGTCTACTCCAAAGCTCTAAGAACAACTCTTCTATAACAAATAAGTAACAGTTCAAATGATTAATAGTTGATCGTTATATTAAACTAATTCGGTGCCTTTTTTATAGAAAATTAATACTTATTTACTGAAAAATGGAATACGTTTCAATTCCTAAAATATCTCCCATTATTTTCTGTAACTGTGCTCCGTATGTCGAGTAACTGACGGACCGCTTGTCAAAAAAATATGTCAGTTTTGAGTCGATGAAGATGTAATGCATTTTCGGATCTCGTCCATTGTTTTAGAATTTTTTTACATGTTTTATGCATCGCAACACATTCTCTCAAAGCTGAACAAGTCATTCCCGTCGCTTCATCTCAATTTTTTTCAACTGGAATGTGAAAAATATGATTATCACGCTGCTTTTCGGACACAATCGAGTTCACCGCTGTTTTGTGAGGTTATGTCAACTGTTTGGTAGAGATATATAGTGTTTTTAAACGATAAGGCCGACACTTGAAAATCACGAAACGGCGAGAAAATATTTTAATTTATAACAGAGTTATGGCTGATTCAATTTAAACGCATCGAATTAATTTTTATACCTAATAAAATGTTGCCCAAAAAATGTGTCTAGTGTATTGTGTAAAAAAGTAATTTGTGAGATTGTTGTTTAGTTTTATAAGAATAGTGATGAGTTTCGAATTTTAAAAATTATTATATATTTTTATATAGAACGTCAAGAATATACAAAAACTGACTCAATAAAACTGATATCCACGGTTTTTACCCTCTTAAAATTTGTTTCTAGTTGAAACAAAGATCAAACCAAACAGTTAAAACAATGTTGTTTACATTTCATATTTTATAAATTTACATCGCCGATAAATAACCTCTCTTTATATATTTCTATCTATACTGATTCCACCGTATATCATTAATTTGTTAACAATTAAATATTAAATAACTATTACTTTACATGTATTCCATTTAACCCAGTTCACAAATTCATTCTAGTCGGTCTCCTATGTGGGTTTACTGACATTAAAAAAACAGATGTTTATTTTTTTGACCTCACATTTAAAGAGTAATGACTTGAATAGCCATACCTGAGAAACATGTATGACGGTGCATAAATGTGACAGTCGGAATGACACTATGTACTAAAATTAAACTGCAGATTCAATTGTAGTCACGAAAAGTATTTTTTATTTTCTATTTCTTTCATTAGATATATATATATATATATATATATATATATATATATATATATATATATATATATATATATATATATATATATTATTCATGATAAATTTATCATAAATTCAGTACTATTTATAAAGACATGGATTTGTTATTTGTACAAATATAAAGTTGTAATTTATTATCCAGTCCTGTAGTTTTGAATTCTTCAATTCAAAACGATTTTAAAATAAAGAAATAGTAAAACTATTATTGTATATTGGCTTGTATTTCGACATATATATATATATATATATATATATATATATATATATATATATATATATATATATATATATATATACAGGAGCACAAGATTTTTTTCTGTTGGTTTAAACACTTTTAATAGTTTACTGACTTATTACTCGACAAATAGTAATTTTAAATCGCATAGAATTTTTTTGAAGATTTCAGACACTTTGTAATAGTATTCCATCCTATATTTCGACAAATAGTCATCTATAGGGATACAGGATTTTTTTATTACAATTCAGGTTGTATGTAATAGTTTACAGGCCTAAATCTTAACTAGGAATCTTTTGTAGTGACATGCAATTTTTTCTGTGCGACTCGAACACACTGTGATATTTTACAGAGCTGTATCTCGATATACAGTCATTTTTACAGACACATTCTTTTTTTCTATAAAGTTCGGAACCTCTGTGTCAGTCTACAGGTCTGTATCCCGACAAATAATTATCTATATGGACACACAAATTGTGTCTGTAGAGTTGAAAACATCTGTGTTACTTTACAGGCTCGCATTAACACAAATAATCATCTGTAGGGATATAAGATTTTTTTTGAAATTTTTCGACACCTGACAGTTTACATGCCTATATGTCGACGTATAATTTTCCATGTAGACATAAAAAATTTACTAATTCTCTTCTTCAATCAATTCTTAAAGACATTTTTTATCGAATAAGACTATGGTTCTAATATACAAGAATGTAATTCTTCTAAGTACGGACGTTTCTATCAGAGACGATCGATTCATCGGCACGCTTTTTATAATTTAATACAGAAAGTTGTGTCACAATATATAAGCCTGTGAAATATCACAGTGTATTTGAACTGTCCAGAACTAAATCCTATATTTAGTATTCCTGTACTTTGTTTTAAACATTTTCTGATCTAAAACGATGAAGATCAACAGGACAATTTGTCTTCTTCAAATATATTGTAGTTAAAATGTACACTCGATTTTATTTTACTGATTTTGTAGATTCTTACGGAAATTAATGAAATTGCACGAGAATCATATTTCATAAATCAAAAAAAATATCAAACACGTTTATAAAAATGCAAAATATAAGAAGACTACACATGGGTATGAATTCCTCTCATTTCCATCGTTCAATTCCAATGATAGTTACGGTGACCGACCAGTGACTCCAGAATCCATTCGTGCGTTCCTCCCGGGACGATATACATCATTGTTTATATATATATATGCGTATGAGTGTATGGACATTCAATTAGCGGAGCCACGGTATTTCATTAAACGAGTTAATGCTCTGACGTAATCAACGGCTTGTCCGGCACTGGTTATCAATCATCTTCGTGTGACAAGGGCGCAGTGGCGACCGCAACACCGCACACAAACGCCGCCATTGCGGACATGCCGTGAACTCCGATCTGGTTCCTTCGGACGGGTCGTCGTCGTTGTGGATGGATCATGACCGAAAGTCGGTTAATCTCTGTGCGATACGGCGTATTGATTAAAATCGACGTGCACTCTTTTGAACACTTGGCATCGTGCGGTTCAGTCGTCTGAGAGGTCTTTTTTCTTCTTTGATGCGCGTTCGATACAGTGAAAAGTATGAAAATCGTCTAGTTCGAGATTTAAATATGTATATTTTTTGGAATCTGATTCATTTCGGATTAACAGGAGACAAGTGTTTATTTTCAAGAAGAGTGAGAGAGTTGTTTGTTTCAAAGACTTGCAGCGAAGAAGCCGTTGGTTTCAATAGGACTTTAATGCATTCCAGATACAAATTGAAATCGACTTTTTTAATTTAACAGCGAAGAACTCTATCGTAATATCGATTTGTAAACGGATTTCATTATAAGTAAATGTTATTTTATAGCAGCGCACTTTTTTATTTTAGCAACAACTGTGTGTAATTGACATAAGAATTAAATTATTTGATAACAGGTTAAAAATAAACGCATCGCGTACAATTACTTCCATAAATAATTCGAAGATCATCAAACAGATGTCTGTTGCAAGTACATTAAAAAGAAACAGAGCATGTATTCACTGCGAGCCGACTTATATTTATTCCTTGTTACCTGTAACGTGTGTTCCCGCGCTGCATAACGAAAATTACAAGTGTACGAATGATATGTAACCGCATATTATGAGAGAAAGACTATTTATAAACTGTTCGAAACGTGTCGTTCGTCTCTGTTCCTCTGCATCGTACACCGTATGCACAGAGACCGGTCAGTATTAATATAAGTGAACGCAAACTTAACAAAGGTGTTGGCATTGTTCAATTACCAGTGTCCCCGCCTTATCTTACACCCACACAATTAATCACGAGTGTAAAAAGAGAGCACTGTATCTCATGCACTCTAACTAACACACATACTCGTCCGTTTTTTTTTTTTTTTTTTAGTTCTTTTAATCCCTTGCTTGACAGTCTCCGCTCGAACCCTACGATTATTAATAGAATTTATATTTGTCTTCCTGTCGATTCCGAAACGTTCGTTTTGATACGTACGAATAAAAAGAAGAGGAGAATTAGGTGGAATTTTCGATATTCATGCTACGTTTGAAAATAGATTCTTGGATAGGCTCCAAAAACGTTCCCGTCGTAATATGTTGATAAGTTGGCCTGCGGACGTCTTAAGTACGATATTACCTGATCGTTATTGTGCCGTACGATATATTTATTATTCGATGTAGATTGTTTCGTATTTATTTTAATGGGGTGCTAATTGGATCGTTCTATGATTTCTTACTTAATCGAAAATAGACCGAACGGATTTGTATTAGCGGCCGTGCTGAATCGGTTATGAATTTAATGTTCCCGGTAGCAGTAAATTTATTTTTAAGAATATAAACTGTTAGTTTATTGTTCGTTTATATGTTTTTTTAAAATTGTTCGGTTCAAAATAGTTTTTATGTAAAAACAAATAAACAATTAGTAGAAATATCTTTTCCAACTTCATTACTATTTTTCTGATCACGTTTAAACTTTTCTAAATTAAAGGAAAATCTAGTGAGGTATAAAAAAGTATCAAAAAACATTAGGCGTACAATCCTTTGTATTGACATATATTTTTCTTTTATTCTGTGACAGTTTACAGGCCCATATCTAGATATATAGTCTTCTGAATAGATACATGAGTTTTTTTTTACAAAGTTCAGATACTTCATAATAGTTTATAAGCCTATATTTGAATATATAGTTGTTTATAAAGGTATTTATTTTATTTTTTCGAAGTTTAAACACTCTGACATTGTTTAAAGACCCTTATCTCGATTTGTAATTATTTGTACGAATACACGATTTTTTTTCTGTGGAATTCAGACACTCTGTAATAAGTTACAGGCCCTTATCACGACGTACCATAGTGTGTAACAGGTTACGATTTTTTTCTTAAAAATTCAATCAGTTTATAATAGTTTGTAGGCCTATGAATTGACTTACAGTCATCTGTACGAACAAACGATTTTTTTTTTCACTAGAGTGCAGACATTCTGGATTTCTTGACAGGCCCATAACTCGACATGTGGTTATTTATATGGGTATACGATTTTTTTTCTTAAAAATTCAATCACATTGTAGTAGATTATACGTCTATAATTTGACTTACAGTCATCTATACGAACACAAGATTTTTTTCACTAGAGTACAGACATTCTGGATTAGTTTAAAGGCTCATATCTTGCCATACCGTTATTTATATCAGTCTATGATTTTTCTCTTAAAAAATCGAACTCTCTGTAAGATTTCATAGGCTTCTATATTGACATATAGTCATCTATACGAACACACGATTCTTTTGTGCAGAGTTCAGAGATTCTGTTATAGCTTTTAGGCTCATATCTTATGTAGTCTACAGATCTGTGTCTCGAAATACATTTTTTTAAATGGACGCACGAATATCTTTGGATAGTTTTTAGACACTCTATGATAGTTTACAAGCCTATATCTTTATATATAGTCGCCCATAAAGGTATACGATTTTTTTTATTCAAAATTCATGCACTCTGAAATAGTTTACAGAGCTTCATGTCGACTTATAGTCATCTGTACGAGCACATACTTTTTTTCTACTGATTTTAGACATTCTGGATTAGTTTACAGGCTTGTCTCTTGACGTATAGTTATCTATTATATATGGGCATACGATTTTTTTCTTTAAAATTCAAACACTAATAGTTTACAGGCCTGTATATTGACATACAATCATCGGTACGAACACACGATTTTTTTCTTCAAAATCCAGAAATTCTGTGAAGTGTTTCCGGGACATATCTTGGCATTTAGTCGGTTTTATAGCTGTATTATTTTTTTTTCGCAGTTCACACACACTGAATTAATTTAAATGCTCATATTTGGACGTAGGGTTTTGAATACTAGCCTAGGAATTTTTTCTTCGAAATTCAGAATCTGTGAGATAGTTTACAAGCCCATATCTCAACATCTAATTGACTATATGGATATATAAATTTGTTCTTTAAAAATAAGACACTTTTACATAGCCTATAAACCCGCATCTCGACACAGCGGTCTAAATCGCCATAAGATTTTTTTTCTTTAAAGTTCAGATACTCTGACTTAGCTTACATGCTTGTATGTAGACATACAGTTATTTATACGAACATAGGTTTTTTTTCTGCAGAGTTCACACACTGCATGCTTGTGTGGAAGGCCATAATCCAACATAAAATTGTCTACAGGGACATACGAATTTTTTCTTCAAACTTCAGACACTCTTTGACAGTTAAGATATCTATACCTCGACATCCACCCCTTCGTATGGACACATGATTTTTTTCTACATAATTGAGACATGTTCTGATCTTTTCTCGACCCGTCTTTCAACATTTTGTCACCTAAACGAACACAGCACTCATTTTCAGTTCAGATCCTCAGATATCTTACATTTCTTTTCTGTATCGTGGAAACAGCTCCATGGAATGAATAAATACTTTCAGTAATCAGAATTATCGTTAATTCTTGCTCAGCATTCACAGACAAGTTCATGTGCCATTTCCGAACATTCGAACGCGACTCGATGCTGTATTTCTTTGTCTATATGTAAACGGTTTCTGACCTGTCTTTATACTGAATGTGTTCTTATTATGAATTCTGCTCAACTTTTTTGATACAGATGTTTAGTATGAACGACAATAAATGTAATATTCGTTCATGTAGACTATCGATATTCGTTTTTATAATTCGCAATTTATTCGCATCTAATCTTTACCATAGTTAGTAAAAATGGCCACTTGTGTAGATATTTCATTGAAAAAAGCACATTGTATTAACAAGTTAATTTAGAAAAGCAATAATAACTACATATCTTAATAAATATGCTTGCATTTAAGAATTGATCTAATATTTTTATGTTTTGGTCTCAAACAGTAATAATGGATAAAATAAAAGGTGTTTTATTTGAAGTACTCCCCTAAATTATATATATATATATATATATATATATATATATATATATATATATATATATATATGTATGTGTGTGTGTGTATAAAGTGTTGTGTATACATTTATACGTGTGTGTGTGTGTATGGAACATGGAGAGAGCCCATAGAAAATACGGCGTGGGAACGGACATCTGCTCGTTCACATATAAAACCTGTCCATTAGATGATGCGAATGTATATAAGGAACGCAGCGGGGCACTTTTATGTCCCGTAATTGTGGCTAACGTCTGTGTAAAAAGCTACTTATTTACGAAATAATTGATATGTACAATTGTTGGGCGACACAAAACGTTTACTCGCAATTAATATCAATTTGGGTGCTGTTCTTCTTCGCACAATGGACGTGCGTGTGATCACCGCGATGGATTTTCGGGAAGATCGAATCCGGAACGTACGGATATTTTATGTGGTATTGTTCTGCGGAATGAATGAGGCCATTATATAAACTTTTATTTCTTCCTGGCTGGCCGACTGTCTTTAATTGCACCCACACACAATACAGTGTGTTTTATATAAACGTACACATGTATGCACACCTGTAATTTACTTTAAAGATGATTAAGTCAGATACTATTAGTCTAATTAGACAGTCCAGAAAGACAGAAATCAACTTGTGAAAAAAATTGAATTGCTCTTATAAGATTCTATCATCAAGTCCAGGATGATTCCAACCATGCTGCCTATTTTCTATCCATTATTTTTTTTTTACACTCAAAACGGTTTAAATTAGTTTGTATTCGTTTCCGTCAGGGCATCGTTTACAATTTTAAAATACAAATTAACTCGTGACCGTCTTTACTTATTTGTTACTTTGAAAATATTTCAATGATTTTTAAAATGTTAATTTCATCTTCATCGTGAATTTGCAGGATCATTTATATCTTCAATACTTTATCCCGTTTCTAAGTCGTTCAGTGAAATATGATCAAACGGCTGTTCCTGTCGTTTTATCTTCAAGTCACTTACTAGTAACTGAAACTGATTGCATCTTTTCATTCATCCTACACTCTTTCTTCGTCTACTTGTATTCATTTCTTCTGTATTAATTCCTAAGCTATATTTCTTGTTTAGACATGCATCATTTCAAATTTTACCAATGAAACGCCAGACATTATTGATGTTTTTCATGTCGCTCTCTTTCAAACTCGCATAAAATGTAACCAATATATATATATATATATATATATATATATATATATATATATATATATATATATGTATAAGTTTATATGTTTGTATTTTATTCTAATATTGATTTACTGCTGTCGACATTCATTTGAACATAGAGTTGACATGTGTTAATGCACTATCGAGTGAAACTAGTTCAACAATCAAAATTTCCACATGTCGCACATATGCAACACTGGAATATATATATATATATATATGTGTGTGTGTGTATTTACATACATGTACGATGTGAATGACGACGTCATCTCGTGTAAGAAGAACGCGTCGTGGCATCAGAACGCGGGCGTACGACGGAATACAAAAAAAAAAAAAAAAAAAATAGGAAGAGGAGTGAGATGCGACGTTGGACGTGCGACGACCGAAGCGTGCGAGCGTGCGAGCGAACGAGTGGTCGGTCGGACACTGTTGATTACGGTAGCTCCCCGAACGGCGTCGATGTGTGGCAAACATGGGGGGGACACGGCGGGCGAGACAGCGGCAGACAACCAGTGGCGACAACCGCGGCACGTTGTTGCCGTTTCTGGTTATTTTGCGTGATTGTGCTCATTCTCCGGTGACCTCGGCATAATGAGATATTGTGTCCGCGTACGGCGACAGCGTTTGGCCCCCACAGCCGTGCCAGCGACTAACACTGGCTCGTTGATTGCCGAGGCCAGGTCGTAGCCCGTGAAATGACCGTCGAATCAGCAATCGTAAATCGCACACAAACACATTTTTTTTACACAATATATACATACATACATATATATATATATATATATATATATATATATATATATATATATATATATATATATATATATATATGTATTATGAGATTTTCTCAAAAGTGTACTCTGTTAATAATCCACGTCGACGACGTGTCTTAAAAGACTCGAAACAATCACGTTTATACCATTACAGAACCATTTGTATTCCTAACATTGTTGAAACAAGATATTAGAGATTTCTGTTGTGTTTTTTTTTTGCCTCGGTGCAGATATATATTGTAATTGTACAAGTATATTTCAGTTAAAACATGCTCTAATAATTTACATCGACCATGTTTACTGCATGTATTACAGTTTCGTGACACGACTGCTAATGGACAGTCACTAGTTGAAACAAATTCAAAATGTGTTTAAAATTGTGAATTCTTTCTTGATTGATTCTCCAGGGCACCTTGAAGTTCACACACTGCGACCGGTTTGTGTGTGTGTGTGTGTTTTGGCAGATAGATTTTTGTATAAACTTTGATTTTGGTTCTATAGAATGTTGTTTATTCTGTGAGAAAATCGTTTCGTGCCTTATTGTCTTCAGTATTTGATTATTTTTAATTTCAATCGCAAGAAGTGTCGGTTTAACAAATATTTATTTCTTATCGAACTGAACAGTTTCAATTTTAGTGTCTCTGAGTTGGATTTTTGAAGAAATAGATTCTTCTACGATACAGTTCGTTTACTATCACTTCATTTTTCCACCCCATCAACCTCAGAACATTTTTCATTAGAAAAATGTTCTGAAGTTGGTCAATAACTACTAATCAATAACTAGAATGATCAATAATCAATTAACCTCAGAACACTTTTCTGCTTAAAAATGTTCGATAAATCATTAGTGATTTCTGTTTATGGCCTTTACCATCTTGGATGACGATACCATCATCTGTTAGATTTGTTTATAGCTTGATGTTCCGATGAGGATGGAATTGACTTAATGAGCAATTAGTAATAATTTATTAAATATTTTTGATCGGAAGATTGTGAAATGGAAAAAGAAGCCATTGATAAAGAACTGTTTTGCCAAAAAGATCGATTTACTGGAAACTGAAATTGAGAGAAACGAAAATTGAAGTTTTTCAGTTTTATAAAAAATTAGTAGTTGTCAAATTATTACTTTGTGTGATTAAAAGTACACAAGATCAATAAGCAATTATCAAATATTTTTAATGAGAAAAGATTCTTCTACTTCTATGTAATTTTTTAATTTCATTTTTTCGATTTAGTATTTTTAAATATTCGTGCTTTTTAAGTTTATATATTTTTTACTTCTCTAATTTTTCAATTTGATTCATTAGAAATTTATTTTGACACGAATTGCAGTCAGTAAATAATGTTATTGTAAATTGTACGCCATTTAACAAAATTGGATAAAACTAGTTTTAAAATGTCAAAGCAAACCGATCTGTAAAGAATTTAAAAATATTTGATTTTTCATTAACTTGGTGCTTAGAAGATGATGGCATCTCTATCTCAATGTAGATAAATAATAATCAGTAATGATTTATTGAACATTTTCTATCAGAATATTCATTTTTAGTTTGTGGCGTGAAAGAATGCTTCATTTGTGAAGATGAATTTGGTTGTAGTACCGAAACTGTACTGTGAAAAAATAATACAAAATTTGATGTGAGTTGGACGTTGAGCTTTGTTAGAACTCCAGCCTTTTTAATTCTGTTGAAATTTAAATTTCATTTAAGCCAGTGTAAACTTTTAATAATATACAAGATTAATAAAAAATATTTAAGATTTATAATGTTCTGATTATTGATAACTGAAGAATAGTTGTTATAAAAATATATGAAAACATTTTGTAGTTTGTAGGACGACAGAGGGTGGATTTTTGGAAGTAGATTTAGTTGTATGGTCAGAATTGTGATTTTTTATATTATCGTGTAAATCACTGGATTGGTAATTTGGAGAATTACGATTTCGACCATTTTCTAACTCATTTCATTTGAAAGTATTGTTCAAATGTATAAAAAAAATAATAATTTGAAAGTAATTAAACAGAGAAACAATCGTTTGAACACCGCACACGGACACTCCATGTAAATTATTCGTGTCGACGCACGGCGTCGATGCACCCGCAGTCATGAAGACACATCCGTAATGAAACGGCCGTAACGAAACGGGGAAAACTAAGCAAGGGGGCGAAGAAGCGGCGGCGACGTCGACGGTAACCACCACCGCAACGACGGCGTGCGTGTGTGCAACGCCGTCGTCGTCGTCCCGTTTTACGACGAATTGCCAGGGTATTCTGGTGCAAACGGGCCAACAATACCAGACAAATGACAAATGGAATACGCAAATGAAGAATTGTCGGATGTGTGAATGGCACGAATAATGATCTATGCCGTTCGCCAAACAGAACTGTACGACAGTGGCGTGCGGACGGTGTCGGCGGCTAGTCGACGAGTCGGAGCGACAGAGATGGACGATCACTTGCACGCCGGTTTATTACATTTCGAACCGTGCACGAAAATTGTGCTTTTTATTGCAGTGTGTGTGGAATTTGCGACGATGTATTTAAATATGGTTTCATACACATACACAGATATTTATATATTCATATTCATATATATATATATATATATATATATATATATATATATATATATATATGTATATGTATACATATATTCGATATCTAAAATCAAGATTTTAAATAACATAGAGGCGTTGTTTCTCTAAATAATCTTTATAGATTCAAAGAGTTAAATCAGGGCGTTGAAAAGATGCTCAAATATAAGCGAAATTTGACTAAAACAGTTTATTTATTAAATATATAAAAAAATTACAATTACAACTTGTGGAATTGTGGTTAAACTCACGTTAATAAATGAATATTTCATCCCCACAAACCACACAAAATAAATTTTGATCATAATAGCGTTGCCATCATCTTCAAAGCACCAAGTTACTGAAAAATCAGAGTTGTTTAAGTTCCTTAGAGATCGGTTTGCTTTAACATTTTAAAACTGCTTTTATCCAATTTTGTTAACTAAATGGCGTACAATTTACAGTAACATTGTTTATTGATTGTAATTCGGGTCAAAACAAACTTGTAATGCATCGAATTTAAAAATTAAAGAAGTGAAAAAGATGTAAACTTAAAAAAGTACGAATCTTTAAATATACTAAATCGAAAAAATGAAATTAAAAAACTAGGTGGAAGTAGAAATTTTTCCCAGGCATGCAGTGATGGACCCATGTTTCATCCACAGCGACGAATCGACTCAAAAAGTGTGCTCGTTTTTTCCATTTTTGCAGCAACTGCTACAGTGCTCGATTCAAATATCTTTAGAACGTGAACGACGCGTCACTTCTGGCTGAAATTTCGCCTGTGCTAGTTTGAAAAGTGTTACTCGATAGTCGTAGTATTACCAAATGAATGGTGGCGCCGTATCATAGAAATTTACCAAACTTATCAAATGACCCGCACTTTTCTCAAGACGACCGTTTTGAAGCACGAAGATAACAGTCTGTCTTTAAAAATGGATTAATTGATGTTAAATATTTTCTATTTGTAAGTCAATAGAAAAAATATTTAATAAATTCATACGATTGTGAACTGTATTATTAAAAAATGATCATAATTAGATGTGTCAATTATATATATATATATATATATATATATATATATATATATATAAATGTGTGTGTGTGATGCCATATATGTATAACATGTATATGTCTTGATATAAATGTGTGTATAACGTTTTTATGCCGTTCGAGTGAATCGTTAGTGGATTTTTTTTAAAAAAAACTAGTCAGTTTGGTTTGTTAGGCGCATCAAAAACGCACCATTTCAACGACCGCTATGGTTATTTTGCACGGCACCGAAACACCGCGCGTCCATTTTGAGACAATTTTAATTGGATCCCGAAGGTTTTAACGTGCTTTTAGGACAACACACACACACACGCACACACAATCGAATCGACGCCGGCCCAAGTATCAGCAGAGGCGGACAACAGCGTTTCTATTTTTTCGGTATTAATTGGAAAAAAATCAGTACACGTCGATCGATCCGGTGAGCTGGCCGAACGGAGATCATTAAATTGAAGAGATGTTTTTCGTACAAAGCGGAACCGACGTTCTATGCATGTATATGTATAAGAGATATGTGGTGTATAGATAGGCTGGATGGACGGTTTCGGTGCCGCGATGGATGTTTGTCGTACGTGTGCATGTTTGCTCGATATTGGGGCAAAAATGTACGGAAAAAATTGTTGAGTCGTCGTCGGTTCATTAGTTGGATGATCGGACGAGCTGAATCTTAATTGGACTGTCTTTAAAACATAGACACGGACACAAGAAATAAATATATATATATATATATATGTATATATATATATATATATGTAACTGAAGTTCAGAAGAACGCTGTTGAATTATTTTAATTAAAATACGTCCAAGAACAACTTTTCTGCATAATCGAGGAATCTGTCGATAAAAAATGTCACAAAATTCAACCATAAAAAAGAGTACACTTTTAAATAGAGATCAATATTTCTCTTTAATTAACTGACAAACTAGTATCTGTATTTAAAAGAATATAATTTGAAAATGTATCATTTTTTTTTTGTTATTTTTACTTGAAAAAATATTTCCAGATACAGTAACAATTGTGAAAATAAAAAAATTAGTAACTAATGGATGTGCAGATGATTGGACTAAACATTATTATTTATAAACATGATTATTACATATTTTGACCGCTTGTATAGATAGTTGAGTAGCGTTTAAGTAGTTACTGTTCTTATAAACATGTTCAAACATTAAAAAGAAATATTTAAAACGGAGATTAATGAAAGATAACTTTAAAAGTGTTATCGAGTTAGTTTTTGTAATATTTTGAACGTTTAATATTTGAATACTTGCTTAATCATTTGATTATTGAGATAATATTAGATTGGTAGAAAAAAATTGCGGTCCAAAACCTTCAGATTCGTGTACATTTTTTAATTTAAGTGATTTTGTATGACCCAGAACTGTTAGATGATGAACACCAAACTTTCATGCAAGCTCTCGAATTGATATGCGTGGTTCTGATTCAACTAACGCCTTCAGTTGGTTGTTATGACCTGATTTATATAAATGTTAATAAGAAAAAATATAAAATTTATCTCTAATTCATATTTCTTTAATATATTGAAATATCTCTAACACTTACTCTTCTTTTTGTTTCAGGTGAGTTTTCTGAAAGTTTCCACTATTTTACGGTAAGACAGTCGGTTTAATCTATACATTTAAGAAGTTAAAAGAATATTTATTGTTTTTAAAATATTATACCGTGTTAGTATCCACGATTTAAACGTATTTATTAAATAATCCACAAGTAGTTTATATTCTACGGCTAAGATTACTTTCTCAAAAAATTCTCCTTTCATTCCACAAACTACAAAAATGTATTTGATCAAAAATAGACAATAAAGGATTGTAAATCATTTTTCCGTATCTTGATGCTCTGACGATGAAGACATCTTCATCTAAGTACACACAAGCAATAATAAAAATTGATTAGTATAATTTATTGATCATTTTTGATCCAGAATTGTCTTTGTGATCTGCGAGTTTAGTTTTTATTCTTATCTAATTGAAGAAAATAATTCTTTCTAGCTATTTTTATCACCAAATAGTTTTTTTTAATTATTTAATTGAATACTCTTGATAGATGTCAGTGTTTAAAAATAATCAACGTTAAAGGAAATTGTTAAATATTTAATTTTTTTGAAAAAATTGTAAGAGTATGGATTGAATTTCTATCGACAGTCCGAAACGATTTTCTTCTTCAGTACATGTTTTTACTAAAGATCCAAAAAAAGGAATATCCAATCAATGAAATAGTTTTATTCGGAAAATTCGTACTATTTTTTAATATTATATTTATGCAAGATCATTTTTTTGATTTCCATCTGAAAAAGAAATAGTTGTCTTTTAGAAGTATAAATAACTGGCATCATTAGCTAGTCAGGTCATTTTTAAAATTCATTTTTACAATATTGTTCTGGCACTGTATTATTTTTTTAAGAGAAGAATTTTTCACTGAAATCGATATTTCTTCTGATTAAATGTGATCGTTAATTGATTATTGACTGTTTAATTATTTTTTATACGCATTTAGATAGAGATATTATCATTTTCAGAGCAATTTTGATTATAATTATTGTTTGAGAGATGTGTGAAAATTTGATTTGTAAAAGTTAAGTCTTAGGTAAGAAAACTGTTTGAATTTTTATAGTTTGATAATGCCGATAGAAATTTATATAATACTTAAAACCTTGAAACGTTTCATGTTTCTTATAACCAATAAATTGAGTACAGTATGAAGTTATATAAACACACTGTCTCAGGTAGACGGACGGGAATTGAAGTTTTGTGAAAATGTCTTTGATAAACTAGAAAGAGATTCGCAGACCTTGTGACCGATTGCTAAACAATCGAAACGCCACAATTCGTACGGTTCTTCAATTCATTCCACGTGACTCCAACTATCATTAGCTTACATACATTTTCGTTCTTTTACCGTCAATAGAAGAATATTTCTGTCGAACCCGCATTACATTCGTTTTCTGGCCAATTGTTGTACGCTTTAGTTTATTTGGGCGGTGCTCACCTCTAGGTATTATATAACACGTTGTCACATCCGAACCTCTGTATTTATTAGTTTGTGACATTACCTGGCACTAGTGGTTGTGTGTTCGTTTATCTCGTGTTTTCGGATCATAATGACAATTCATTTCGTATGTGATTTGCAAATAGTGAAAAAATAAAGAAGTTGTTTACTTTAATTTGTTGCAAGAAGTTTGTTTCGAATTAAATGTAAAGGTGAATAAATCTATTTCCTTTCATATTTTCATATATATATATATATATATATATATATGTGTGTGTGTGTATATACATGTGTATATATATATATATATATATATATATATATATATATAGAGAGAGAGAGAGAGAGAGAGAGAATGAGAGGGAAAGAGAGGGAGAGATTCTTTTAAAAATTGTAATGTTAGATTGGATGGCTAAAAGTGAATTCACTTCAATATTCAAATCACTAGAATATAATTTTCTTTTTCTGTGAGTTTATATACATTTGTATGTATATATATATATATATATATATATACACAAATAAATTGTAAATTGGAATCAAACATATGGTAACAAGGTTCGTTAGTTACCTTCACAGATCTACCTGCTTCTACAGAGTTTTTAAGTATGTTTCCATAACGTTTTGAAAAAGCAACAATACATATAATTTGTGTTATTCAAAGTCCATATATATATATATATATATATATATATATATATATATATATATATATATATATATAATATGTATGTAAAGTAAAACCCAAGCATTCCTTTTATAATTGCACCGGTCAGTTTTTCTCAATAGCAGGGCATCGAGTAGAATGGCTAATAGTTAGCTTTTGTAGTCTTAGTCGATTGTGATTTTTGTGTATATATATTTATATACATTTTTTCTTAACGTTTATCGTTCGATATTTGATGTTCATATTTGGTATAATAATGCTGTTTTGGTGGAATGGTACGATCCAATCGAATGTTTTTCTGTATGCTATCATTTATGTTCAAACTACTTGGATTTGTTAAATTGTGTGTTTTTTCGGAAGTTAAATATGCTGATGATTCTCTTAGTTTTTTTTTTTTTTTAAAAAAAAAGAATGTTATAACTTGTAAGTTCATTTATTCTTTTTTGGTGTGAAAAGGGAATGTTTTTGTGGATTTAACTTTGAAGCAATGATTGAAAGTTGTCTTCAACTAAATTTCTTGTTCATACCGGATGAGGACCCCTATTTTGTTCCTACTTCCATCATTTCTATACAGATCGTGATCTCATTCTTGAACTTGTAATTCAAAATCTATGCGAGGATGATGAAAGTCTTGGTGTATTTTTCGGGTTCTCTTACATCTTCAGGTTTACCTGAAGATGTCGAAAGATGAAATCGTTATTAGGAAAAAAAAGAAAGAATAGTGACCTCAAACACAAAAAACATAACTTCAGATCCAGGCGCATAGGAACGACACAAACTACAAATTTCTTAAATCGTAATGATCTTACAACTTGTTCGAGAACTGTTAATTTATTGCCTACTTTCTTAAAAGGAAGTCTGTTAAAAACGATTTTTATTCAGGTTTTGAAATAATAACTTTTTATTTAATGCCATAATCCTTTTTAGTATCTGAAATACAATTGATAATTACAAGAAAATTAAATGTATTTTATACAAAGTTAGTGTTGTGTTCCAGTCAAGTAAACGTTTACCAATAATCGATTGCAACAGTAAAGACTTTAAATTCAATTATAAAGAACTATCGTCGATTCGTTCTGCTTATTTATCAAGTTATTAGTGAAGCTTTAAAAGAACTGCATCGTTAACGGAGACCGTAACTGAACCGACCTAATCGACGCCCAAGCAGTAAATCTTTTTTTTAAAAAAAACAGAAAAAAAAAACGAAAACTGTATATCATCAATTATCGTTTATAGTATTCATATTATTATGACAAGTGCAGTGTTCGTTTCGAGCACGTACTAAACTAATTAAAAATAATTCATGGCCGCGCAGCGTTATGAGTGACCGTCCGTCCGCGTTGCTTCGATTTTGATTTTTCATTCTGTTTTATTGTGACTGCGTTTGGCCATGACACCGCGGTCTATTTTATGCCTGGTAATGCCACCACCAGTGGCCATTAGATAAGCGAATATGTGCCCGGGTGAATTATGCGAATGCGTTCCACACAATGTGGGTGGTATGATGGCTGGGGAGGGTGGGTGTTTTGGATGTGGCGTAATGGTGCGCCCGCCAGAGGTACTGGAGGGATGATGGCGACGTTTACCACTCTGTCTCCCTCACTTTGACTACACACACACACACACGGGCACGTCATATGTATATACAGGCATACATTTATATATATATATATATATATATATATATATATATATATATATATATATATATATACATGTGTTTGTACCTAGTAGCTTGCTTGCCTGCCTGCTTGCTTTCTATACAATATATGCGTAGATATCCTCGCGTATTGAGTGTATACGAGTGTACGTAGTGCCGAGGTTTCGCCGCTGATGGAAATTCTGTGTAATGTGCGCGATATTGTTTTCGTTAAATTGAATTGCCTCGCGTTGCATGCCGCACGTCGCCATTTTGCGAACGGTGCGATGATAAGATTTGATCGCGTAACCGCGTACATGGCGTGCCTATTGCCGTACTTAACGAAAGAAAAAAAAGAACCGAGTCTGATTTATTCGTTCGGAGATCTCTGTTCGAGGTGGTGTGGAACGTCGTTAACAAGAAACCACATCGGAACGGGCCGGCCTGTTCGGATGGAATGAGGTGACACAATTGGATATAATCGTCTTGCTGTTAAAACTGAACTCGACTCGCTCTCATTTTCACTCTCATTCCGTACACATACGGAGTGTGACAAATAAGTACTCGCAGCGCTGCGTGAAGGATGTGTGTGTGTGTGTGTGTTTGCGTTGTAATGGCTGGTGGAACCTTTTAAGAATTCTCCATAAGAGGTGGTAACGTTTAGCACACGTTGTGGTGTCCTTGCTGGAAACTCGACTTCAGTATTTCATCTTTGGAATTTTATACACATCCAGTTTTTTTGTTATTGTTTGTGAAATGTCATTGATTTTCCCAGAACCGTAAATCGGTAGAATATGTCAACTTTCTGTATTTCCGCAAATCAGTCATTTTTTCAATTCACAAACCACAAATGGATTCCTGACCAAACATGTTCAATAAATGATTACTGGTAATTTTTGATTCTTAGTTTTAGACATTTTGTCAATGATTCCATCATCCTTAAAATCCCAACGTACAGAACAATCTAAAATTTGGTCGTTCATTGTTTGTTCATACTATGGAAACAATTAAATCTTTCACAAATTCCAATATTTTTAGCCCTTCAGTTGAATTGGTTTGTGACGTGAAAGAAAGAAATAATTGGTAAAAGTGAATTTAGCTAGTGTTAGTACTGTTTTTTGATAAATCTTTTTCCGATTATGATTTATTTGAGGGAAAATGTTGTGAAGTATAAAAAACATGCAAAAAAATGCTGAAACAGTGTAAGAGGTCCGATAATCCGTTACAACTCCGTCGACCCAAAGCAATCATCTTTCTTTTGACAAGAGATCCGTCAGTTGTCTGACGGATGAATCACATTTATACAAAATAATGCGCGAGATATTTTGAAGATTGAAATGCATTTCACTCATCCGTAGACATTCGTTTTTTTTTTTTATAAAACGGCACCGAATTAATCAGTACACCTAAGTTTAAATCTAAAGAAAGCCGCAACTAAATGAGCAGCAAGGATATTTGTAATAGAGCATTAAATTTAAATCAAAATTATTGAAATAAATAAAGTTAATGCGGTCCTATTCCAAATACCATCTACTCTTTTTTTAACTTAATGAAAGTATTACTGTATGGTTTCATATTTATAAAAGTTTTATTTTGATCTTCTATTCAGTGATTCTTTGGGTGCATTTAGCATGTTTTTAATCTTAAGAAGTTTAAGCAATGAATTTTATATGCATGCATACACACACACACACACATGTGTATATATATATATATATATATATATATATATATATATATAGGTAGATAGATAGATAGATATAGGTGTGTTTGTACATATAAACAAAAGAATTTTAATAAAATGCTTTGTGTATATATATAATTAAAGAATACACACAATTATCGAAGATGACAAAGTGAAAATTACAACATGGAACAAAAATGATAACAAACACACACAACACGGCTACAACATAATTATTAAAAGACCACGTAATCTGTGTCCATCTGAGAAACAAACAGACAGACACACACACACACACAGAGGAAGACACATACATGAAACAATATATTCTATGGTGCCTCCAACACACATGTGATTTTTCTCCCGTATCCGAAATTCTGTCGTACGTGGAACGCGACCGATGCACACATTAATAAATATGAAACGCTACATGCACATATAACGCCGGCATCATCTAAGTAAAACGTGTTGACACCATATTAAATGTTGTCGGCGGCATAACAGAATTCCGACGATTTTTATACAGAAATATGCAGATCGCCGCTCCCGATAAACGTTTCGGATTAAAGAAACAAGAACGTCGCGCATATAGTAGTGGCGTGGAGACCACGGAGGGATAAAAACAAACGACCGCAATCTGTGCACGATCCTGGGAATTCTAAGAATCTCGGAAACCGTTTAAATGTACAAGATAATATCTTTTACAGAATTCTAAGTAAGTACACACGGCCGAGCATTAGAAAAAACGATTTGGTACGAGCGCGCGGCCTCTGATGATTATCGCCGATGATGTTCTTGATCAAACGTACACTCGATTTCTCTACGTTTTATTTCAATTAATATATATATATATATATATATATATATATATATATATATATATATATATATATATATATATATACACACATTCATACATACACACACACACACACACGAGGAGAGTTTGAAATGTTGACAATATTGAGAGTTTAAAAAGTTCACAAGTCTTTCATTATCAGGAAGTGATAATAAAAAGACTGTATTTATGAATTACTTTTATATTTCAATATAATCTCCCAGAATTTCAACACACTTTGTCTATCAGTGTCCCAGTTTCTTCATCCCATTCCTGAAATCTGATTCGTCAAGGTTCTCGAATTAACCGTTTATTTACACTTCCAGTTTTTTATTCGATGAAAATCGTTGCGATGCTCCATTGCCTTCATCCCATTCCAGAAATTTGATTTCTCGATGTTGTCGATTTAACCGTTTATTGACACTTTTAGTTCACTACTTGAAGAGAATCGTTCATCACTAAGAAACTGTTTAAAGTTTGAAAATAAATCGAAGTCAGATGAGTTAAAGCAGGCGAATTCGGTGTAAGTGGCAGTAAATCGCATTTAGTAGCTTTTTGACATAGAAAAGACTTGTATGGACACATGCATTTACTTGATTAACCTGTTATCTGTGTCGCTCTGTTTTAGAAGTGTGTACCTGCATTGTATCGCAAAAATAAAGGGATGATGAGAATACAAATCAAACAGAGTAATTGAATTAAATTGTAACGAAAATTTTGCTTCAATTGTCGGGTAACTACGAATCCCTTATTGATACAAAAAAATGGTAGCTTTGAGTCGATGAGGTCATAATGGATTTTCGAACCCTTCTGTGCTAGCATTTTTTTTGCATGTTTTATGTCAGAATCAGAATTAAAATCTGATTGCACAAGATTTATCATTAATTATGTTTATGAACTTATAGAAATTTAAAATATCAGAAATATATATATATATATATATATATATATATACATATATATATATATATATATATATATATATATATATATATATATATATAGAGAGAGAGAGAGAGAGAGAGAGAGAGAGAGAAGGAGAGAGTGAGGGAGAGAGGGAGAGAGAAAGTGAAGACATCACAACAGAACAACGTATTGAGCTAATGATCTTAAGAATAAAATGCCTGGATTGATGGATTATTGGAAATCATAAAGAAGTATTGATGTATTATCCTTGTTCTAAATGGCAGAAATAATTCCATATTCTTTTTATTAGTTAAATAATCAAAGGAAAATGTGTATTATGTGTATATATATATATATATATAAATCGAATTATCTACATAACTGTTTAATTATTTAGCAACTTTATTGCAACTATTCGATGAGAATTGGTTTAAAGAATGTACACCGTTTTGGGATAAAATTCCCCACTCCACCATCTCTCTCTCTCTCTCTCTCTCTCTCTATATATATATATATATATATATATATATATATATATATTTAAATATGTGAAAAATGTACAATGTACATATTTTCCCATAGTATTCCGCCGATGTAATTTTAACAAAAACGTCAGAAATGTAGACTTGAAATAGTTCGGTTTATATTTAGCGTGGCACCTTCCAGTTTCCTCGATGTAGTTCATTTATATATGT
Source organism: Acanthacorydalis orientalis (assembly GCA_034766995.1). Taxonomy (NCBI): domain Eukaryota; kingdom Metazoa; phylum Arthropoda; class Insecta; order Megaloptera; family Corydalidae; genus Acanthacorydalis; species Acanthacorydalis orientalis. The sequence goes on along the minus strand of CM068322.1, from coordinate 34,880,941 downwards.
CAGAAATTAACAGCTGAAGACGACGGAGTATGTTGCAACAGGAATACATGCGTTAGTACGAAACGAAAAAAATGTATTCACTGGAATAGTGCTATAAGATTTATGCAAGAGTAAACGGTTTTTTTTTTTGAGTAATTTATTTTAAACGGTTTATTTTAAAACTATGTTTTTATATCAAATTTACATTTATCTAACGAATTACTTACCGCCTTTCTTATATTTCAATTTTATAAACGAAACATCGTTTTTATACATGCAAGAAGTGGCGATTCTTCTGTATATTTTATGCGAAATGTTGATTAATCTTTGATCATTTCATTTAAATTTCTGTGATTTAAATTGCACTTAAAAAATATACAGGTACACAGATTCAAAAGACTGTTAATTGAAGAAAAAAGTGTTTTTATATGAGAACGAACATGATGATACGCTTTTATTACAATTTAAAACAATAAATAAGTTTAGATAAAGTACTTAAAAACATCTCCACAACAACTTTATCATGAAACTTGTTGAAGAAAGTCGTGCCTTCCGAGAATAAGAATCAAGTGGAGTTCGAAAACTATTCATATTCCAGATAGTTAAATGTCACACACAATACGTAAAACTACTGTACATTATTGTTATTATTTCGAGACAGGATTCTATTCTTTTGTGTGTTTTTTTTCGGTACATTGATTACAAGTGAAAAAAATGTTTTATCCGAATGATTATTTAAGAATTTTAAATAAGAAATATGTTATCGAATTTTTGAATTATGTTTATTTGTTAAAATTTTCATTTTAAAAATTTATAAATTTATCAGTGTTTAATGAAAGGAGGTCTTTTAAAATCCTTTAACGTTTTTTAAACCGTATTAAAATATTCAAACGATTATTGCTAAATATAAATTGATCTCTGCTCGCTATATGTAAAATTTTAATATTGTTTAACACTGGCTAAAGTCACTTTTCACGAACCGAAAACATTTTTCTAATCAAAATCTTCCATTAATTGGTTATTAAACGTTTTTAATTGTCACATACACATTTTTATGTCGATTTATTCATCCTCAAATCGTTAAGAAATTCCACTATTTGATCATTTTTCAGTGTAAACAATTAAAGTGATTGTGGTTTATAGGGTGTGTGAAAAATTCGTTGGGAAATTAATATTCCCTTTTTTCTCTATAGAAGATTAAAAGGTTTTCAAAGCGTATAGTATTTTTTATTATACAATTTATTGATTAGTAGTTGGTTCTACAAGAAGTCAATTTTGAAAAGGTGTGAAATAAATACTGCTTCCCCTCGACGCTGCGCCTTAATTGATTCAGCACATAGTTGTTGTTTAATCTTTCATCTGACAGAAAGAAGCTATGAATACAGCAATTTTTTTTAATCCCTTAATAACGGACATCGAGTACGGATTAACAGATTAATCCGCATGAACGAAAATAGTTCAATTGCGTATCGTGTTACTAGTATTCCTGCAAATCGATACAGTCAAGAATCGTAAAGCTGTGAACAACACACAATGGTCGCACGTTCCAATTGGCATACAATGGTTGATTGTGGCTTTTTATCGTTTGATCACGTTTTTGGACACAATCATTGATAAATTGTTAACACGACTTGGAATAATCATGATGAATTCAAAATTGAAAACACGTACGGAATTTCGTTTAGAGATAGATGGATAGTTGTGTGTGTGTGCGCGCGGATTTTTTTTTATTTTTATGATTCCAGTGTATGAAATGGATGGTACATATTTTCAAAACGGACTTTACTTGAATACTGATTTTTTTTTAAATGAACTTTTTTCGAGTTCCGTGCGTGTAACTGTGCAGGTTCATTAACATTTACATTGTTTTCGGGTGTAGCGTTTTAATAATGGATCACAAATGATTCATTCGAACTGTGAATCATTTTAACAGATGCTGAGACTATCGATAACTTCTGAAATGACGTGTCGGTGAATATATAATCACAGATAAACTTTTCGAATATTAACATTCACTCATTATGTAGTTTATTGCTAGATATGTCCGTGTTAAACTTTTCAAATCATAATTGTTGCTTTTTGTACTTGTGATACAGTTGATCATCTTTTGCCTTTTGGAAGTAGAGTAGACATTTATAGGATCTAAAATGACAAAGAACACCAGGCCGACATAAAAATGATACTGTTACAGCTATAAAATATATTTAGTGATCGATCAATGAACACAGTATTCAATTTTTGATGAAACTTGTTTTATTTAGTTGATAAAGATTTTTTTCTTACTGAAAAATCATTTTTTTTGTTAAAATGCTTATATAGTGTGATTCAACTTCAGCTTCCTCATGGAAGTATTAAAAAAGAGCGTAGGGGTTTTTAGAAAATTAATGTTATTTTTTATTTAGTATTTTAGTTCAATTCAATTATCGTGTTAATAAGAAAAACCTTCATTTCTCGTCACTTTGTCTGCAACGTGACCGTCTGCCACGATCTAGCGAATGTTGGTGTATAAGGAAATTTTCACAATGGATAGGTTTCAAGTTAAATTCATTAAGTTACGTTCTTAGATATTTTTTATATTTTTTCGCATGGGACCGTTTTTAATGCGCTCAGAATCCTTTGCAGCGACCACCGAAACATTCCAAGTTGGGTTTAACGTCTTCTGGTTGACGTTTTTAGAACTTTACTCCACACTCGCCTGTGCACATTGAATATTTTCCTCAGTTAGAGCCAAACGATGTCTTCCAGATCCTGTACGGTTACTAATTGCACCCTTTTGTCGAAAACGTGCAACCGAACGATTTAATCATCGACTCCGATGGTCCTGTTCGAACATTAAAATGACGATATGCTCGTTGCTTCAAAATAATCGAGCGGTGATTTTCAAAATAAAATTCAGTTGTTTTAGTAAGTTGTTTCATCGTGTATACCCCCTCCAAATGATACATTTCCAAAATTTTTTATTATAAAAGTCTGGAAAGGAGACAGAAAAACATTTAAACCAAAAAAATATTAACTATTCAAATCCTTTTGTTCTTTTTGTGCCGCCCTGTAAATATATATATACACAAATACATACATATATGGCTATGTAACAGTTAACTCTAATCCACTAGAACATACTAACAAATTAAGTAAGACATTGTGTTTAAAAATGTTGTACAGCATTTTATGATGTTTCACAGTAGAATATATATCTCTATTCGTTTATTATATTTATATTTGTATATATATATATATATATATATATATATATATATATATATATATATATACATATATATATGTATAGATGTGTAGATATGTACTAATGCTTAGCATACGTTTCGATGATCAAACACAAAGCACCTCCGTCCGGGTATAAACAATACCTGTGTGTGTGTATCTCTGCGTGCATAAATCAATGTGTGTGTGTAAATGTGTGTGCGTATCCGTGTTTGTATTCGTGTCGTAACACGGTGATGGCAGTAAAACAAGCCCGTTCGTCTAATTATACGTAAAACGATAAATAACGATATAAAATATATAATAAATATAATGTTTTAAATGGTCGAGCAGAGGTTATCTACACAGAATCAGTTTTACGCTAGCCACGGTGACTTAAACACCATAACAATTGTCGACAGGAGGCATTCACCGTGAATCGAAACAAAGAAAATGAAAATGAGTATATCAGGAGGCTGTAAACGACGGCGTGAAGCGCACAGGTGTGAACAGAATGCATATAATATTTTTCTGAAACAGTTCCGTTATGGGAAATTAACAATGTTTTCGAGTCAGGTGTATCGAGAGCGTTATCGCTCCGTGTACGGAAACATTGCTAGAATTTCGCATTCGGCACAGTAGGGTAATGCTTTAGATACACTCGTTATCGTGAATTTATCGAACTATTGTCAGAAATTCATTAAACTGAACAACAAGAAAGAGTGGTCGAGATTTTATGCACACGAGAACGTATAAGGCGTAGAAATTGATTCTGTGCATTAAAATCGAATCGATCGTGAAACTGTTTCAAATTAAAATATTTTCTTGTCGTTTTAGGATTTTAGTGCCAATCTTAACATTTAAAAACGCTGTATATCTTGGCCGAGCAGTTGGTATAACCTCATATGATGCCACATTATATTCAAACCACTTCTGACCTTTTTCGTATCTACTTTAACACGTTGAGAATCGCATAAATGTTATTATTAGACATTATTTTTAATAGGAAAAAAAATTGGTTTATTATTTATTTATGTAAATTAAGTACAAAACAATAAATCTAAAAATAGAACAGAATTTTTATAAATATTAGGTGTTGAAATTTAATTCGGTGTTTTGAAATTAAATCAGTCACAACACTGTTTCAAATTAAAATATTTTCTTGTCGTTTTAGCGTTTTAAAATGGCAACATTAACATTTGAAAACACTGCATATCTTACCCAAGCAGTTGGAATAACCTGGTATGATGCCCCATTCATATTCAAACCACTGAGGTACAGAAAAAGCTCTGTACTTTTTCGCATCTACTTTAACACTTTGAGAATGACAAATATTAATTAAACGTATATGTTTAGTACAAAAAAATAATTTGTTTATTCTGTGAATTTCAAATACTTTTTGAAGATTTTTTCTAGAAAAAAAGAAGTGGTCTGTAGACTGATGGAAAATCATTTGAGGAATAAAATTTAGTTACGCAATCAATGAGAACATTCTTGAATTATTTGAAAATGTAGAGACTGAAACAGAAAGTAGAATCAATATAATAATTCTTCTGTATGAAGTGCATAAATATTTTATTTTAGAATCGTTTCGTTTTATGTATACAATCGAATATCAGTTATTTTCATAAATTAATTCTGTTTTCATCGTACAAACGACAAACATGTTGAATAAATTTGAAAAAATCTAAGATTTTTCTGTACTTTGAAGCTCTGAGGATGGTGGCATCGCCATCGAAATGATAAATCGAACGTTTTTGTTTGTGAGATGTAAAGCAAGAAGAATTCATTCGTGAAAGTGAATTTAGCCACATTGTGAGAACTGTACTGTGACCAATTATTTTTCTTACAATAAAATTGATTTGTTCGTTTCGAATAAAGTCCCTTCATTGTGTTCAGTCTCATAGCAGAGGCCTAAAATAGGTATTCATAATTCAGCAATGAGTGCTACACACATATTTAAATAAATAAACGTGTCGAGTTATGCCAATCAATTAATTACTACAGGTGTTTAAGCGACTGTGTACATTAAGTTGTCATTGACGTTTCGTACATAATCTTATCTAATTCCGTCGGTTTCGTTAAAAAAAAAACACATGTCTGTCCACGATCCCAGATCGAAATTCCGTCGAATAATTGGTTTAACATTCGTCGAATCCCTTCCGCGGCGACGGAACATATTTGTGTACCTGAAAAAAGAATAATTACTGTTTTCGTTACAATACAAAAAGTATGTAATTAATTTTAAATTAAGTCGCACGGAAAAAAAACGTCGACGGACAGAGATAGACGCACGTCGGACGTGCATCGAAGTGAGATCCTAGTTTCGGACAAAAAAAAATAATACTTTATCTCGGGGGAAAAAAAAACTTCAAACCTCACTACCTGTTAAACTTACCTACAAAACGTGGCATTAAATGTTATTCGCACTGTAAACTGAAAATATACAACACAACAAACGTAAAATTATAACTCACGCTTGCCAACTTCGGAAAAAACGCATACAACACACACACACACACACACGGTTCGACCAATTGTTGTTCCAGCAGTACTAGCGCGATCGCGCGTACACAATGCTTCATTTGGGGACCAGACGGAGATCGTCGGACGTGTGTGGGACGAGGACGACGAATCAGTCGTCGTCAGTTCGTGGTCGCTGGTGCCTGGCGAACCGGTTCCTTGCTTGGTCTCGAACCCCGTACCCCGAACACCCGCGATTTAGTGACGGCGCGTGTATTGTGTCAATCCAGCCCGGGGCATTGGTCTGGCTTGTGTTTCTTCCACCGCACACTTTACCTCTCGCCGTCATCATATGTCCATGTCCATCTTATAAAGTCATATTTTATACTAAAATATACAATCAAATTACGTTATAAACAATACATAAATACATATAGAGTGGATTTTTGTATTCACGGTTATTGCGTCATTAGGATTGTTCCCACGGTGCATGCTGTTTGATTGGATAAAACACATAATCCGTTATCGGTTCTATCACTTCTCGTCCACTGTATTGAAACTGTACAGGTATTTCAGAATTGTTTCAAAGAAAATCATCATTTTTTTACAACAAAACTGCCATGCTGTATGAAAGTTGACAAAAAGTTAAATTTCTTCTTCAAGAAGTAACTATATCTTGATAACAGTATGATATTTTTAATTAATCAGTATCTCACAAAAAGTATGACTGAGAAAATACAATCATACAGAAAAATAATGAAACTACTTGGAGGGATTCGTTAAAAAATAGTTTTGAAATACTTTAGTCAAATAATCGCAAAAAAGGTTCACCTGTAAATAAGCCATATTACAAATTGAAATGACATCCAGGAAAAAGAACTTAAAATGAGAACAATGAAGCTATAAAAGATCAAGAAAAATTTAATTTTTATTGCATTATCATTCATCAAAAGTAAGAGAGTAAGGAGGTGAATCAGAAAAAATAAAATTTATTTTTTACAGATTCTGCTATTATCAATTTGTAATCATAAATACTATACGTTATATACAAAATAGACAAGGATTTGCATTTATGTCGAATCACAGATCGGACACTAATGATCCTAGCTATCGACGGGTCTCTAAGCCCCGAATATAATAGATAAATTATTGATAATGATTGTTGAGTGTTGATTACTGATATTTGATTGTTGATTATGAATATTTCGATGACTGTGCCATCAATTTAGAGTATTTTTTGTACCTTAGCATTCTGAAGATAACGAGTGAACATACAAATGTTTGTGTGGTTTGTATAAAAATCGTTAAAGTTAGTTTGTCTACGATATCAGAAAGAAAACTATAATTGTATCTTATTTACTGTTTCAGTATATACAGAATGTACAGAAAATATGCTAAATATTTTATATAAAAAATGTCAAATTTTTATAAATTAATTATTTGCTACCCCACTCGTTATCGAACCTGCAAGCAAAAAAAACTGAACTTTTTTGGTCTGAAGATGAAATATTCTTTTTTTTTAAATAAAAAAAAATATTAAGTTTTACCTTTTGCACTCGAATTTTTTGTCGGTTAAGGCTTATAGCAACTTGTTTCTTTTTTTTTTTGACGTGTTACTCATATGGAATAATTGATTTATTTTAAAGCAAGAATAAAAAGTAAACTTTGTTAAATGTTGTTTTATTGTTTATAATACTTATTCACTATATTGATATCTTGCTTTTTTTCTTGCCGATAAAATAATGTCTGTCATCAGAATCACTGTTTGATCTCCCAACACAATCACTTACTAAATAATTTTTATATTCTTGAGAAACAGATTCATCATCACTGCTATCTTGAAACAATTCACTATCAATCACGTTTGAAGCTATGGCGAATGGTGTATTTTTTGATTTTTTCGGCCAGGGAAACGATTAAATATTGTTCAAGCAGAATACTGAATACAGAAAAGACAGAATACTGTAATTAGGTGGTATTGTAATTTAACTGTAAATCACAGTCTTTTTATTCTGTATTGTACTATACTGGCGGTACATTTCTAGCATAAAGCCAAATATTGTTTGTGACTGGGATGAGTACTTGAGTGCAAAGGGTTAATGAACTAGAATGGATTGTTGTTGTATGAATTGAGAGAAAAACGCTAGTGTTTTTGAAACCGATTTGCGGTCGAGAGACAATCTGAACAAGTATCAAACACCAGACATGTTCAGAGCACGGTCCGAACGAAATTCCACACGTCACGTTCCATTAAAACATGCCCGAGCCGTCCCGGTATCGTACAAACAGATACCAATCAGTCCCTGTATCACAATAGGATTGTACTTACAACAATATCCTCAATATCGGACACCAATAAAATCGGAACACACGCGCGATCCGATCGCATTAAACGCGCCGACCGCTTTACACCGAGAGAGATTCACCTAAATATTGGCACGCCTGAACGAGCATCGTGTAGAATTTCATGGAACGATGAACACATTGATTCAGTATCGGGGAAACAGGTGGCTCATCTGCTGGTCAGATATTTATAGTCGGTGTCGGCGCGGTCGCTCGACTAAATCACCGCGCGTACTTACTGGAACACTTTTCTTGCCCGCCGTGACTCGAACCTGCGTCATCCGATACCCGTTCCGCAGCCGAACGGTTTCGAGCCGACAACGTGCATGCGTGAGCCGCTCATTCTTTCGTCTCCCTCTTTCTTTCGTTGTCGGCGATTTCGTTTTACTTCTATTTCACTTTATGGACGGCTAATTAAGCGGAAACTATTTGGGAAATTTATTAACTTGTTCGCGTGGGAATTCGTCACGCACTGAAATTCGACTTGTATATATATATATATATATATATATATATATATATATATATATATATATATATATATATATATATATATATATATATATATATATATATATATTACCTAGAAATATATTACAACGCATTAAATTAAACCTAAGTAACTTTAAATATATTTTAATCGAGGAACTCTTTCTTCATCCCATAGGAAACAATTTTTAAACAAATGTAATTTCTACACATTTATAACATTTCTTTTGTATGTATAAATATATATATATATATATAATATACACATACATTTTTTTCAGTTGCCTTTAAATGAATCTTTGTATTTTGAATTCTTGACTCAGTGTTAATGTTGTTATCCTATTTATCTGTGTGGTTATATCAGAATCCAATAATTTTAACAAGTCCGTTCTTATTGACTTTTATGATTAAACTGATAATAAAATATAAGATTTTTATGTATTTGTAATTCGTTTCGTTCCTCTGTGCATGGAATTTGGAGTTTTTATTTGTGAATTTTTGCAGTTAATAATGTAAAATCTGGCTATAGATTACTACTATAGATTATTAATTAATTAATAGATTATTAATTAACAAGAAACAAAAAAAAATACAGCTGTCATTTTTACTTTTTGTAGAATTTTTGTAAATTTTTGCAGTTAATAGTTTAAAATCTGGCTATAGATTACAACTATAGATTATTAATATAAAAGTTTAGGAAAGATGGCAATGAAACCCAATATTGTATCGGGAGCCGTATAGAGTAGCTTCGGGAGCCGCAGTATGCCCACTGATATTCCTAGCTCTTCAGATAAATCCTTTCACGAATCAAGTCAATGTTTCTCTCATAACGAGCACTACGAACACGTGTTGGTGTTTCTCTATCTCTCACCGATCCAGTCTCTCCAAATTTACCCACTAATCGAAGAATTGTTGATTCGGATGGACGTATGTGTCGAGAATAAATGCTTTTTTTTTCCTACAGAACGAGTATTTTCATAATACAATTGTATTATTTCAGTGCATTGTTTTGTTGTATACGAAGCCATAATTAAAAATACAGCTGTCAGTTTGACTTTTTGCAGTTAATAGTCTAAAATCTGGCTATAGACTACTACTTTAGATTATTAATATAAAAGTTTAGGAAAAATGGCAATTAAACCCAATATTGTCTCGGGAGCCGCACAGAGTAGCTTTGTGAGCCGCAGTTTGCCCACCGTTGATCTATATTCAGTATTTTAAAATACAGAAAACGTATGTAACTGGAAAAAAGTGTTCTGTCACTTCATAAAACTGTTTAGTCTACTACTTCATTAATTTGTCAAGTATCAGAGCTCAGAACATAAAAATAAAAACAAGTCCATGCATTACTTCTTTAACGACAATTGCTAAAATTGATAAAAGTGATTAATAAATGCTTATTTTTTGTGACACTTGTCACAGGTATAAAAATTCATTCGTGAAAATTAAATTAGTCACAATACCAAAAATATCATTACTACATAAATAATTACGAAAATAATAAAAAAAATCAATAATATATTATACATTGTTCGATTGAGGTTCTATAATATAAAATATTGTATACAGTCTACATAAAAGTCTAATTAGTCAAGGAAATATAATGAGATTTATATTTTATATTATTTAATTATTAAGTCAGGTAAGAAAATATTTACTTTTTGCAATGAAACTGAAATTTGATTCATAACACAGTCTATGTATCCCAGTATATGTTTATATAAACATACTCAAATATATATATATATATATATATATATATATATACACATTATATATATATATATATATATATATACACATTATATATATATATATATATATATATATATATATATATATATATGTATATATATATATATATATGTATGTATAATATCTGTATGTGTATGAATATAATTAGATCCCGATAATGTCAAAAACAGTAGATTACGATGTAATAGTTCCGATAGCCAAAAGGCATTCAAAGCACACAACAAATTGTTTTCAAACTTGGAATATTGTTCGAGAGCACTTAAACCAGTGAATCGCGATCAAAAGCTTATCTATATTATACTTCAGACATTCATTGCAATAGCAACATTAATATCCGATTAAACATCAACTATTTCACTGTTTTACAATCGAGCGGCCGAAGACGTGGCCGGACGGAAACACACAACTACAAGGTCGAACTCCACCGAAACCGATAGCAAAACGTATAAACCGACCGGGATGTAAATAAAAAGAGCGAGGGATTTCGTCGAAAATCAATCGAACGTGATTTATTTCGCTGACACGAATCCTACATCCCGCATAATGTTAATGTGTAATAAATATATAAATGTTTATGTAATTAATGAATATATATATATATATATATATATATATATATATATATATATATATATAGAGAGAGAGAGAGAGAGACAGAGAGAGATTTCCAATAAGGACGTTTTTTTTAATTTCAAATAAAACACAAAATTTGCACTGAAATTTCAAGTTTATTTATTGTCAATAATAGTTGGGGGCATGTAAATGACAGCCGAATTCTTCTTACAAGTAACACCATTCTTTTGTTAAAATTTTCAATAACATCCCTCTGCACATGGGGGTCTATCTTACCAATTATTCATCGGATTTTATCTTTTAGGTCGAGAATTGTTTCAGAATTATTGGTGTACGCTGAATTGTGAACGACTTGCTGGCTGCATTTCTTGTATTAATTGAACCCTTTAAGCATTAATCAATAAATACGTATCTGAAATTTGAAATTTTTTGCCTGCTAATCGAAGAATTGTTGATTTAGATCGACGAGTATGTCGAGAATAATTTTTTTTTTATAGAACGGCCATTTTCGTAATACAATTTTGTTGCTTCAGTGCGTTGTTTTGCTGCATACGAAGCGATAATTAAAAATGGCAACGTCAGAACTTAACAAAAATCAAAAAAATACAACCGTCAGTTTGACTTCTGCGAAATTAACCTCTTAAAAAATCTCATCACTATTGGAAAACCTTAGTCTGATTTTTTTTTTTATTTATTCCAATGTGAAAAGTGATTTTATGTCGGAGAGCAAACATTTTGCAATAAACAATATGAAGAAATAATAAAAAAATACATAATACTTATTGAATACTGACCATTTTAATAAATTCCCTTAAACTGAACTATTACCATATATATATATATACAAGTAGTGAAACCTCTATAGCAGGTTCGGTTCTTCCATCTATTTTTTAAATGTAAAGAGAACTCTCTATAAAAATATTGTACACAATATACAACTGGAATTACTGAACAGAATCACTTATCACTCCGAGATTACTGTTCTGGGTATTTCTATTACACTTATTTGTAAGTAATGTTTTAATATAATTATTATGTTTCAATATAACGTAATAATCAACACCGTGCATAAATATTTATACTTTACATTCATTACCGCTAGACAAACGACAAACCGTGCGCAGAGATCGTTTATTTTCTGTACCATGAATACAATTTTCAATTCATTCATCTGTTCAATCATATAAATAATTCCGAATTATTCAATTTTAATTGCCCACAGTTTTGTATCAAACATTAAACAATATCTCTTATTACAAATAAAAAAAAACACATCACATATATATATATATATATATATATATATATATATATATATATACATGTACATAATAATAAGTGTGTGTGTGTGTTCGTACATATCCATAATTTTTCAGTACAGATGTTAAATTTCACCTCACTGTATTCTGATTATACGATAAAATGATACGTAAAGCATTATTCGCTTCAATAAAATGACATACCTACAATGAAATTACAAAAAGCATTGATACTTTGAACTTTATTAATATTCATAATTTATGGGTTCACGCTTGCGTGCGCAGCGTTAATTAAAATTCGCGAAATGAAGCAAATAATTTCGGAATTTTATCAAAAGTTTACAAATAATTCCGTATCGATTTTCGTAGCGCTCACGTACACACTTGTACATACATACATACATACATATTACATATATATATATATATATATATATATATATATATATATATATATATATATATGTATGTATGTATATAAACATATATGTTAGAGATCTTTCTATTTTCAAGATAAAAGACAATACATTTTATTATCACACATATAAACAAATCATTCTAGGCGTGAGCCTTTTTTATTTGAATATAGACTTTCTGATTTTTGATTTCAATCGTTGTCCAATTTCGATAACAATGAGTATTCAAAAAAAATTCAATGGTCTTACCAGAGATTCAGTATAACGTACAGGTTCTCCTTTTATGACAGTAAGACATCTCTAATGCATTCTGACTGTTAATTCTTGTCTGCTCAAAGATATTCAGTAGTTTCATTCCTCTTCCATCGCTTCTCAGAAGTACTTTCAAGTATGCGTCGATTAATTTATAATCGAACTCGTCCCATAACAATTCAACGAGTGATCAATCTGAAGACTGTAATGGCCTGATCGTATTTTAAGTGCATTTTTTGTCTCCTTTTCTGGCATAATACTTGGATAGTGTATAACCGACAGACGATGTATAACAGAGATGTGCACATAATTTTTAACAGGTAGTTTTAGATTTCGAACTTTCAGTTTTTCTGGTTTTTAAGTAGAAATTTGCCACTCAATAGGTAATAAAGACGAAAGTACACTGGAATATGTTCAACAAGTCTTGTACAAGTAAAAGAAGATATTAACAGCATTGATAACATATGTTAACTCGTAACACATTTACCCAATCATTGATATTGTTTTATTTCGAATCGCAATGTTTGTTTTTATCTGCTGTGACCGGTTTCGCTATTTATACGATCGTCGGACGTTATTCTTGTGTTGTTTTCGTTGAAATTCGATTAAATTCTCTGCAAATCGAATTTAAATTTGTGATACTGTTCTAGCATTACAGCTAAGTTCATTTTCTCTAATTAATTTTTTCGTACAATTGACAAATCTTTCTCTGATCAGTGTGTTCAATCGTAGATTATCGATTGTTGCTTAACTTAAATTTTCAATAAAATTGAAACGAATTTGTTTCACTCCACAAACTCAAAAAATATTTTGTTTGAAAATGTTCAATCAATCATTATTAATTATTACTTATAGACATTTTGATAAAGCTATAATCTTCAGTATACCAAGGTATAAAGTAATCTCTGAACCAGATTTTTATATATCTTGGCGCGCTGAAGATGATGGAATCACCATCAAAATGTACATCAGAACCAATCAATTCTGAAAGTGAATTTATCCACAATGTCGGATATACATATATATATATATATATATATATATATATATATATATATATATATGTTGCTATAAGATCTTTTAAAGGATAAAATCATCCTAAAAATTTCATGTATTTAAATACTATTGGGGCATTTTCATCCCATTATCAAGAAAGTACTTTCAATTGAATAAAATTCTTACTAATGTAAGTGTGTACTTATTTAGGGTCTCATACAGTTATTCGAGTAAAAATACAAAAAAAATACTTAAAATACGCAAAAGTTGGATCGAAAAGTTTAAACAAAGGTAAAAATTAATAAATATTTTTGATCAGAGAAAGGTTTTCTTGATTTGTGAGTTGAGTGAAAAACATTTGTCAATCTTGTATATTTTTTTAATTAAGATATGCTTGTAAAATTAAAAGATACAATAGATTTACAGAGTAAATTACAGTAGATTTTAAAACATCAGTTTGTAAATGAATCTAAATACATACTTATCTAGCAAATAAATGAAAGGAATGACAAATAACAATGATACTGACTGTCTTAAAAAAAATGACTATTTTGTGTGATGGTGACCCGTGCCTTCGGAGTGCAGGACTAGAAGTTGATAAAATGTTATGAATCGATCGTCTGACCAGATGCAGTCTTAGAACAACGACGATAAAAATATACAATCGTCGAAACAATAAATTCAATCGTTCCAGTACGTCGGTACCGAATGACTGAAACACAAACTGTAGAGGAGAGCTGACTGACGTATCAAACACAATTAATTTGAATGGTACGCCTTTTAAATTGTTCGACCAATTAGACAACAATGAGATATCACTCACGGCACGTCACTGTTCGCTGTGAATGCCTCGGCGAGGCACTTTTTTTTCGAAAATTATCTCGTCCATATGAATCTAATCTTAAACGCATCTCGACAGTGAATTAAAGGTCGGCCGCATACCATCGCGCGACGACGGTTCCTTTATAATCGCGATAGACGAATTAACGCTGAACCTGTCGAATGGCCTGTACAATTATTTTGATTTAATTTATTGCCTTATAACTATTCAGCGGAAAATTATGTAAAATTGTGTGTGTGTTTCGTTTATGATTCAGGTCGAGTCAGCTCGTACGGATCGTAAACAATCAGTCATATTTTATTAAGATCGTTTCATTTGAGTTTGATGCCTTTTTTCTTCTCCTGTGTCTCATTATAGCGAAACGTTTGAAAAATATGAATTCTTGTTCAATCATCAGATACACAAATTGATTCAGTCGTTTTTTTTCATAGAAAATTAATATTTACAGAAAAATTTCAATCCTCGAAATATCCCCAATTATTGTAAATAACTTCGCTCTGTCTGGTAACTGAAAAGTCGCTTGTCGAGGAAAAGATGACGACTTCGAGTCGATAAAGTCGTCGATACATTTTCGAACCACTTCCACTCTTTTAACAGTTTTTCCATGTTTTATGTGCTTTATCGGTTATTTTTTTCTTTCAATTTTTTTCAAAAACTTATCGACTTGCATTTAGTCAAACGACTGATACTTCTAAACAATTTATCACAACATCAACATGTATTTACATCAATTAAATATGTTTCTATATGAAACTGGTAGAAATTTCGAAAAAAATGCGACACAGAAACGCCAGTTTCACAAATGAATTCCTTTTTCATTCCACGGACCGCCAAAAAAAAATGTTCCGGTCAGAAACGTCCAATGAATCCTCACCGATAACTTTCTTTACATTTAGATGCCGATGCGATCATCTTCAGAAAAAAAAACCGATCCGTCTGCCCGAAAAATGTCCGAACTCCATTGTGACAAATATGTAAGGTTGATGATTTTCGAATCACGCTCCGTACGTGTGTAATAGAATAATTAAGTGATATTCAAATCGAAATCCATTTCTGTTTCGACTCGGTAACACGATATTGGACAGTGACAAACAAAAAAAGCATGCCTCACACCTGTGCATTTAAAAATATATCCGACTACAAAGAGTTAATCCGGTGATAGGAAAGGAGACTCTAAACGTAATAGCCATTTATTTGCATTCTCATCCAAATCGTTTCTATTATTATCTGCAAACAGTTCCATTACAGAAACCTAATCGAACGATGAAAATAAACATGTAAACCATATTATGTATCTACAACACGTTCCTCAAATAAACATTACAGCGGAGAAAAAATATATAAAGAGTTCTTAAAGCCAACATATTATACATATATATATATATATATATATATATATATATATATATATATATATATATATACTGGTTGTATGTATATGTACACAGAATGTATGTACTCGCCGACTTTCGCAGTGACGTTCGAAAATTGAGTTTTAAAAATAATGTACTTGACAACGTCACACGCCACATGTTCAAATTAAATGGAATGATGAAGCAAATATCGGACCGAAAAAGCGGTAATCATAGAAATAAATTACAGTATTGTATTTAACTGTCGTTATTGGAATTTAAAATAATTACACAGTGTCATGTCAATACGTCTTTCGATAATTTGATGTGGTCAATTAATTTGTTGTAATACATACGAACAATGGGAACCGTTCGTTCGTTCGTTCGAACGTACACTCGTTCGTATCCCTTCTACGAGATTTATGTACGAAGATGATGTCGGACAGACACACATGCACACACACGTACAGAGCTCGGTGTAATAAAGTCTGGTCGGTGTGTTTTTTGTACACGGATATGAATCGGTGTCTTTAATTGAATCATTTTCATTGACTTGCACGATTGATGTTTTATTTAATTGATATTGAAACCCGTCTTGTATATGAAACAGTGTGTGAAATATCAATATGTAATTGAAATTGAATTAAGAAACGTATTAAATGTATTAAATACAACAAAGATTTTTATAAAATTCATAAATGATACTAAATAGATGATGTCGGTATTTAAATTTAAATCGTAATACTGAAAAGTTATTAATTTGAACACAAAATGAGATATCAATAGACATTTCTTTTTTTTATTTGTCTATATCAATTCATATTTACCATTTTTCTCTCTATAAACTTATTTACTAGGCCTAACCACTGAAGGTATACGGAATTGTTTTTTTAAAAAAAATATATAAATACTGATAAATAGATAAAAGTAATGATAGAATTTAAAGAGTCGATTCGATAAAGTTATTAGTATGAATATGAAAAGAGACGGGTGTGGAAAAATGTGGGGATTGTTTGGAAAATTATCAAGTTTTAAGGGATGTATGAGTAGTTCAAGACAAGTGTCCGCATGTCGATGATCAAATGCGGATAACTTATGAATCACTGGATATTTTTTTAAATTTATGTTCAGCAAAGATGTCTCTACAAATATCTATAAACTTCTGTTCGATTTGTGGCGGCTGACGCGCAGTTTAAGACTCGAGTATCCACATTTAGATGATTGGGTCAGGATAACTTTTGAATTACTGGATTTTTTTTATACTTGAAGATATTAAATTTTTCTTTTCGGCGAGTTGATGTTTAATTAATACACTTTCCATTAAAAATGTGCACAGATAACGAAATTGCTACGAAATACTGTTCAGACATTCTTGACAAGTTGTCCTGTCATTTTCGAATAGGGAAATATTGGAAACATGCTCATCATGCAAAATGGAATGCAGATACAAACTTTCTGCTCCTCATGAATGACAGGATTGCTCAATTTATTCATGTCTAATTCGATAATAACTTCGATTGGTCGTTGATCACGAATCGAATGGTCTGCAAAGCCTAAATCTAACACTTTTCTCTAAGGTTAGGCTAAAGAAGATGTCGTTCTGCTTTTAAATCAGTTCTCTCCTAGACTTTTAAGTATTCCTAATTTTTCTATTTGAGTTTGTAAGAGTTTTGTGAGTTTTTCGATATATATATATATATATATATATATATATATATATGCCTGATGGCCAGACCGTCCGCCAAGCTGCAAACTATTTTGTTCTTCGACACCAGCGTTCACATCCGCATGTCGCGTCTGCCGAAGACGTAGAACGTGGCGTGCAACCGGACGATTTGTGTGGCCGGCCAGGTGGTTGATGAGACTTTAAGTGTTTGATGAACATTTCATTTTCGCCTATGCATAAGTACTACACACACAGCGACAAACAAGTAAACACGAGAAACACACACATACACACACACACGTGTATTCGAAAGTGTGCTGCCCGCGAAAGGATCTCTCCTTCGTGTGTTTGAACAGAAAAAAAAAGTTTTTTATTCCAAGTTTAGCAACATCTGTGTGCTGTTTGCTCGTTCCTCGTTCTTGACTTCTGATATAGTTTCGCGATATACTTTTTTTTCCACCAATGTTTCTGATTGGTTCGAACGTGTGGTTCTGATCTGTGTGTGTGTGTGTGCTCGTTATCTGAATATTTATAATCTAGTCGAGTTCTTTTTTAATATTTTTTTTCAATAATTATTTGTATGAAATGAAAAAGATGATATGTACACACACCTATATAGATATATATTTATTTATGTACACTTTTATCATATTTTGATTAATTTATTTTGTTCCAGGTATGTCTTCTGAACTTTCAAGCCCAAGTTCTTTTTTATCACTTACGGTAAGACGATTCTACATTATAAGAAAAGTTTTTTTATCACTCAAATGTAGATTATATCATTACAGAACCTTAAGTGTTTCATTTTCACAAATAAAGCATTCGCTATCGCCCCAAATTTGTTTCTAAATCTAGCATGTTCTCTATCCGTTTTGAAAATAATGACAATTCTATTAAAATGAATTTAAGTTGAATCAAAATTAACGATAAGTGTTTATTGAATTCTTTGATAAGGATAAATCTTAGTTTCGGTAATAGTTAATTTATGAGAATGAATTTAGCTGCAGTGTCAAAAAAGTTGAGACTAAGATATCATCTTAGGCTTAAAAATACTATACTGTAGATTTCTTGTAGATTGTTTTCCCAAAAAAAGTCTTGATCTTTTTTGTTTCTCAGCGATGAATCTTTTTTAGTTATCACAGAGATTACATGTTCATATTCACGTTTATTCATTCCAGTTTACTCGTATATTTAATTTAATTCTTATCGGTGGTGTTTCTATTAAGTAATTCACTGATAATTCAAAAAACAGTTTAATTTTAGTTTAGTTAACGTTTTTATAACTTCAGTAATTTATATATATATATATATATATATATATATATATATATATATATATATATATATATATATATATATATATATATATATATATATATACTCTTCCTTTATTCATAAAAAAAAGTTATTTTATTGATTATAAGAGATTGACTAAGAAGTATAAACAGTTTTATTGTCAAAATAGTTAAATAAAACAGAAAGATTTGTAGCTGATAGATATGACAGAGAATAATCAAAATCAAAAATGGGTTTAATAGTCGCAAATAATTACAACGAAGCTAGATGTATGTGCTGTGTGGTTTTGGATCGTTTTTTCCGGTCTCTAAGCAAGTCGACTTTAATACTGGGATTGAAAGGAGGATGGATGATTGGCACGGATTTCGATTCTGGAATTTTTTTTCAGAAAACCGAACGATGAAACAAAGAACCGCGAAACTTGTCCCGTTTACATTGAAACGTTTCTTTCAGCGGTGGATCGACACGATCCGTTCGTATATCTCTAGAATGTGTGTTCATTTTCCTCGTGCACACTGAATAATATTTATCAGAGCATTCGAATGAAATTCCGTGGAATTTAAAACGTTAATTCGAATCGGACGCTGTAAAATCGTGTAGGCTTTTATGAGTTGTTTTACATTGAAAGAATGTTGTCGGAACAATCAGTTTTGCATTCCGTTCATTTTAATTTATAATTATGGGCCGTCGTCGTCGTCGGAGCCGTCGTCGTTCCGGCGGCTGCCGCGCCTCCTCCTCGTATTGTTTTATTCAATTTTCTTATTTGTTTGCCAATCGGTCGACTGTACGCCGTTTTCGCGGTGTTTCGCAAAATTTTATGTATTTATACAAGTATACACACACTCACCTATATATATATATATATATATGTGTGTGTGTGTGTGTGTATTTATGTATATATGTAATAACTTCTATCGAAAAATTCCACGAATATTTGGCGTGTTTATTAATGTTCTGTTCTGTGTTTGTTTTTGTTATATATTTTATTAATTTGAAATTTATTAAGCGATTTTTTCTGGTTAGATGTTCTTTATTAATGTTAAATGAACGATGGAATCTCGAAACCACTAGATTTTAATTTGCAAACATTATATATATATATATATATATATATATATATATATATATATATATATATATATATCTGTGTGTGTCTGTATTTATTTGAATTTGAAATATTCGCGATTTCGATTTCGTACAAGTATTTCAATAATGATCGTGATATTTCACTATCTGTTCGTCGGATTCCTTGGCCGTTTGCCGCATTATTACTTCATAACTGTTTAATGTGTGTTTGAAATATATTTATTGGGTCGGTCTATTGTTTCATATTAATTTCTTAGATCGTCGGATCGTTCTGTAACGCTGTTAGTATCCGTGAATTTATCTTTCGAACAGAATTCGTATCTCGAATGTAATTTGGTTAATCGTCTCGGCTTTTTTTTTAATAATAAACTCGTGCTATTGGGTCTTTGAAGCCAGTCTGTACCAGTCAATCGAATTGAATCCAGTCAGGTTTATTCTGTGAAAATATTTCAAGCGAGATTCTAGTTTATGAAGATGTTTTTTTGTTTCTTTTTTGATAGTTTTATAAAAGGACCGATTTAAAAAAGTGGTCTCAATGTATTTTCTGGCACTGACCAAATTCGCTTTCACAAATGAATTTATCATTACTCCACAAACTGCACGATTTGATCAAAATTGTTCAGTAATTGATCGTTGATTGCTTTTATTTGATCATACTTTTACATGTGGCTTGGTGTGGAATGAAAATTTTGCCTGTGAGAATTAAAAAAAATGTTTTTTATTCGAGAAGTCTTCAGTAATTTTTTTATGGCAGTGTATTTAAAAGTAACATTTATTTAATTATGAATTAATGGCACTCTTTACAGTATTTTCTGTTTAATTTTCTCTAGTGAAAACTGTTATGTTTATTATTCGTGTAATTGTAAGAAAAATATTACAATTTTAAAACTTATTTTTTATTTATTTTATAATAATTTGAAGACTAAGAGACATGAAGCTTAAAAATTAAAAAGATAGCGAATTAGAATTGTTTATTTATCAGGATCTCCTGATACAGCATTTTCACGAGTAAATAATTTAAATTTTTGACTGCTTTCACTTTGTTTAACCCTTTTATTAGCGAGTTTTTTTTGGAAAGAGGTATAGGATTAACTGTCGACCCTCTTTTAGTTTCAGGAACTGCATTTGTCGGAACTGCTGTAGATTTATCTATTTTTAATCTTCATTGAGCCGTAGTTTCTTCAATTTTAGGATTATTGTTTTATTTTTCTGGAGATTAATAGTTTTTTTCTAGTCACTCTTTACATAGATCAACACTTGCTTCTAGTGTCAATACACATAGCTTCTACAATCATATATATTTGCTTCAAAATTTCAGCATATTAATAATCCCTTAAAATCATTACTAGCATTGATTATATTAGATTTAATAATCTGATATGTATCTCGTATGCTTATTTCGAGGATGGTGTCATCATCATCATCTTCAGAGTCCCAAAGTACAGAATTTTGATTTTGATTAAATTAGATTGTACTGAATTCACAATCCACACATTTTTTTTTAATCAAAAATGTTCAGTAAATTTTTATTGACCATTTGTGATTATTTATTATACGTATTTTAATTCAGTAATATGATATTCCTAGTACTAAGATGGAGAGAGATCTCTTTGTTCTCTATCTGATTTTTCTGTATCTTAGCGCTTTCAAGATGATGCCATTTTCATCGACATGCGAATAAGAAATGTTCGAAAATCAATAATCATCTATTGAACAATTCTAATTAGAATACTTGCGTAGTTTGTGTATTAAAATCAAGTTTAGATTAGGATACTAGCTTAGTTGAGTAGAATTGCATGAAAAATGTTATCATTGTCACTCTAATAATCGATTTAGCGAATAAAAAATACTTAAGAATCTCTTTTTCTATAATTTTTAAAAAAGATCCTTACACTTATCTCAAGAGAAATATTTAGATATAAATCTGATTATTCATTTTAATTGTTATAGTCAGAAATTGTAAAGACAAGTATTATATTTTTTTTATCAAAAAAAAATATATAATATTTGTCTTTTGTAAATGTTTGTATTTATAAAGATTTCAGTCGTTTTTTTCAACGGAGGCAGTTGAATTGTTTCAAGTTTATTTTAATCTACTTTTTTGTATAGAAAAATAACTGAATCTGTGTTTGAATCCAATTTAATATAATCATTCTTTATTCTTCGGTTATAATTTTTAGTAAATTATTTCTGTTTTGCTTTTGAAATTATCAATATTTAAATAGTTTGTATCTGTTTGATTGGTTCCAGACTTAAAATACTGATTCTTATTCGTCCATTTAAACCGACTAGTATTTAAATATGTTTCGAACTAAGAGATCAATCGAAAAAGTAGATAAATAGAAATATGTTACAGCGATTCCCATAAAACAATAAAAGGTACGTGAAACGGTATTCACTTCTTTAAACCCGCCCTCTTGTCCAATGTCGGCGAAATCATGCACGAATAGACGCACTGTACATCCGTATATGAGTTTAATAATAAAACGTATAATACCCGCAACTGTGATAGCTAGCTGATTAAATCTAAGCGATTCATCCGACGTAAACTCCCCGGCAAAATTACCATTGTAATTTTACGTGTCGAGTGAGACTGTACTGGTTGTAGGAATTGTATTCGTCTGTTATATATTAAATTGTGCGAGAGATTTTAAGCTCTTGCATAATTGAAATAAAAAGCTTGAATAATTCTAGACAAATTATATTCGAGTCTTGTGTATCCATTCACCGGTACCGTACGGTGTCCGTCTTCTCGACTTCTTCGACGACTCTGTGCACTTTTTTTTTGATTCACACTCGAGTCACATCTATTGTTTAAACAATTCGATCGATCGATTCAAGAACGTTTATTATTCGGCGTGTTGTTTAAATATTCCAGTCGAAATTTCGAAATCACATCAGTTCTATCAGACGAAATCTCACAGATTTGTCTTTATGCGTCTGTTTCGCCTACTCATATACTATTTATTAGTCGGCATGGTCGTTGTCTTGTGTGACAAGACGGAATTTCGAAGAATGTGACGTAAATTCATAGCAGAACTTATAAAACGTGTCACCTTTTAATAAGAATGTGATTGTCTTGAACATCTCGTGGCGTCTTGTCATTTTGAATAAATAAAATGTCTGTTTTATATTTTAGATTCTCGCTTTTTTGATTTTCAGTTCCTATTTTCGTCTGCCTTTATTAATTTTCATGTAAAATAGAAATTTAGTAAGTATACTCTTACACTTTTTTTTGATAACTGCTATACAGTTTTTACAATTTTCAATTATTCTCACTGTAAAGTTGAAGGACAGCTTCGTTTTTTGAGTAAACGTCCTTCCATTTTTAATTAATAATCTACTGATTGGTTTACTACAGGTCTACATTTTCAATTCTTTATTTTTTTCTCTTTAATTCTTTGTACGTATGGTGAAAATATCAAACTTCTTGATTGTGTAAATTCCTTTATTATCTTTTTTACATATTCTCTGTAATTCTTCTCTTTATTTTATCTTCTAGTATTGTTTTTATCAACTGAATGTGTTTTATCTACCTGTATCTTCTTTTATTTAGACTACTGTACACATTTATATTTCTTCCTTTTTTCCTGAAGACTTTTATCTGGTTATTCTATCCATTTTGTTATTTGTTTACTGAATTGATTGAAAAACAAATAGAAAAATGTAATTTCTAATATAAAAAAGAATAATATTCGAAAATTTAAAATAGATAACTTTTTTAAAATGAAAATTTTAGAATAGTTTTTTTTTTATTTCTAACGTGGAAGTCCTGTGAGATGAAAGATGAATCATTGATTATCTAATATCATTTCTTGAACTCGAGTCTTAACCGATTGTTAAACATTTTAGGGTTTTTTTTTTATAGAAAAAAGTGTATTCTCAATTTCGATTCGAGTTCAATATATCCCGACCGACAAACAACCCGATTCCGGTATAAATCACGATCACGGGACCGCCGTATCCTAATTAATACATTTCGGATCGAATCGATCATACGATCCGGCTGTCTTCAAAGCGTTGCGCCACGCCATGTCGAATGAGTGGAATTTTACATCTTAATGTTAAATGAAATATTACACTGGCTCAATATAAATGTAATATATTACATAATTGCCACGTTGCAATATGTGAGGGTTGCGTTTGGCTTAAGGGTGGGGTTGAATATTCGGTCTTAAATCTCTACCCGAAATTACAGTATAATATGCGATGCCAAATTGGGGGTTCGATTCAGTGATACTCGTGTGTCATTGCATTGCTTTTCGAGTGCTGTTGTAACGCACACACACACACACACACCTCCCTTATAATATGGAAACGTTTAGTGTTGCGCACCCTTCTTCACTGTTACACTGAATACATATGTGCGTTTACTAGTGCAGCAAATATTTATTATTTTATATATATATATATATATATATATATATATATATATATATATATATATATATGCACGTGTCTATGTGTTTATATATTTGTGTTCTTTTTGATTAATCATATGTGCAATATTTTTTTCTTCATCTAATCTATGTTTAGTTAGTGGAAAGTGATTGGTTTTGAAATAAAATCCAATAATGTGAAAGGCAAAAAGGTATAAATGTTGTAAAAAATGTTATTCAGATATAAAAGTCAAGTGTTTTAATCAATATGTTGAGACAATCTATTTAAAGGATTAAATTGTATAAAAAAAACTACCAAGGTAGGTTCTTCTAAACAGAATCTTTGCTATAGAAAAAATGATGTAAATAATTACAATCTTAGATATTAACTTCAAGTATAATTGACAGTTGAACCACGAAGTTGTAATTTTTTTTCACAAACGACAATTTCAGAAATTGTCACGACGCATAGTTTTTTTTTATTTAACATAGAATTGAATGAAAAAAATATCAAACAGTTATTGAAAATAGTCTGATCTTTCAAAAGTATGAATACTTTTTTCAATATCAATTGAATTAATTGTGTGTGTTTTTTTAAGACAATTTCTTGTATATCTGAATCAGTGTCAGAAGTGTCGTTTCTTTTTCCTCTAAAAATCATATATTTGGATTACAAGAAGTACTGATAGAATTATAGATTTAACTAAATTTTGTTATGAACAAAAATGATGTGTTTGTTTGTTCTTTGGAGATAAGGGAATTGTTAGATATGATATTCTAACCAGATATATTTAATAATTTTTATTATTATTACATAAATACTTGAATACAGGAGCACAACCCAATTTCCCTGCTGTACGAACCGAAATTAGTATCTGTTAGATCAGTTTTCAGTTGACGTTTTCTTCTTATGGATGTTTGACAGAAAATCATTAAATAATTATTGAACATTTTCGATTAGAATCTTCTAAAGTAAGAAAATAAGATTTTTCTATACCTCAGAGCTTTGAAGATAATAGAAATCTTCTTAAACAAAAATCAATCAATAATTTATTGAACATTCTTGACCAGAAAAATGTCTTATATTTTGTGGGGTGTATGGTTTTTTTGACTGACTGCTTGAATGACAAATTTATTTATCAGAATAATTTTTAATATACTTGTAAAACATATCGAAATGTGAACAGAATATGAATTCTTTTTTATATGTTTTTACTTAGTATTTCTTTAGAGAACTGTAGAAACAAGAACAAAAAATACAACATGTTTTTATATGTAAAACACTAATGATTATAATTTGTAATATTTTTTCCATTAACCTCCTCTTAATTAAACTAATATACTTCATATTTTAAGTACAGTTTAATATTTTTATGTATGTACAAAAACATCAAAAACCTCATGATTAAAAAGTTCCATTTTATAAAAATATATTTGTGGAATAAAATGCTGGAATCCTAGACAGCAAGAACTATCGAAATCGCTAAAAGTCATTATCACTGTACCACACACACACACACACTTCCTAAACGAAATCCGTAATTAATTGCGTGGATAGAAAGTAATATATTCATGCATTGTGTTTACGCCACTAAACCAATTACAGATGAGTGGTGCTCGAATTTTATGATCAATCTGTAATAATAGATAAAAGCTTACAAGTGTGTTACCGCAGAGCGGAACCCGATATTAAACATTGTTTGCAGTGAATGCACTTTAAAATACGTTTCAGTATCAGATTGCATATTATTATGATGTTGCTTATTTGATGCTCATTGTGTACGAACGAGCGAAACAGAAAGGGCGATAACTGTATTCGTTTTGTGCTCTGGATAATGGGGATATATTTATTATGTCTGTTTTAAATATCAGTAGTATGTATCTATGTTATATGTTTATTTATGTATTCATATATCCGCGATTCAATTTAAGAAATGATGCAAAATGTTAAAAGTTGAAATATTTCCAGTTTATTGTTCGGTTTCGAATGAAAATATTTCAGTTTAAGTCCAAAGTACTGACCAGAAAATGTGTTAAATATATATAAAAAAAAATGTAAAGGAGCATATGGTTTTTAGTACAGTTGACACACTGGTAAAAAAATCTAACAGATTTATCTCATAAAAGATTTGTTCTACCCTAATGCTCATAAGCAACAATAGAAAACGATCAATAATATTTTTTGATCAGAAACATTTTTTGTTGTTTGTGAGGTGAGGAAATAAGATTTTTCTGTACCTTTGAGCTCTGGAGTGCCTAAACATCAATCAAAAACCAGAAATAGTAATCGGTTTGGCCAGAAACATATTTTGTGGTTTGTGAGATGAGAAAACAAGCTTTTTCGGTATGTCGGAGCTCTGATTATGACGGTATTGCTATCTAAATGTGTATAAACATCAATCAAAGATTATCTATAATCATTTGATGAACATTTTTGGCTAGAATTTTTTTTCTTGTTTCCAAGGTGAGAAAAAAGGATTTTTCTGTACCTTTGAGCTCTGGTGTGTCTAAATAATCGATCGAAAACAATAATCATTTATTGGACATTTTTAATCAGAATTTCTTTTGACATTCGTGTAGTGAGAAAATAAAATGTTTCTGTGTATTACAGCTCGGAGGATGATAGTTCGATATAGAAATGCACATAATAATTTATTGAACATTTTTGACCAGAACAATGTCTTATTGTTTGTGGAATGAAAAAGAAAATCATTTACGCCACTTTATAAACATAAATCGCTATAGTAGTATTTGTTATTTGACTAATTTATTTTTAAAAATTAATTTTTCACTCCCCTACGCGTCTCAGAAAATAAAAAAATGTTTAATATGTGATACATGCACAACAAGATATTATCTTGTGTGCTTTCGTGCTCTGAGAATGATTAAAAACGTAAATAATCAAATATTGTACATTTTTGATCAGAAATTTGATAATTGTGGGATGGAAGAAAATCATTAAACCACTTAATTTTTGTCGAATCGAAAAAAAAGATGCTAACATTCTCGAAACTGATTTCAATAATTAATAAAAATGTATCGTATTTATTTAGAACACGGTTTGAACAAGTCCCACGGCGTGCCTTACTGAAAAATGTCTTACCGAAAAATGTCTTACCGTATCTTATCCTGTAAACGATACTAGAATAGCTCTGTATCTCAAGAAGTGTTTCTGTAGTTATGAAACGATTCGATGACACAGAGTACTGTATTAAACAAACAAACGATTCGAATGGGTAAGTCAGAAACCTGAAATGATTTACAGAATCCTCATTACAAGTGAATTAAATTAAAATAAGCATACAATGTATATGCATTCTTCTTCCACAAACGTACAATCCATCATCGTTTTGGTCGCTCGCTACTGCCATGAGTCAAACGGCCGACAGATGTTTTATATAATATTCGAATGAGTCCAATTCACCCCTCGAATGAATCGACCTAGCAGCGGCCCGCACCCAAAACGCAATATCCAATACATTTATACATGCATACACATATATATATATATATATATATATATATATATATATAAATGTATGTATGTACATGGCCCTTTACCCCCGACACCCATATACATATTATTGAATGAAACCAAATTACAGTGTATTCACTTTTACGTTCAATAATAATTAGTGTTGAATATCGTCTTAATTCTCATCACTTTCTATTCAGATAACACAATGCGGTGTTAACAACTGCGTCTACACTGGCGCGCTTATTCTTTAACTCGTTAAAAGTAAATTGTGTACGGACGATAAAATCAGTGCTACATATTAAATAAGATATTAAAATCGTATTGTGTTGACGATATGGTCCCTGACGCCCGGTGGATTTCCAGTGCGACGTTTGTTGCGATGGTGCGCGGAGGGAAGAGCGCGGATCACCGGTTCGGTGCTGGACAGAATGCTTTTTCTACGTGACCGTTTTTTTTTTTTTAATTGCATCTTTCGAGATTTGTTGCTCAGAAGGGGTGGATGTATTTGAATGTCCGTGTGTAAGGGAAAATTGTTTCTTTTTTATTTACTGTTCCCTACCTGCTTGTATTCACAAACCGTATGCAATCAGTGCAGTCAATTCGTATTTTCATCAATTCTTCATAAATACCATCTGTTTATTATTCTTAATCAATTTATTGGAAAATTAAACAAAAAATATAGAATAGATTTTTGTTGAAAGCTTTTACAGTGCGGCTTTCGTACTGTTGAAAAAACAACACCCTGTTTAAGTCTCCAGTGTGGATGTATTTATTTTTCAAAAATTCTGAAAAAAATATATATTGTAGATAATTCAATGCTTTTTCGAATAGTGTTTATGATTTTAAGTTTCGGTGGAAAATTAATTGAGAAATTTACTAGAAACCTACTATGTGTTTCGTAATTGTTGAAAAATCAGAGTTGTGTTTAAGTTAATTAATTGAACATTAAAGTCATTCCTTACACTAGCGATTAGTATCAGTATAACGTGTGTATTACAAGAAAATAAAAAAATATAATAAAAAGATATCATGACAGATATTTGCAAATAGAAACGCTCTGTCAACTGAGTTCACTGGATCGGAACGGGAGAGTTAATATAACGACGATTGAAGTAATTCGAGAGCTTTGTTTAAAAGAAAAGAAAACTGGATTTCATTCCTTAAATGAATTGTTATAATCATTTAATGAATTTTATTGATTTCACATTAAGAAAATATACGTTTAACTTGCATCCCCTCAGATTAAGTCATGAGTGCGCCGCTGTATATATATATATATATATATATATATATATATATATATGTATGTATGTATATATATATATATATATGTGTGTGTGTGTGTGTATGTATGTATTACTAATCACGGTTCATTCGAAAATCTCTTCGTAATAAGCAGTTGAAAATACTAGACATTGAATTTAATTAAAATCTCTTACAGACCATTCTCGAATATTTCACGGACTAGAAGTGGTCCGCACTACTATAATTAGTTTTTATTACGATAATATGTTACTATAATTAGTATTGACGGTGAATATTGAACTCATCACATTATATATATATATATATATATATATATATATATATATATATATATATATATGTGTGTACATATATATATACACGCAAGTGTATACATATAAACATACTAAGAATCGCAGAACAAAGTTATCTCGCTGTAACATCAGATCCCAAATTTTAAATATATAATCTATATTGAATGGAATACCTTTTTGCAGGCACCTTTGACCGTCCGTCGTTCAAGTAGAAACACAAATGAATACGTACCCATGCAGAAAAACAACAAATAACTAACATTAATACGTAGGTAAACGTCCTCGAGTCTGTTATTATAAGTGGAGCCTCAAATTACAGGTGAAATTTCCTTTTTTTTCGTATGCACTACGGAGAAAAACATAGATGGTAAAACATCTATGGACATATATATATATATATATATATATATATATATATATATATATATATATATATATATGTATGTATGTATATATGAAGGTGTATATTTCTGTCTGATGTTTATGTAATCGAAAAACCTTTATTTTTCAAAGAGCCGAACTGAAACAGTCGTATAGACACACGAGCGTGTTTCAGTCTATGTGACCCATTCTACAAGACGTCTTCCTCGATAAAAACCGCCGTCCGCCAAACTACACACGTCTGTAATGAACCAGCATGTGTTCCGACATTGTTTTGGCAAAACCATGTTACGTTTTGTGGTAGTCGCTGGCAGTGACGTAGGCAAGTGTACCCTTTTTTTCCCCTGCTCGGAACGTACCTGTGTACACGGACCGATATATATATTTTCTACACGAATGTTTTAATTAGTATCCGGAGATACTGAAAATGTAAAACGATACTTTATTTAGTCGACGTCGTTCTGTCTCGTTCTATAATTGTACATTGATTGAAACGAAAACGGCGCTTTAATTGGATTTAGTTGGGCAGTGTGTCGTCAAACGAACCGAAAGTGTTGTTCAAGCTTTGATCTGGAGACTAATGTGTGTTGTTTTTTTTTTCGATTCAATATTTTTATCTTCATATTGTTTGCGGTATAGTTCCGACACTCGAACTGAATTCATTTTCGCAAATGAATTCCATTTCTCATTCGACAAACGACAACAAGTAACAAGAATTCGTTTATGAAAATAGAGCAGTGTCCTTGTATAGCTCGCGAGTACTGTTTTGAAGCGTGTGGGATGCTGATACAGTAATTTTTCACTAGTGAACGTTTTATTGACATAATCTCACTTCTTTTTTTACCAGAGGTCTCATTGGTTACAATCAATAGAACCCAGTGATGATTAAGTCTAGTGAATAAGGTAGATGAAACATGTTTGAAATTTGCTGAAACTGTTTTTGTTAGGTGAGTGGGCTTAAGGGTTTAAATTTTCATGCTGAAGTAAAGACCGATCGTGAAACTTTCTAGGTCGGTTTCGATTATGTTTTTATTGTACACACACACACATGTATATATATATATATATAGAGAGAGAGAGAGAGAGAGAGAGAGAGAGAGAGGGAGAGTTTATTTTCTAATATAGTCTTGTTTTGCCTGTGTACGGTAAAGTAATTGACTTTTAATCAAATTTCTTCATTGATAAATACCTATTTAGTGATTTAATGAATGTTAGTCAGTTAGTTATTAGGGTTTTAAGGGTACGTCTTCAAGAAAGATCGTTAGCGCCCACATTTAAAGATACAAGCGAGTGTAACAAGCTATCTTCTGTCTACCCAATTAATTCAACCCAATTTACTTAACATTTCATTGGGCCTATCGACTTTTTATTAGGTTGGTAGGAAAATAATGCGGTTTTTGCTTTCTGAATTCTGACGTTATTTTTTTTTTAATGGCTGTCATTTCATCGTGTTCATGTTGATATCATTTTAAAGTACATTTTTCACTACATTTTTCTAAAGTTCATTTTAAGAACACAGAACGATTATTTCGGTTGCAAGGTATATTTGTGAATCGTTTTTTTAAATTTTTAATCATGAAAATAGAGTGAATATAATTCAGATATTATATATATATATATATATATATATATATATATATATATATATATATATATGGCACGCGTTTGTGTTCGTCTTAAAACCGCGATATGTCGTAATCGGCGTCGCGCTGCTTGTAAGCGGCACAGCATATAGTGCCTAATGGCAATTCTTTGGGGATATTATAGTCGTTCCCCCAATTGTAGGGCCGCGAGCTACACCGCTGCCGTTGTCGCTGAATTGAATTTTGATGTACGCCCCATTCGGAAATTGTATTTCGAGTACGTTTATTGGCCGTAACGATTATTTAAAATGCCATTATTCATTGCGTCGGTGTTATGTATGCTCATTTCAGTCTAATATGACGATATTTCATTATATATATATATATATATATATATATATATATATATATATATATATATATATATATATATATACACACACACACACAATGCTCAGAAAAATAACTCATTGAATTGAATTCATATATTCATGATAAAACGTTCATAAATATTTTCTTTTGAGAATCAGACAGAGGAAAGTCTGTAATGTAGTAAATCAATCGGGTTTACTGTTTTTTAAAAAGTCTTTCATCAAGGAGAATATCTCAGTAAATTTCTAGTGGATTGATTTTCAATATGATTTTTTTTATCTTTAATTAGACCCCTGTGGACATGGCGACCCCACTATGTGTGATCAATGTAATATTTATAATAACTTTTATTGGAAATACCTCTGATTCATTCTACATGTTATTCGAATATGTTATTAACATTGATTATACTTTTTTGTAGAAAAGACAGAGTTAACGGATTGAATTTTCCACAAATCAATTCTTTTCTCGTCACATAAACACCAAACATGTTTCTGGTAAAAGATCTTCAATGAATCGTTATTGATTATTTTTGATTGTTGCTTATGAGCATTTCGATGACATCATTTTCGAAACGCCAAGATATACTCCTTAGCTGTCGAACCATCCTAAAACCCCAATAACCAGCCAACTAATCAAGATACACAAAAATCGATTTTTTGCCAGTATAAATTCAATAAAATCCATAGTAGTTTATATATTTTTTAATCAAAAAAGATAATTAGAATATTTTCAAAACTGTCTTTTCTGAACGTAGCAGAATAATGAGTAACATAGATTTAATTAATCTGATTATTTTATAATCTAAAATACTGACAGTGAGTATATAAAATGTATTTTAGTTTTTGTACGATCATAATTTTGTAATCGTTTGTATGAGATTTTTAATAAATGTGTTTTCTGCACCTTGTCGCTCTGAAGATGATAGAATCGACTTTAAAATCCGCATAAGAGATAATCTGTAATTACTTATTGGAAGTGTTTGACCAGAAACCTTTTTAGTAGTTTGTGTGGAGAGGAATGAATTGACTTGTTAATGTCAATTATGTGAACTGATTGTAACAAATTTGGATTTTCATGAATTGATAATTAGTTTTGTTCTATGCGAAACTGAATTATTTTTTTCTGCAATCGATTTCCACTTTTTCCTTGAACAGATTTGATTTTAAGATAATATCGAAAGAAGATGAAAAAAACTTGTACAACGTTCAAGATTCTTATAAAAAATGATCAACAGTTACACAGAAGACCTCTGCACAATAATGTTGAAAATTTATTTTTTAAACACAGTCACACACTATAAAAGAAATCTTATCAAAAATGCTCAATAATCGAGTCATATATTTCACAAATAAATTATTTTCCCATTCCACAAGTCTCAAAACATTTTTCTAATCAACAATGTTTAATGAAATGATGATTGATTTTCGTATTTCACAAGTTAACACAGAATCATCAACTGATTTTTAGAGTCTAATATGAAAAGAATTGAAACTACAACAATGTGAATTGATACAGTCGAACTTCTATCAAAATCTGTAAGATATTGAACACTTCTAAGTTCAAATCGACAATTTAAAAAACACAAATATACTAACAGTCCATCAATGACCGTCATGCTGCTCGTTTTAATTGACGGAACTTTTAAACACACGCCGGGAGTGTTTCATTAAATAATCAAAGCATCTTTCGTCAATGAAAAATTTCCATTGAGCTTATTAAAACGACTACGAGTGCACAAAAAAAAGTACTAATGAGTGAAATAAAAGAAAATATCGAGAGACCGATCACGAATCAATTATTTGACGAACTAAAGAGAAACACATTCAGTGAACTGAAAATAATCCGTACGAGACAGAGAGAACGGCGGGACCGCCATCAATCAGTTTGTAAATCGATCCGACGATATCAGAAAGTACACTCGAAACCGATAATTCGATATGTAGGAAGTATTTTCGAGCTATTAATTTTAATTATTCGTCGGACAGTTCGTTAATGAGTCGATGCTGTTGTTGTTTTATGTCCTTATTGATAATTGCAGATATTTTAAGCAAATTGTCGAGTGGTCTGTTTGAAATAATCGATCGACGTTCACAGCAATATTACATCGAGGTAGTGGAGGAATATTATTTTTACAGGAGCGATTTTATTACTTAAGTGTATCTCATTATCGGCTACTAACTGTTTTGTAAACAGTTTTATTACAGAGGTAAAGGATATGTAAATTGTCTGTTAATATCTTTTTTACTTCACTTAATTGCTAGTGCTCGGAGAATTAAGTTAAAATGAGTTGTACAAAAGTTTATTTGAGACTTATTCTGTTTTATGAGTGTAACAAATTAAATAAATCTTCTACAGCTACAAAGAATACTTTCAGTGTTAACATAAGACGTGATTTAAAAAACAAGGAACTTTCAATTCTTGTTTAATAAATTCCAAATTGAAATTTTGATTTTAAAGAAATGTTTTGTTCATAACTCTCATCTATCTTCCCGACATCAGTGTTATTACAGTCTAAAATGATGAATTCAGAATAACTATTCGGGAAAATGTACAAACATTGAGTTTCTGTACAGACATGTACAAAAATCATAATCAAAAAATTATATCAATTGGAAAAGACAAGAAAATAGACTCTGCATGAATATTATGATCAAAAAAATCTGTTAGAATACTAGTTAGTGTTTATTTCTATAACCTCCAATATTAGGCATCGTTTTAGGATAGGATTTTTATTGGAAATGAAAAATTGATCCTCTCCAGTAATATCAACAGACAAAAATGTATTTTCCTTGTCATTTTCTTGCGTATCTGTTGTTTATTGTTGTATGCTGTCATGCGAGTTAGCTTTCTCTACGACCAGTTTTGACTTTCCTAATCTTCAAATAGATCTCGAATTTCGAGATCTTTTGACTTTCGGTATTTTATTTTTTTCACCAATTTAAGAATTCAAAATCTGTTTGAAGAGAACTAAAGAAAAATATGATTAATTGCCAATTTTTATTCAAACAACTATAACTGGGTTCGAAATAAGGTTATTTTTATACATGAGAGGATATTGTGTAGTTCCAGCTACTGAATTAAATAAAGTTACACTCTAGATGTAAATGTTTTTTCTTAAAAATTTCAAGCACTAAGTGAAAAAAATATTGAAAAAAATTAATATTGAGTAAACAGGAACATAGTTATCTTGCATTGTCATAAAACTAGGTAAAAATTATGAAGATTTGACTAGTCAGAATGTAGGATTTTGAGAAGTTTTGCCTTGCCTCTAACTAATTTTTGCAGTATCAGACTACCATTTGTTCAGATCGCTTTAAAACAGACTCAGTGTCGAAAAAACTTAATACTGTAGGAGTTTTCAAACAAATTGAACTTTGTTTAGTCAAAACTAGAATATTTTTTTTCAAAAATGGAATTGAAAAATCGACACATACATGAAGAGTCATAATTGTAAATTTTGTTAAATATGTTTAATTTTTTTCTGGTGAATATGTTCAAAAATTGTTTACTGATCATTTTTGACTGTTGCCTGTACGGATTTAGAAGGTGATAACTTCATTTTTAGAGAGTGAGGGAGAGAGAGCTAAGATA
Organism: Acanthacorydalis orientalis; assembly: GCA_034766995.1. Taxonomy (NCBI): domain Eukaryota; kingdom Metazoa; phylum Arthropoda; class Insecta; order Megaloptera; family Corydalidae; genus Acanthacorydalis; species Acanthacorydalis orientalis. The sequence goes on along the minus strand of CM068322.1, from coordinate 34,845,628 downwards.
CAGAAACAGTTTTGCAAATCAAAAAAGTGTGATTTTTGAAAAATGAAAAAGGATTACATTAAAAGATGGAAATAATATTTATAAATCAAGTATAGTAACCTAGATGTGCTGTCGAAAGTGTAATAATGTCACAGCCTGTTCTATGTATACTAAACAATCGTACATTGACCTCAGATTAAAAAAAAAACCTCCTTAATATAACAACTATTATAGATGTCAGTGCAACAGGGACAGCCCCCCAATGTAAAAACTGTGCAGGCTTATCTTTTATTGATAAATTCGTATCAAGACCGTCATAACACAACACCGTCGTGTACGACAATAATCTTTTCATCGTCACCCTCTATACCCGTGATCTGCAGAGCTTACGTCACGGCCCCACCGTCCCACACCGCGTCGAGTTCGTATCCCGTTCGTTCGTTCGTTTCGAGCGACGCCAACGTCGCCCGCACCCACCCGTTTTTCCCGTACCGCCGTCGGTCCGCCCGGACTCGTCGCACCCTCCAGCGGGCCAGAGGGAACGAGCAGAATAATGTAATTAGAACGAAACCGCGGGGCGAAATTAAACGGGAGAACGGAATGAGAATACGCGCCTAATTAGAATAGGAAGACGCGAAGACATTGCTTGTGCTCCGTCCACTCATCATGGCAATGTCTTCGCGACTCCGGGTACACTGTGTGCACGATCCGGGTGATTTTTATTTTTTTTTCTGGTGAGGACAAAACGAGTGTTTTTTTTCCTGTCCGTTTCGTGTATAACAGATAATTGTTTTTTTTTGCGACTGGAAAGACTTTCTTATCGAATATTAGACGTTCGGTATTCTATTACAAATATTTTGTAAGATATAAGGGTGAGTCAAGTGAAAATCGGAGCAAAAATTCAAAAACGTTCTAAGTTGAGAGTGTCGTTTGTAATTACTCGAAGAATGTCTTGGAGTTGGTAACACGGATCACACTTGCTGCGTGATATCATCTTTACATTGAAAAGATGGCGACCTCATTAAAGAGGAGAAGCGTTCTCTCATCCGTTTTTGTGCGAAACTTATCGAAATTCATCGTCGGATGAAGATTCAGTACTCGGATGCTTATTTATCACTCCGTTAAGTGTATGACTGGAGTAAAAAGTTCCTCAACGGCCTAAATTTGTGACAGACTCTTGTCAGGTATATTGAAGAGGACACCAGAATCAATTGGAGAATTTGAACGCCCCGTGGATGAAAGTACAATGGAGATTATGTTGAAAAATAGGATATTGGTATGACATCTCATCAGTACACAATGAAAGGAAGAATAATTAAGGTTTTCATTTGATTCATCTTTGTATTTACTCGGTAAATATTTCTTTTATTAATAAGGTGTATTTTTTAAGAGAAACAGGAACAACTCTTAAATATTTGAAGAGATATTATGTTTATTGAATTAGAATTAGGTCGGAGATTTTGAAAAGAGAGAGACCATTGAATAATATTGCTGGTTGATGATTCTTCTAATAATTTATTATTAAACGTTTTAGTTAAATTGTTTAGGAACCAATATAATACTTTTTCCATGCGTTGTTCGGGTGTATTGCACGGGGATTTTATCCTTTTTAGTTTTAAATTGTAGACATTTTTAACGTTTTCATTTACACATATGTTGAAAGACAACAACGTTTTGTTAATTTCCGATCGGTGTTAGAAAATTGAGTGTTATTTATTTTCCAGATGCGATACTCGACTACGTAGTAACAACCTGACCATCGTAGATCGCCCGTAGAGAAATACCACCAGAACATCTTCGCTGTCCAGTTGTCTAGCGTCGGAATACGACGCACCAAGCATCAAACTGGCAGCCAGTACACTAGCGAGCATGAACCCACACTACCATCCTTACGGTAGCACGGAGTTAACGTCTCCACATCCGCCATCGCCAGACAACAACAACTACCATCACCACGGTGGCAGCGGCGGCCACGGACCTCCGCACGGAGGTCCTCACGGCATGCCACACGGCGGTAACGGCGGTCCACCAGGAAGCGGCGGTAACGGCGGCGGACCGTTGAGTAACGGCCACGTGATCGGTCCAGGCGGACCTCACATGTTGTCGAACGCGCAGCACGGCGGCGAGATACCTCACACGCACGTGCATCATCCCCATCCCGCGTTCGGTGGCGCGCCGCCGCCCGGCGCGCCCCAACATCATCCGCATCATCATGCACTGAACAGCACTAACAATAACAACAATAACACGGTGAAGATTTGTGCGGGGTGCGGTGGTAAAATTGTTGAGAGGTTCTTGTTGCACGCCCTTGACAGATATTGGCACAACGGATGCTTGAAATGTTCGTGTTGTGCCGCTATGTTGGCGGATATCGGTTCTTCGTGCTTCACCAAAAGTGGAATGATACTCTGCAAAACGGATTACATGAGGTGAGTGATTCTGTCTCTTAAATTTCATAAAATTTTAGATTTTCTCTATTTATCTTACAGCATTTTGTCGTTTGCTCACTTATTCATAAACATGTCATGTCATTATTCATATCACTTGTTCTCATAACTTCAAAAGCTCCAAAAATCATATTACTTTATGAAATCATACCAAAACCACCCCCATTTAAAATTCAATATATTTCTCAATAACTCCAGTATATTTTTAATCATTTACTTAAGAAAATTTCCTTAAAAGTAACCGAAATTAAAGCAAAAAGGATTGGGTAAACATTTTATTCCAAAAAAAAACATGCGAGTATGGAATGAATAATGACTTTGTTTTCTGTCATTCCAAACATCTGTATCTTATTTCAACAATAGACTCAATCGGTGTGATTAAAGGAACAACATACTTTAACTTTCCAAGACCGATGAATTACTTAAGAAAGGTTCTTTAAAAGTAATTCGTTTGCTTAAAGAACATTAAATTTTTTATCCATTAAAAAAGAAATATAGTCTTTCTTGCACTGCGAAAGCAATATGTTTTTAAACAACTGCTTTTAGGATGAACTTTCGAAAATCAAAAAAAGGTTACAATAATTTTTCCAATAAAAAAATATCGCTGTATAAGCTTTACAAAATGGTACTATTTATACCAAATCCAAATTCAGTACCGAAACAATTATAATCTAATTGTAAAAAGGTATCGAAAACACACTTATTTTTTTATCTAAACCTTAGTTACAAATTCCGATTTTATAGATACTTTTCTACAAAAAAGTATCATTTTTTTCCTCCTCCCATGCACAGTTTCGCGTTAAAGCTAGATTAAGAATAAGATTAACAATCAATTTATAAAAGCTTATTTATGACAAGCATAATATTTACTCAATTATTTAAAAAAAAAAATGAACTTTAGATCCGCATGTGCACAATAATAAAAGAATGATCGATCATTAGATTTCAAATAACCGAAAATACGTCGACTTTCGTTAATTTCGGCTGACTTTACTAACATTTACAAATTCAGTCCGCAAAGTCAAAATAAAAATATCAAAAAGTAGTACATTTATTGACCTGGATCCCCTAGAGTTTTCTTATAAAATTAAACCAAAATAAGGTCAGACTTGACACTATTATCCAGTATATTGTTTTTGAATTGTGGTTATAAAATTTATCAAAATCTTACAATTAAAATTTTCATGTCAATTATAATTGTAGATTTTTGTACCTGTAATCTAGTTGATGCGTTCTGTTTTCAGTCTTCGTCCTTTCAGTTGAGAAAACAGACTGTTGATCTAAAAGCCGTTTAGTTAAGACAACGTTTCATATTACTATCAATATAATTGTTATATATATATATATATATATATATATATATATATATATATATATATATATATATATATATATGTGTGTGTGTGTGTGTGTGTAGGAGCAAGTAGTTGTGTGTGTGTTTAATACAAGTGAAGCAGTAGACGCCATTAGCAATCGAAAAAAATCATTTAAAACTGGATGTTAAACAATTTCCTCTTTTCACTTAGAAAGCTGATTGATTAAAGCTAATTAAGTTTACACACGTGTAACACACACACACACACCTACATGAAAATCGTTTGTACACACACACACGGATGCAGCAACCGTCCGCCATTAGAAACTGTCCGTCGTGTCATGGACGTCGGTAATTATTTTTAATCTGAAAGTGTGACGTTGGAAATAAATGAGAGAGCTAATCCAATTGTCGCGTTGAAACGAATTAAGCAAATGCTTTGCCGAATTTAAAGTTCGCGTAAAAAGCTACCACCGCTGTTCCAACTGGTCGGGCGACGTCGGTGCGGCGCGACGCGCCGCGGGGGCGCCGCACTACAAATGCACGTACAGAGTACGTTCGTTAGTCGTTCAGTCTACCGTTTCGGTCTTGCGATGTCGTCGTTTCGGGCTGCATTCATGCAAACCGAAATTCGGATACGTACACACGTATATAAGTTGATTTAACCGGGTCGTGTGTTTTTTTTTTCAGTCATTAATTTAACCGAGTTCAATTCGTAGCGTTTCAGCCTGAATATGTCGGGTTGTTTTCGGTGATTTTCTTGCGCTGTGCCACCGTTTCTGACTCGTTTCGATTGTCCCTAGGAAGTACATAATTTAGAATATGTACGGATAGATGCTAAATAGATCTAAAAAAAAATCCAACGGTTCCAGAAATCGTCCATTGACATTTTAACATCTCGTCAGAACGTTGTTTTTGATTTTTACAAACGAGTAGGGAGACCGGAGCTATGTGAACCGTTTTTTTTTAAGAAAAAAAATCGTTTTTCATTAACAAAATTAATGTTTCGCAAAATCAACTGTTGCAAAGTTCAAACCCGTAACTACAAAAATGTGTAGGCAGTTTTAATATTAATTTTGTATTTTTCTCGTTATTTGAGAAAAAGTGAAGACATGCAAACTTAACATGCAAAATTTCCGGAGCTAAGTGAAACCCTATATTAATAATCGTTTAAAAATAAAAATAAAGCGTTTTCACTATGAAAAATATTTGTTAGATTTTATTTAGCCTGTTTCCATAGTTTACATGTATTGTATGATTTTTTTTGTCTAAATTAAGATACCAGATTGTCTGTTCTCTGCTGCCTACTTCGGCACGTCTGATACCTTCGTGTCGATTTTAGAATTTTTTAAATCTACCTGAAGATGCCTCACGTGCTGAGACTAGTAACGGAGAACAGACATTCAATCGATCTAAAAAGACTAAAATCATTATGGGAATGAAGAACAGATATTTTGGAACAATAGATTGTATCTTGAAATCATCTAACATTGAAAGAATTTTGTTAAATATTAGTTTTTTTTTCTGTCACCAGACAAGAGCAATCAAATCAAAGGTTTGAAATTAGAAAAAAATTTATAAAAAATGTATAAATATTTTATTTTCAATGAAAGCTGAATTATTTTCTAGAATCATTTCAGTCTTTTGTACTTTTTCAAGAGATTCTAGCAGATGGGATAATAATGATAGGTGATAGTTTTGTCTATTATCTGTTTATTATGAAGTTTAAGTTTTAACTTTGTTTTTCTTTTATAAATGTGATCTCAGTCTCTGTATTATTTGGTTTCGGTGCCTGATTTCGAGTTCTACTCAAAATGATAGTCCGGGTTGTGGTACAGACTGGTTGTATTGGCACTTGTAAATCATTTGAGTCGTATCTCTTTTATAGTTTCGGTCCTCGTGCAAATTTTAAAAAATTGACAGATTAGCATAATATCACTGATTGTTTCCGATTCTTGCTTAGGCGTATTTCGACGGCGATGTCATCATTCCCGAAGCGTTTCGGTATAGAAATATCATATTTTTCTATTTCTTAACGCCCCGAGGATGACGGCATCGAAATGTGTTTTTTTATTCTGGAGAAATTAGACGGAACATGTTTAATTTTCTCTCTCTGATTAGATCAATATTTAAAGCGTCAACCTTCATACGTTTCATTGTCAAAGTTAACACAGCATTTAGAAATCGAAGAACAGTAACTGTTTGGAACAACGTTGCCATTAATCAAAATAATAAAACTTGCACCCCGTGCGTGCCATATTGAAAGACATTTCCTCCGTGCAATTATGACTTACTCTAAAAGCGCGTCCCGTCATTACTCGCGATCTCGTTCCGACCCCGTTTCGAAATTCGCATAAAAATTGACTTTCGATTGCATCCTAATGTACGTGCGTGCGTGCGAGTGTGCGTGCGTGGGTGCTTGCGTGTGTGTGTGTCGGGGCATGCGTCGTACATTTCCGTTCACGTTTGTTGCATCGCGTTAAAAGAGACGGCGTGGCTCGTCGGCGGTTTTCGAGCAGTGGGCCAACGCGGTCGGAACGAACGTGCAGCAGCAGTTGGGGGGAACCAATGGTGGTCCGTAATGGCCCGGTCTGATGGAGTGCGGCGCGGGGACGTGCGGCACACAATCAGCCTGATTCACTCAGCGTCAGTGTTACCACCCGTTGTCTGATGTTTTGAGTGATGTGAGATCGTAGCAGGCCGCGTATCGACAGTGGTGTCGCATGTGCAGGGTCTTTGCGAATTCGTCGAATGTGTTGGGGACATCCGATCCGATCGCCGTGACCGTGAAATGGGTGGAACGGTAGATACAATCGTGACAAACTTGCCGAGAACGTTAAAAGATCTCGAAATGATCGGAAACATTCATGATATCACGATTTAAATTAGATTCGAACTCAGGACAACTCGCAGTACAGTTCTGTACAACACTGGCTAAATTCACTATCACAAATGAACTCTTTCACTCCACAAGTCACAAAAAATAATCAATAAATCATTATTTAGTGTCGTTTGAACATATTTCGATGACGTTTTCAATCGTCCCCAAAGCGCAACGGAACAGAAAAATCAAGACTACCATCATTCTTCACCAATTTCGTTCTTAAAACTTTTCCAACAGAATGACTGTTCGTTTACAAGACTCGATTGGTTTCAAATTCGACATTTTTTGTTCACTTGCAGAATTCTGAACAATCTTATTTATAATGACAAAACATTAAACCCATACTTGTTTCCTGTTTATTCGTTTTTACAAAAAAACTCGTTAATTTAAATATTCTTATCTCTTAGAATCAGAGAATTTATAGTTTAGTTTTTAGTATTGTTGCTAAATTCGCTTTCACAAATGAATTTTTCATTCCCAGAGGTTGTAAATTGTACTGTGAAATGATGACATTGTCATCGAAATGCACATAAGCAACAATCAAAAATGATCAAATTATTATTTCTGTGCATCTAAATAGCGATTCCATAATCCACAATGTACTAAGATTTAAAGGAATATCTTGTGACTATAGAGGATGCAATTTCATTTATAAAATCCGACAAGTTTGTTGTTCAAGATTTTGTTCTCAACCTGATGAGATTTTTCTAATGATATATTTGACAGTTTAACCTTATATCCAGATTAATAACCTGTTTATATTTTTTAAAAAATGAATATAACAATGATACAAATGTTGGTTTTGGTCCAATTTGACAATAAATCATTGAAATAAGAAACTATTTTGATTAACATTTTATTTATTTCCATTGACATTTCATCAATGGAACTGTTTACCACTTTCAACTTTTATTTAAATCATTAACTCTCTTATATTTGTAAAAATGATTATTTTGCAAGAATAAACATAGATACAAATAAATGATTACAAGATACATAATTATCCTCTTAGAGTGTACGTTTCGACGATTAAATAAATCGTATCAACGAGATATATGCCTGGATCTATCTGGTTTTATGTCTGACGTGGAACATCCCCATAAAAATAATTATAGTTAAGCCACTGGCTGTACAGGGATGCACCCAATCAGGGTTGCAGCAGCATATCCATCCCCCGTTCCCGTACGCCGTTCATCTACTTTGCCGCACACTACAGAGGTTGCCAATCAGCCTACACAAAGTTTTATTTGAAAATTGGCTTTCTCCGGCTTGGCTAGTCCGCTTCTATTGCTCTACCCTTGCCGACAATTTGAAAATCTTACATATATGTACAGTAGACAAGAATGAGTTGAATACACGTTCGTACTTTTTCCTTAGAACATGAATGGACTTGTGTGTTTATGTGTGCATATATATATATATATATATTCATTGAGATCATTTAAAGAATCATCAGTGGATAATTTAATAAATATACATAATATATATTTATATGATTATGATTATTAATTAAATTTATAAATCCCTTCCGTTCCGTTTTATGTATAATTAAACTATAAAAAGATTCGAGCAAGTGTTCACTTTAGAGGTGTTTAGAAATGTTAGAAGTTTGAGTTTTTTGAAAAAAAAAATATAAAGAGCAGTACTTTACATTTTAAATAGATTATCTTAAGCTACAGTTTTAAGGATTTTTTTGTGAAAGCGTGTATTGAGTCGTACTTGTAAAATAATTACAATATCTGTTTAAAAATCATAATTCATACGAAGTGTACAGTAGTGATCATGCAAGAATGAAAGTATTATTGGGTTGTCATCCTCAGAGCGAAAAGATACCTTAAGTGTCTGAGGATGATAGAATCGCCATAAAATGCATTTAAGTGACTACCGGAATACTCAGTAGTTAATTATTGAATATTTTTGATGAACAACATTTTGTATGGTTTATGGGTTAATGAAAATTCATTTGTGAAAGTAGAAGGGCCTTTTTTAGTCAGAAAAAAATTTATAAAGGAATTTTTGGACTGTTACCTTATCTAACTGAAATCAATTTTGACTCTGAACAAATTTAATACGCAAACATTTTTGTGAAATAGGCCGCAGGATCAAAAAGTGTAATTGTAGTGTAACTTTTTTGTTAAAAAAAATTATTTCATAGTATAAAAATTTGAATATAAAAAAGTGATTACATACTTGACCGTAATTTTATTTATTGATTTTTATTACTTATAAAAAAATATCGTATTAGTCTTTATCTTTTTGAATTAACTGTCTGTTGTTCACTACTAGTTTCACGAGTACAATCCTTAAGTAAATGTTGAAGATTATTTTCACTGAATAAGTCTTTAATATCTACTACAGAAACTAGTCAGTGAAGAACAAACACTCATAGGATAAAAGATCAATAAGATAAACGTATCAGAAGGATTACAGATATAAAAACTTATTTTTCGACAAGGGATCCGTCAGTTATCCGACAATTACAGCAAAGTTATAGAGAATAATGGACGATATTTAAACGTTAGAAATGCATTTCATGTTCCTGTAAACGTTCACGTTCTGAAAAAATGCACCGAATTAATTTATACACCAGATAACAGAATTTGTACACCAAATTGAACATTGACGACCTGTTAGTTAAAAGGAACAAGATTAAGATAATAATTACGCAATATATTTTCATAAATTAACCATCCTGTTAATCTACATTTTTCCGATTTATTTTCTATCTTCAATTCCTCAGAATTAAAATGTTATCAGTCTGCATCGTTCGATGCACGTTTGTATAGCTTTCATTTCTATAAATATCCATCCATCTTTTATTTATTTGTAGGTATTGACATGAGAATGCATGTGTGTTTATATATATATATATATATATATATATATATATATATATATATATATATATATATACACACATAAATACATATATATTCGTCAAATGTAGCTAGGATAGGTATGTTAGGATGCAAATACCAGAACTACGATTGCTAGTTCCATTTTATTATCCCAAATCAGACAGTGTTACGTGTTTCTGAGACGCTGACTGACCTACATGTTCGTTTGTGCTGTGCATATATTTTGTTTTCTATTGTTATTTTCTGTTTTATGTATCTATGTATTAAATTTTTCAATTTGTACCAGTATATAATATGTATATGTATGAATGTTTATATATATATATATATATATATATATATATATATATATATATATATATATATATGAGTTTAATTTATTGTTTTCATTTAAATATTCATTGGATTTTTGTTAGATTCGACTGTGGATTCATTTACAGTAAATTGTTGTGTATGAACGTAACGTCGTTATAAGTGGTTTGTGTTGTATAAAATATCGTTGAATTGTATTTGTTATGTATGTCCTGTTTGTCTTTGTCATTTTGGATTAGTTATGTGTCTGTTCTCGACGTGAAGAACAGACACTTAGCTGATACGAAAAGATTAAGTGTGGAGACAAAGAAATTTTGTTTGTGAAAATTAATTTGGCTTCCGTGCCTGAACTGTTAGGTATGTGTAAAAGTTCAGTTTTTTTTGGCCGAGTTGTGGTTTTATTTTCATGATATGTAAAATACAATTCAATCGTCGAAATGTTCGTCGTCGTTTCCTATGACATCCTGTCATATCTCAGGTTAGTTTCAGATTCCTGACTTGTTTCTATCACTTCAAGGAAAGTTCGTGTGAAAATCAAGCACATAGATTAAAATATGTATGAATAAATGTTAAGTATATCTAAAACATCGAATAGTTCTATAAATCGTCCATTAACATTTCATCATTTCGTCAGAACATTGATTTTTTACAACCGACTAGTTTTTTTTAACACCACAAAAGATAAAAACAATTCTGTTCAAAAATGTTCATTTAATCGTTTTGATTCTTGCTTATGTGCATTTCGATGACGATTCCACCATCTCGGTCATGTGTCGGAAGAGCTGTGCAAGTAAAATTTTCTGCATCGAAAGAAATATATAATAATCGAAAGGCGTCTAGCCGGGTGCGTACGCCTTGTGTGGAATAACTTCCCAGGCCAAGTTAAATATGGTTTGACGACTAGTAAGAGAAACATGTGATTTGATCTGATCTCCCTGTTTCCTTGTCATGTAAATAATCTTTTCTGTACGATTTGATCAACCAAATGATTCGAATGACGTCCATATCGTTTTTCAATAACCGTTTTATCTGACTGGACGAGATCGTAAAAGAGTACAGCACTAAGATCCACAGAAATATCTTCCTTACATGGATGTTCAGTTCTTCCGGTGATTTTGATAACTGACCAGGGTTTATTCATGAATATGTACGCTTAGGAGTGGCATGCATAATCATTTTTCGTCTTCTCTAACAAATTTCCACAAAAAATCTTGGTTCGTTGTCTGGAAAGGAATTACATTCATGTTTTGAGCCAATGAGCAATGCTGCTTTCAAATAGTTCATGTAGTGCCCAATTTCTAAGCTTCTGTAGTTTTCCCAACTCATGCAATCGTTTCGAAGCTGTTATTTGATTTACTCCCAATTGTTCCACAAGTTTGTATAGAATGAAAATCCAAGGGATTTTCATTCTATAATGCCTGCAAGTCAAAATTAAAACTCTTCCACGTATCTAAAGTATGTATTCAAGGTCTTATACGGATCATTTTTATCTTTTAAGGCAAACAATTTAAATAAAATGGTCGTACTGAGTGAATACCACGTCGAATTGTCGATGAATTGTCTGAATTGGATTCTAATTAGATGCATGCCAGAAAAGAAGATTACCTGGAATCTGTTACGATTTCTTGTCTGTATTAAGCTTTATAATATCTTTAGTAAAGCACAGAATCTAATTATGATGTCGGTAGTCTCACAAGACAATTTAAACAAACTGGAAAATGTGAAAAAACATAAATGCTTTCAATGTGTCGGGATCAGTAATACTATTTTTCAAAGCTGAATTAACACAACATGTTTTTTTTTCAATGAAAGACACTGTTTGAATTGACTTGAATTTGTGGAAGACAGTTTTGACCAGTGTGTGTTTTTAATCTATCTGTGGAAATAGATTCTCTTAGAATTGTTTAAGGAAAATGCTAAGCTGTTTAGATATTAAACTAGTTTTGAAAAATAGATTTTGTCTTGAGAAGATTCCTGATTTTCAGATTTTTTTCCTATATATATATATATATATATATATATATATATATATATATATATATATGTGTGTGTGTGTGTGTGTATGTGTGTGTATAGTTGTTTATATATATATATATAGGAAAAAAATCTGAAAATCAGGAATCTTCTACAGATAAAGTCTTTTTCCAAACTAGTTTAATATTTAAACAGTTTAATATCTTCTTAAAACAATTCTGAGAGAATCTATTTCCACGGATAGATTAACAACACACATGACTATATATATATATATATATATATATATATATAAATAAAGAGACAGAGAGAGATAGATGTATATTTGTATAAATTTGTACATGCACGCATGGATATATGTAATATTCATCATTCGCCGTGCGCAATTTTTTATTTTTCCCCGTTCACATCAAACTGTAGTTATTGTCTTGCGTTCTTAACGAGTCAGCCAGTTAAGCAAGTCACGCGCGCGCGCCTTTCCGTCACCCAAAGCGGTCCGATTCAATCAAATTGACGCGCGTCAGCCACGGAAATGACAGATGTCAACATAATTTGACATCAAATAAGAAAATGCCGCATTGTCGATGCTGTGGGGGTCTTTGCACGCCGTTCGTTTTCGATATAGCAGTTCCTTTTTTATCCGACGTGCATCTCCTTTAAACAGTAACAGAATCCGTACTCTTTTCTCAGGTCGTCGTGTATTTGATATCGATAAATAAGAAGAATGGTGAATGGGAGTGTTTAAATATATATTCGTTTGATGAAACATTTGTTTTTTTAAGAAATGTAATTCACGGAATTTCAATTTAAAATAATTAGTGTTTAAATATTGTGTTATTTTCTATTTTCATTTCTGTCAACGTACATGTTTTGCTATTAACTAATTTCTTTTATCAAGCATTATAAACCATCGTGGTCTGCCATCTTAATATCAGAGTTTTTCTAACATATTTCAAATTTTACAAAATATCAAGAAGAAAACATCAGCAATTGTGTTACACACACTCCACAAATGATACACTAATGGTAATAAAATATCAACGTGGCAGAAAATTGTCCAGAAGACCATTCTTCGAACGGATCGACACTGTCTCTTCGCACATACAGAATTTCTCAAATCTAACTTTTCGATGCAGGCTTTTTTTGTATTCGAATGCAAATAAATCTGGTCAGTTCAAGTCAAATTTGGGTAGAACTGGTCAAACCCGATTAGGTTTGGCCAGGTCAAGGCATGCAGCAGCTTAGGTCAGGTCAAAACACTTTCAAAAAATGATTTCAGAGAATAAGACTGTGAAAAATGTATCTATATCCGTAGAGAGGAATATATTTTATTCCGAACTTGTCTCAAGTCTGAATATCAGTCAGTCTTTGTTTTTAATTAATTTTTATTTTTTCTTTAAAAAGAACCTCTTCCTTAAATTTCTCACACACTAAATAACCTATTTATTTTTTAAATATGTAAATTAAATGTCCGAGTTTTCTCACAACACAGATACACACACTGTGATTAAACTGACTTTTACAGTGATTCTTCTTACTCATACTACAAATTATAAAGTTATTTCTTATCGAGACATATTTTTCAGTGTCTTAGTGCTCTGAAGATGATGGCATGACCATAAAAATGCACGTCAACAACAATCACAATGAACTATAAAAAATTTTTGATCAGAAAAATATGATTTATGACCTTCTTTAATTTTTATAAAATTGTTTTATGAGAAATTATGTATTTAAATGCTTGAAGGATGGCAGTATTTCCATTAAAATCGCAATATCGGCCATAAAGATGATTATTAGTCAATTATTGAATACTTTCAATCGAAAAACTCTGATTTATAAAACAAGTCTTTCAGTCATTTAAATTTAATAGATTTTGATGCTAATCTAAGAGAGTCAGAATTATAAATTATTGTTTATGCGCATTTCGATCACAACACCGTCATCATTAGAGTGCTGAGATACATAAAAGTACGAAAACTTCACAGAAATCTGAGAAATCTCGATCAAAATCTTAGATATTTTTTTTGTGGTAACTTGACTCTCTGGGAATGATCGTATTGTCAAGCGATAATCGATGATTTATTGAAAATGTTAGGTGGAAGAATTTCATGCATTTTGTAGGGTGGGAAAAAACAAATCATTCATGAAAGTGAATTTAGACAGTGCTAGAACTGTTTCTGCGATTCAGTAGTTTTGGTTTGATGATAACTGCATGATATTCATTGGAAGAAAGAATCTTATCAAAATCGACAGCCTCCAATCATTCATTTATAGAAGATTTCTCTCTGATTTCTTCTCAGCTGTACAATCAAATCCGTCTCATATACACACATTTTAAATCTAATTTTTTATATGATTTTCACACCAGTTATTTACACTTTTACTCTGTACGTTTTTTTTATTATAATCTTTGGTTCTTATTCAGTAGTTTCTATTTTAATGAATACAATGTACATTTTATAAAATTACTATTCCAAAAACAGCTGTTCTGATTTTTTATAAAATTCAACGTTCACATATTATGAAAAGCTCGATAATAATTGATATGTATATATATATATACATACACATATGTACATGTATGTGTGTGCTCAAATTGACTCAATTATTTTAACACCGCGCCGTGCGCAATGTAAAATATGACATTGCTTCAATAATCGTTTATGTCAAGACAGTGGGAAGACAAGCGAGCAAATTTGTTCGCATCTCGCTGCATTTGCTTTAGGCACGTATACATCTACTCCACGGTCGTGTTTCCCCACTAGAAAACACACACACACATCCATCCGTTCATTCAGTATCCGTCGTCTCGCTTTTATCTGCTCCGCGCTCGCTCGCGCCGCTCGTACATGTCCTGAAATCAATCTAATCAATCAAACTATTTGCGCCAATCATCCCGAACACGAAAATAAATGCCTCGTTCTGACAGCCAACTAGCACACGCGAACATTTTTCTATTAGATTATCGTAACCAGTGATTCAAAAACATTCCGCCGCTCGTCCATACACGTTTTAATGTACACTCTTTGGATTCCGTCGAATGCAGTTCCGATTGGAAGATAATTAATATTTATTTTTTTGGTTTTGTATTTTTTTATAACGATGTATCGGCAATGAAGTACGTTCTTGAAAATGAAAAAGATGTCAGGTTAACAGTGTGTTTATTTTTTTTATAAAAAAAATCTAATACATTCTTCGATGAGAAATAATTCTGTCGTTTGATTTTAAAATTTCTTATATTATTCTTATATTACGTCTTATAAGTCATATTATTCTTATATAGTCATAGACCTCGATTATTCTTCTACTAACTGAATATTTTTCTGTACAAAAGCTCTTTCTAAAAATCCATATAAGAAATAATCAGTTAGTGAACATTTTTGATCAGAAACGTTTCTGTGGTTTGTGGGGCGAGTGAAAAATCGATTTATGAAGTCAGTTTTTCATCAAGGACAGAATTGTAGACAAAAGTTGTTTGTCAACGCTCGTTGTGATTCAAATAGGTGTTTATTTAAACTCAACCATTTTTTATACCGGAAAGACGATTAAAAACTGTTCATAACGTTGCTATGTATCTAAAATTTTAAAAATTAATTTCGACCGTTCCTAAGCCGCGACAAATCATTTCAACACATTTTTTCTTTTCTTTTTTTGAAAAAAAAAACGGCATTTTCTCCCTAATCGACGATCCATTTCATCGACCTAACATAATTTATTTATAATTATCGAATACTTTTCTGATCACGCGAAACAGTTTCGCGTCCACGATCCCTTTAATCCATCCTCAACCAACTCACCAACCGCACAAAGTATTTAAATATCGAATACGAAATGAAGGTAGACCGAAGTTGTACAATTCCATATCTGAATTTTTCTGTATTATTTTTTATGGGGTTGCGTGCGTTCTTCTAAATGTTTTTAATGCGAACTTATATATATATATATATAAATGTATAAATGTACGAGAAAAAAAACACATAAATATAAACACACACCACTCACACAAGCGCCGAATCACACTGATATACAAATGCATGAAAATAAAGCATGCATATCGTGGAAAGTAGGCTAAGTATAATTAATTATTTTATCGCGTGGACTTGGTAATTTTCTCTGATAATTAATGTTATGAGACGGTGTACCACCCGTCCAATCTCAAATAATAATAATAATAATAACGAAAAAAAAACAATACCATATACAAATATATGTACACACAAACGTATACTTTATATACATCCGTGCGATTGTGTGTGTGTGTGTGTGCGCGCGCGTTCGGGGTTGTAGACGATAAGGGTGGTCCGTCGTCGACCGCCAACACTTTAACACACGTATTCTATAATTGAATATAAAAAAATCACGCACAAGATACAATAATAACACACCTGGGAACGCCGAAAAAAAGAACTTGTTTTATTGCCGTCGCGTTTTAATTTAAGTGGAAAACTTTCGCCAAACTTTTCCGTGATTATAATATCCTTGGCTCCTTGCATCTTTTCCTGATACACGCCGAGTGGATTTCTAGTCGACGGAGCGGCATTTTTACCCAATTTCGTCGCTCGCACAGCGTGTACATAGACGCGCGTGGTATTTTACCGCTGGGGATAGATGGATCGTGCGCGAGATGAAGAAAAACTTAATCTGTTTTTATCCGGTTGATAATTTGATGTCTGCACAGCTAGACGCACGTTACTTATATTAAATTATTTATTTATATTTATGTTTGTGCATAAACGGACGACCGAACGCAATTATTTAATATTTATCGATAAGAGATCTGACGGATTACAAAGTATTTTCAGTTTGAAGTGTTTTCCCCCAATTGCATTCAGTGTCCGAATTAATTCAGTACCGTTTTTTTTATAAATTTTAATTTTTTTATTTTTTATAGAAATGCAATACATTTCAATCATTAAAACATCCCCCTTTCAGTTCGGATAACTTTGCTTAATCTGACAAATCCCTTGTTAGAAAAAAATGATGACTGAGTCGATGAAGTCGTCAATTCGTTTCCATTCTTCCACTGTTTTAGATTTTTTGCAGGTTTATAAACCACGTCTCCTAAACATGAATAAATCATTCAAATCATATGCGAATATTCAATTTCCACTGAAAATTAAATATTCAGTCGATCCTCCTTTTGATTTTATTACAGCTTCAATGCGTTACAGCATGGAATTCACAAATTCTTGGATGAAATCTTTCGTCAATTCTTCGTTCCATTTTTTTTATCTATGTTTTATTACACCCCAGATATTTTTTTTATCGTGTGAAGATCAAGTCTATCTCTTAGTCATGGCAGTGTCATAACTCCAAGTTCTTGTAAGTGGTTGCACCTATGGCAAATTAACAGGAACACTGAATTTTTTTTATACAAAGTCTTGTTAACAGTGAACCAAATTATAAATAAAAACTAAAAGTTACCTTATGTGACTTATGAAATGGTACAGATTCATACTGGAAGATTATAAAGTCATAGTGTGAAAGGTGATTATTCATGGAAGGTGAAAAGATTAGTTTTTAGATTTTTATACTCCTTTTTATTAATGAATCCAATCAGAAACACCAATTGGCAAACACTATCGTAAGAAAAACATCCTCAAATCGTTTAGCTTTGGGCGTGCCTTACAGTTTTTCAGGTGCACTTTTCCAAAAATTTGTCATTTGCACATACTGAAAGATTTTCGGTCTTTTCCTACTGTTCCGGCATTTTTTTATGTTTTATGCGTCACAATACATTCTCCCAAACCTGAACGAAGCATTCGAGCTGCTTCAGCAACATTTTTTTCTGACTGGTATGCGAAAAGTATGCAATATCTAAATATAATACTCTTCGGACTCCTCGTGTTCACTAGTGTTTCGTCAGGTTATGGTAACTGTACATTTCAATCACAACTCGAAAAATTGCAAATCGAAAGCTTTTGCACAAAAGTAAGACTGTCATCCGACAGTTCTGGATCACCTAAAACCACTTAAATTGAAAAATGTGTACGGATGTGGAGGTCATAAACCGCAGTTATTTGTATACCAACCTAATATTAAAGATTTGAAATGTATTCTTTGTGACCAAGCTTTCTGAAGATGATGGAATTACCATCGAAATGTATATTATCAGTAATTAGTTTCACAAATGATTTTCTAAGCCTGACAAACTAGTACTGATTCTTTTTGATCAATAATTGATTTTTCAGCGATTTGATTGCTCCTTAAACGCGTTTTTTCAATGAGCGCATCGTCAAATCAAACAATTTAGGTGAAGAAAAAACGATAATTAATCAATTATTGATTATGGATAAAGATGTTTATATATATATATATATATATATATATATATATATATATTCGACTGCATATTTAAATGCACGATCTAAGTACAATATAAGCGTGACAGAGAGAGCGACCCGTTTATTAAGTGCTCGATCCAAGTGCGTCTCATCGCGCGCGCTGTCCTCCTCGTCGGGCGAATGAACGGTGACGAACCCTTTGATGTAGAAGGTGTCGGTTCCCACTTTTACACTCTCTTGACTCGTTTGATTCTTTTTTCGGTTGTTATTCGCGAAAAAGTCTCCCGACACGTGCACGAAAACATGAATGAGATCTTATTAAAATAAGACGGAGACAGTGACGTCGACGTTCGGTTTTCAGTTCAGAGACGCCCGTGTGTTTTTCTATTTACGCATAGTTTATTTCCGTTACGTTTCGTTCCTCTTTATTCACTCTGATTTTCACACTGCGACGCCGCACGCGCGCGAACGTTTCTGTTCTTCGGCCGTGTTTCTTTTTATTAAACGCAAAAGGTTTTTCCTTCACAACTGTTTTGCAAATTGATAGTGAAAGATTTCGAAACTATGGTTATACATACATACATACATATATATATATATATATATATATATATATATATATATATATATATATATATGTATATGTATATATCAAGAAGAGATAGGAAAAGGATAGAATGGATACTTAAGTAGACAGGAGTCACAGATGTATAATAATAAGAAGAATAAAGAGTCTGAAATGGGAATAGGCGAGGCATGTTGCAAGAAGAGAAGTCAGCCGATGGACAACTGAAATTATTGACTGGGAATCAAGGGATATAAAAAGACCAAGAACAGCTGGGATGAAGCAATTAAAAAAAATATTAGAAATCAGTGGAAAAGAAAAGTATTCAATCATACAAAATGAAAAATCATAGAAGAGGCGTATAATTAGCAGTGAATCCTTAATTAATTACTTATCAATGAACACTAAACGTAGTTGTAGAAAATACATAAAAAAATTAATTATGTTCTCAACTATTTCATATATCAACATAGTCAGATATTTCCAAAAGTAATTACTAAATAAGCCCATAATTAATTTTTAAAAATATATATATACCCTTGCTGTTTACTCAGAATTCATTCACACATTTTTAGTTAAAAAATTATGTAATTAAAATGACTTTTATCTTCACAAATATACATACATATATATATGTATATATTACAGGCTGTTTTTACATTTTATTTACATTATCTAGATTTTAATTTTACTCATTATTCCATTACCCTACTTAATTTCAACCATTACTTTAATTAAATGTAACTAATAAATTTACCATTCCCATGCAATTATATATATATATATATATATATATATATATATATATATATATATATATGGGTGTGTGTGTGTATGTAGGTATATATTATGAATGTGTATGTGGACGTGAATAAATTAAAAAAATATATTGTTTTCTTTGAACAAACCGTCTCGGCATGCAAAGCAAAATTATTACCATATTAATCTCTTTCTGAATATATGTTATTGCAATATTATTTAAAATATTTTTTGTACTCAAAGGGAAAGAAACGAACACGAAATGTTTATCAGATTATATAATAGCCGGTCGTTTAGGGAAAAAAAATACTTTTATTTTCTATTATCGCTGGTTCCTTCATTATTGTTATTGCTATTAGTTATTTGTTACTTCTTCGGTTTCACATATCGAGGTATCTAGTGCTATTTGTTCGATTTTCGAATATCGATTGTCAAAATCATCATTGTATCAGTTTCGATGACGACTGAGCAGTTGTCTGATCGATAAGATACTTAAAAAAAGTATATCAAGATCGAGAAAATCAAGGTATAGGTTGTTTTATCGATTAGCGTTCTAAAAATGATGGAGTTTCGATCGGAATAAGTACAGACGCCGGCTGAAATTATAGAATATTTACAAACAATTCTTCTGTGTTTGAGAATCGACCGAATAGCTATTTGTGAAAATGAATTTATCACGGGTGTGTGCAAAATTTATGTCCTGTTTTGGCAAGTTTTCGTTTTATTTCCATGATATACAAAATACAGTTCAATTATCAAAATATTTGTCTTCTTTTTTATGACTTTCTGCCATTCCTCTGGTTACTTTGCGATTTATTTGCAAGGAAAAAAAGACATCGGATTTAATGGTAATGGAATCGTTGTTCCATTTTCGTATCCCAGTCACATCTAGAGAGCGCTCTTCAGCTAAACAGTTCTGCATCGAGTGGAATAAATAAGAATCCGAAATTGGTCAAATCGAGTGAGAATACGCTGCGTGTGGGAAAACTTTATAATATAAGTTAAAGATGGTTTGATGAGGAGTAACTTAAGAGAAATATGCGGCCTAACGTTGTCATGCAAAAGAATGACCTTCAGCTTTCCTTGTTCAGTAAAGCGGTCTATTTTGTATCATTTAGTCGACTAAATGATTCAATCGATGACCATAATATTCGACAGTAACCGTTTCACCACATTGGAGTAGTTTGTAAAACTGTACACCGTTCATGTCGCATCACGTGCAAAGAAAGATCTTTTTGACACGGATGTTCGATTTTGTCTTCTATTTCGATAACTGACCGGGTTCTATCCATGAATATGTACGCTTGGGAATGTAATACACAATCTGTTTTTATCTGGAAAGCAACTAAATTTATGTTTTTAGCCGACGAGCAATGCTGTTTTCGGAGGATCTATGTATTAGTCACGCTTCAAGCTTCTGAATTTTTCCCAACCCGTTTCGAAACTGTTGTTCTATCAACTGTCAATTATTCCACGAGTTTCTGCTGCATCCACTATGGAGTTTACATTCAATCATGCTCACAAATCATCAGTTTTCGAACGACTAAAACGTTTGTACACACCTGTGGATAATGATTATCGTTTATATACCTGTTATTCTAACTCTCAAATATTTAATAGTATCAGATATTTTTGTTTATAGGATGGAATTTGAATTTACTCTTTTTAACAATCACACATACATATACATATATATATATATATATATATATATATATATACTCGTATACACACACACACATATATATATATATATATATATATATATATATATATATATATATATATATCTTGTTATTTTTATATTACTGAATCGAATTGTTGTCGAACAAAAAAAAATAACTGAATTAACCGTATAATTTATATGATTGATACGATAAACTTTTATTAAACTTGAAAAGTTTACAAGTTTCGTATCTGTGTCTGTGAACTATTCATTTTTTACCGATGTAATGACTCTCTTACAAAGTTTTCCGTACTCGAATTCTAAATAAAAATGCGAGAGAGTGAGTTAATAAAATACTATTCGAGAAACGAAACATAAATGAAAGAAAACCTGCCAAATATCATTCTTCTAATCCCCGCGCTGCACGACCACACAAACAGGTATCAGTCCGTCCCACCTGTACGCAAGTCCCAGAAAAAGAGTGTACATCGTAATATATATATATATATATATATATATATATATATATATATATATATATATATATATATATATAAAACACAACAGATTCATTCCGTTCCATAATTGATACCATCGGCCGTACGTCTGTACAATAAACACTCTGCGAATTATCCCCTCTTGCATTAAGCATCGAGCGAAGAAAAAGTGTTATAGCGGCGGCCGCGTCTCCCCTCGTTCCCGACCAGAAAACTCAACAATAGAAGCACAATATTTGAGTAAGTTAGTTACGTACCTTCTAGTCGACTGTACAACGAATTCAAAACGTAAAGTAAAAGTTTAAATTTACTGTTCATACTTCTTGCGTCGACTGATTCTCACTCTGCACTGCTGCCACGGCGTTTCGCACGTGCTTTCTCGTCTATCTTGGAGTGTTCTTTTTTTCTTCTTTCGCATGGGCATCGATACAGTGGTTTGTCGAGGGTCAGTTTTTCAACGGTTCGGTTCGTACTGTGTTGTTTTACTCAATCTGGGTTTTAATCGATCAGACATGTTGTCTGTTAACAGGAATTTAAACCTATAATCATAGTATCTTAAAACATGAAATATTTGTTTATTCATTCATTCGACGATCAATTCTTTAATTTTTTCCCTTCATGTTATTCAATTTTTAGCTGTAAAAATGTAATTACACTTTTATTCAACCTAAAAATTCCATAAATTCTATTTCAGTGGATCCATTGTTTTTCTCGACATTTCTTATGATGAAAATATATTTCTTAAATTAATTTCAACAATAAAATATTTCATAAGTACCATGAAATCTGTCAAAAAAACAAAACAACTTTCATAAATGTATTATTTTTTCACGCCACACACCGTAAAAAAATGTTCTGCTTGAAAATGTTCTATAAATCTTTTTTTTTTGATTGCTGTGCAT
Organism: Acanthacorydalis orientalis; assembly: GCA_034766995.1. NCBI lineage: Eukaryota > Metazoa > Arthropoda > Insecta > Megaloptera > Corydalidae > Acanthacorydalis > Acanthacorydalis orientalis. The sequence continues at coordinate 34,823,183 of CM068322.1, read as the reverse complement.
GTGCGTTTTTAATGCAATTGTAACATTTTCGGTGTGACTTATAAAAAACCGTCTTGGATTGTTATATTTATAAATCTTTAAGACGCATTTTTTTAATCAAAAGATATCTTTATTATAAAATGTATAAATATGCATATACACATTTTAAACTATACTAATAAATAATATTTTATTCTCTGTCGATTTTTAATTAAATGTATTGTTATGTCGTAGACAAGATCATGCGGTCCTAATTCCCCTTTTATATATTTTATTTTTCTGTTAATTTGTAGAAATTATCGACCATTTCTCTACACACATTCTCAAAATCGAACGAATATGGTTTCATTTAAACAATTATCTAAATACACACGAAAATATTTATAAAAAATCCACTCGGTCCACAAACTATGAAATGTTTGAATTGAAAATTGATTTTTGATATCAAAAATTATGAACAAATCAGACATATTATTAATCTGCGGACTGAGTGGACAGATTATGTATGACTATATTTTTATCAATTTAGAAAATAGCTTAAGGTAATTTCTTTTCAAGAAATCATATTCGTTCAATTTTTTTTTCGAACGTTCAGGATATAATGAATGATGTTCAATGTTTTCCACGGTTAACACTGTGAGTAAACAAGTCATTTATGGAAGTGAATTTAGAGCCTCAGTGCCATCATTATGACATAAATACATACTCAACTAAAAATTGACATGGAATTAAATATTATTGATTAATATTATTCATAATATATATATAAATTTATAATGCATTCAACTATAAATCTTCTAATAAAAAAAACGATTTAAAATTGTAACTCGTTGAGTTAGACATTTTCTTTCAATAAAATCATATCCGTTCGGAGTTTATTCTTTAACACTTCAGCTCTTGTATAGACTAACAGTTTAATTTACACCGTCGTTCGTTCCTAATCACTCTGTGAACTGTTTAATCTCTACACAGAAAAATAACCACGTGTAATTCATAATTAACCCGCCGATAAATTCCGATCGGATTCATTAACTTCCCCCGACCGTTCACATTCAACGCCCATGTACATCCACACTTCTTCAGTTCTAATGGCGTGGTATTGAAATGTATGCAAACGGTGTTACAAGTAAAGTGGGCATGTAATTGGTCCCTACCCGCGACGGTAGCAGCGCCGGGAAGTCTTCTACTTGTTCGCCTTCCTTTCCACTTCGACCGACACACACATACTCACACTCAGTATACATACATATGTATATATATATATATATATAAGTATGTGTGTGTGTGTGCATATACATCCAGATTCTCTCTCACACACACAAACACCATCTCGCGCTGTTCCTTGCAACCTTATGCTGTCGAGACGTCTATTGATTGTCGTGGCGTGCGGGGTACAGGAATAAACGGAGGTGTGCTTGATGTTCATTCCAAGAGAAATGATGATCCCCGCTCGTAATACAAATAAGTTTCTTTCTTTATACACCCCTGCGCTCGTACTACCGAAACGGCACCCGCTCGACAGACTGCTCGGCATTTTGATCGTGTTTTCAATTGAATTGGTTTTCTTGTAATTGATATATTTTTTAAAAGGAATAATATAGATGAAAGAAAGTTATTGTAATGTTAGTTCGGTGCGGTTGTCGGAATCGTCGTCGTCGTCGGAACGTCGACTGAAAGCACGTCTTTTTCAGTTGTGGTCTCCGCGTGCTCTCCTTGGGAAAAACATAAAAGTGTGGCTGTAATTTAGCTGTGTGCGCTTGTGCTATTTTTTTTAATAATAGGTTTTCAGTTGCCGGTCTATCAGATATATCGAACAGTTAAATGTGTGTGTACATTATCAGGTGTACAAATTAATTCGGTTCCTTTAAGATTAACTCTATTTTAAATTAAAATATTTTATATCTACTCTATTTTAAATTAAATAACAGACATTGAAAAGAACAGTACAATAAAAAACTCACTAAACCATTTTTTTTTAAAAAAATCTATTTTAATTATTAGTACACATTCATTTTTTCAAAACTATGAAGTTGTTCTTTAATTAAGTTCATCCTATAATAGTAATATCGTCCTGTAATAAAAATGACATTGATTTGAATCTAAATGTATTATACAAACTACAGACCGATGAAATAATAAATAAATTCAATGTTTTCGACTAAATTTATAGCAAAAACATATAACACTTTCACCAATTGTTCAAGAATGTAAAATCGATATTCATTTCTCAACTCTCCAATCGAGATTTGTTTCATATCTGTGTATCTAGATTTTAAGATATTTCTTGTTCTTAAGGCTACTTTTTACCATTTTCTGTATGAAGTTATTTTAAGTACATCCTGTGATAGGAATTTCATCCCTATGCGATTTAAATATATAGACAAGAGATTGAGATATTTTTTGTTATATGAAGCTTTTAAATTTTCACATGAATCAGTCAATTTATTAGGTTTAACAATTAATTCAGTGCCTTTTAATTGAAGCAATCATAACTCTGTTTTGAACTAAAATATTTTCTCGTCGTTTTAGGATCTTCAAGTGCCAATCTCAACTTTTAAAAACACTATATATTAGCCAAGCGGTTGGCATAACCTCACAAAGCAGTAGTGAACCTGCTGATGGCGTTCGAAAAGCAGCAAATTAGATGTTGCATACTTTTCGCATTGCATTTGAAAAAAATATCTACGAAAATAATTTATTCATCTAACTAGATATTGTGGCTAATTAGATTAGTGAATTTCAAATGTTAAAAATAATAAATAGTCATGTTATGGATTTTAAAAATAATGTAACATGGAATTTATATATCGACTCATGATTACACGTCCACGATCTTGAATCGATTTCTTAACCCTTTTATTACCTTTCAAGTTTTTTATATAGCCAAAAATACCTTTAAAAATATGCATTTTTGGAGCCATTTATTCAATTTAACATATTTTTGTTAAGAAAATAAAGATAACTTCATACTTTTTTGTGTTTCATTATAAAGTATATGTAGTTTAACATAAGAGGAAGAAAAAGAATGTTTTACATGAATTGAAAGGCTGTAGTCAATGATAAAAAAAATTATAGTTTATGGGCTCAAGAGAGAATTCATTTGTGAAAATGTATCTAAAGTATTTTTTGAAAATATAGTCGGTAAATCGTCGAAAATTACATAGGCACTGAATGAGAAGTGGTTCTTGTATCGATTAGAAGTTCAAATGAAGGGGGAAGCGAAACTGCATTATCGATAACAGATTGCATTCCAGTCAAAACAGACCCGTTCGTCCGGTATCGGTCTGCACGTGGGTGTGTGTGTACGTATGTGTGTGTGTGTGTGTATCGATGATGACGATGATGGCACACGGCACGTCTGCAGGAACAGGAGACCAGTACGTGTACATGAAACGAGTCAATCCGACGGCCGTTGATTGCGACGGTGTGTGGCGCGGTAGATGATCGCCCGATTCACTTATCCGTCGACTGATTGACGGCCGCTCACGTTTAATTAAATTATGAACACGACGCGGACCACAACCACCTGTACGCCCACCTGCCAATATAAGCCGGCGCCCACCTACGAACGGGCCCGCCGGCGAACGTAACCCGACTTGGATAAAACTGACACGCAGAATCGATTGGTTGCGGGTTCGGCTCGCGTGGGACACTGTCGCGATACATTCGCGCGCCTCACTCCGCGCCATTTCTGTTGTGTGCGGAATCGTTTTCGCAGTTGAAACGTGCACGCCGTACCTGTGCACGTACGAGTTGTAAATATATTATTCGAGTTTTTTTTTCAGGCCGGACTTGATACGTGTAATTTGATCAATTCGATCGGGCGATAAAGAATATTACTGGAAAATCAAATAGTAATGTTACGGGCGGGTCGATAATATGCAGTGACTTGAAAGGTATTTTTTTTAAAAAAAAAAAGAACCGAATCTCTATTGTTTGTCTATGGGTTTTTAAAAGACTGTATTCGATTTTATTCTTCTTGTTTTGTCTTTTCGTGTGTAGGCGTTCTGAGAAACGATATAAAAGATTGTCAGTTCTGAACAATTTCAGTTATCGTACACGATATTAATTTTGAATATTTATGGCATTGTTGTTTCACACGACCAAACGTGATTTATTTACAACACCGTCGTTTATTTATCAGATTGAATACTTAAAATAATATTAAAACCGATTTTACAAGTATTTAAAAGCATGTAAGAAAATTATAAATGGAAAAATATACATCTATGACAGCGGTTCATAACATTTCTAGTCTCGCACGTTCTCCGGAAGTAAAATTTACACCATTCCGAAAGCAATTAATGATTGATAAAATATGTAATGGACATTGAAATTTTATCAGATACACAGATAAAAGATGAAATACAATACAATTCTGTCATTGTGGCTACGTTATTTCTTTTAGAAATCAATCAGCCAAACAAGTAACAATCAAAAACGATCAAGAATCATTCATTGAACATATTTGATTGGAAATTTGTTTATGGTTTCTGAAGTGAAAAAAAATCACAGAATTCGAATTATATTTTATTTTGTTCAATCGAATCGATAAGATGTTTTTATTGTAATGTTGGTTAGTTATTTGAGGCTTAAGAACGCTCGATAACCAAGGGTATTGGTGCCCGAACACAAATACAAAATAAAAGTACGGTTCATTTGAACACTTGCCCTGAATTTTAAGATTTAGCCTCTAAGACAATGTACAAATGATAAGAAACCTGAATAGAAAAGAGTTTAGACGATAATAAGCCGTTGATGTTTTTAATATAATTTTTGTAAACTATGAAAAAGTGTTTGATCTTTTAAAAAATGTCTGTTTAGTGAATGATGTGGAAAAATGTAAAACTGGCTTAAAAATTGAGCAACTGTTGAGCATTTTGATCAGAACTCTATTCGTGGTGTGGGAGGAGTGTAAATCAATTTATGAAAGTGAATTTAAGTAGTTTCCAAATTAAACTTGTTGGACAATTGTTGATACATTTTCTATTTGTGTCTAAATTCACTATCACAAATCTTATACATATCTTATAAGCCATTCTGTGATCACGTTCGTTTAATAATTGATTACTGGTGATTGTTGAATATTGCTTATCTGTATTCGAACTCCACAAACTGTAAAAAAGTTGATGAGGTGATGTAAAATCTATTTTTGAGAAAAAAAAGCGAATCTTCATTTTGATTCATTTTAAAAAGTCTGATTTATTTTGTATAAAAGGATTCATCAGTAATTGTTCTTCTATTCCATTTAATTATTAAATAAGACAATGAACTCATTTTAGAGCTATTTTATAAAATCAGATTCATTTTTATATTAAAACAAGTCTCTCTCAAAGCCCAGCATACTTTATTGAAACAAATAATAAACAGAATTCTCTTCACTAGATAAGAACCTATGTCGCCGACGTCTCTTCTGTCTCAATAAAACCGAATTCTGCTCACATTTCCAGATCCACACTTAAACAATAAATCACAGTATACTGATTCATATATTTTTATATATTTTTCTCGCAGCCGTTCCACATTTTCCGCACATTTTTTTTCCTCGTTCACTCGTTCGATACGAAACGTATCCAATTACTGTACTACTTAATTTAGTTATAGAGATTTTACACACACACACAGAGACGTATATAAAAACGCAACAAATCTTGTACATATCTCGTTTTATTAAAAACAAACTTTACTAAGTAAATTTACGATCCAATTAAATATATGTTTACACAAAGCACGACATGAAGTTAATTATTTTAGTTCAAATGATAATTTACGACCATTGTTATTTTATATAATTAACGCATAAAATTGTGTCAACATTATTTAACAAATGTCGTTTTTGTTACGAAGATAAACTCGAAACTAAAATAAAAATGAAAATTTCTGTTAATGAGTTCCATCCGCGTCATGGTGGTGTCTATGAACGCACGTGTGTGTTAGTCTCCACATACATTTATATTTTTATACACACACACAAATATATATATATATACACATACACATACATACATTTATATACGAGTCTGCTGTGTGGTATTTCTCTCTCTTTCTCTATTGCTCCGGCTGAACTGCTATTGCTCGCCAGACAAAACTCTCAACGTGCAATTTACGTGTAAATTTTAATGAGGACATAAACAACCTTCAAGGGAAACAAAGCTCTTGAGGAATACACTAATTACGCATCAAAATAAGGGCCATGCATACATACGTGTCTGCTGTGTGTATTTACACACACACACACACACAACAGTCCTCTTTGCTTGAACGGAAGACCATTCGACCTTGAACAGTCTCTCCTCTTGCTTGCAGTAATTGTTACAGACTAGTTGTTAGATAATTTCATTTGATAGTTGTTTACGTCATGTTTGCAAATATGTAATGTGTGTACTTATATATATATATATATATATATATATATATATATATATATATATATAAATGTATCAAATTATGTACTTTTTAATTAAATATCCAGGTCTAGAATTATTTTTTAAAACTAATTAATAGTGTAGCGTAACTGGACAATAACGCCCTGGATAACTCCCCCCCTCTCGAACATTAACCACCAGTCAGTAACTCCCTGAACAATAACCCTCGTGTAAAAAACACAGACATTAACCCTCCGTGTAAAAAATAAACACCCCGGACATTAACCCCTCATATAAAAAAAATCCTGGACATTAACCCTCTGTATAAGAATAAAAATTCTTTAAAAAAATTTCATTTACACAACAAACAATGAATACAAGCATAAAAACAAACAATAAATGTTTGAAAGTAAATTTGTCAAAATTTTTGTCAATTTGTTAATTTGTCAAAAATTAAAAAAATATATTTGACAACAAAATGTAGATACAAATTTAAAAATATACTCACTCTTAATTTGCATAATTATACTCATATATATATATATATATATATATATATATATATATATATATATATATATACTCACAAATACTCTATATTTAAAATTATACTTACTCCTAATTTAGATATAGTGGGAGGAAGAAAAATTAATTACTTTTAAAATATTGAAATCTCTAACAGAAAATGTAGTTTTATATTATTATTATTTAAAATTATACTAAAGCCTAATAAACACATTTAAGGATGTGCAGAGAGAAAATCGATTCATTTGAAATATTGAAATCTTTTACAGGAAATTTAAATTAACAGGAATTTTAGTTTAATATTATTAATACTTGATACTGACCGTTTTGAATGAAGGCAGACTTTTTCCATTCCTTTGATTTTCTGGTATATTAATTAATCTTAAAAACTGGAATTACCATGTTAATAATGTGAATTTAATATGTACTGAATGATTTTAAAATATATAAATATTATAATAGATTTTTGTATCCATTGTTTGTTTCCAGGGAAATTACTTTAAAAATTTTTTTATTCTTACACGGCGGGTTAATGTTCAGGTTTTTTACACGGGGGTTATTGTCCGGGAGGTTATTGACGGGGGGATTTTGTCCAGAGGGTGATTGTCCTAGAACCATAATAGAGACATCGTAATTATTAAGAGTTGTAGATTTCTTGACATAGTTATAAGCATTAACTATGATTAAAGTAATAAGCATTTTAAATACACATATTGTGAAGTCATTTCTCATGAAACACGGTGTTGTTGAGATCAGTCACCCACCCTATTCACCTGACCTGGCAGTAGCAGACTTTTTTCTCTTTCCTAAACTGAAAACTGTTCTTAAAAAACATTTTTCAATGTAGCCGCACGAATCCAAAAAGAAAGATTAATCGAATTCAAGGCTTGACCTAGTGTTGGCAAAATCATAAACACAAATTTATGAGATGCAGATGGACTTATTCATAGAGTTAATTGTAGTCAACTGTTGAAGGAAATACAATAATTATCTTGATCGGATACTGAAGACAAAAAAATCCTGTTACATGAATCGATTACGTACGCTTGTTAGAAATATGGATAGAAGAATCGTAATCGAAAAGAGGGGAGATTTATTTATTCAGTATAAAAAATACAAATGCGAGATCAAGAAATATTTTTTCTCACTGTATATGCATTAGTATTGAAAATCGATAAAATTTCATAGATATTAAATATTACAAAAAAAAACTTTTAAACATGCTTGAATATTTTCATCGAATTAAACACATTTTACAGATATTTAAACAAAGATGTTTTATAGTTGTTAAGCAATTTATTCAACTATCAGATTTATTTCATAGCCTTTATATACTTTTTTATACTTTGAATATATTATCGCATATTTATGCATATATATATATATATATATATATATATATATATATATATATATATATATATATGTAGTTATCTCAATATATAACTATGTTATGTAATAATCGTATCATTAGATATTCACAGGAAAAAAACTTTGACTTGACTGACAAGCATTTTGAAATTGCTGTGTAGGCAATCGTTAGTATAAGAATCGTATAGAGAAGATGTTAAAGAGATGGTACAGGCAACACTAAGTTTTAATGAGGTGCGATTCATGTGTGGAAAATTGAAGCAATTGATCAGAATGTTAGATGGAAAACGTACATATATGTATATATATATATATATATATATATATATATATATATATATATATATATATATATATATATATATATGTATGTATGTATATATGTATGCATGTATAGAAACATACCTTACAAAAATTCAAAGAGAAGGAGTGTTTGTACAGATTGTGCGATGATGGATAGTTTATTTGAATTTTAAAGTTTTGGAACTGTTTTGTAATTCTCTCTCTGTCTCTATAAATAATTAATTATTGTATAAAAGTGATAAAAGGGGGCGAGTCGAGGTGTAAGAATTATTTTTTCCTTTAAATTGAACCCATCATAACTCTGGTTTAAATTAAAATATTTTCTTCGTCTTCGTTTAAGGATTTTCAAGTGTCAACTCTAACATGAAACTCTCTCTCTCTCTCTCTATATATATATATATATATATATATATATATATATATATGTATATATAAAGTTTTTCATTTATATATATATATATATATATATATATATATATATATATAAGGTAATGAAAGTCGAACCCGTAAAAGAAAAGAATTTATCAATTGATTTTTTATAAAAATAAACATACATGTATGTACATGTCTGTATCTGTGCATGTGTGTGCGTGTATGTGTGTAAACTTGGTATAAAATACCGAGACTAGTTTTCATTATTCCTCTCGTGGCAATCGATGTGACAGTGACGTTCAGGTAAGCCCACCCAAATGCTTAAATTTCCTAATTATAATTCGAATAGTTCTACCGAGATAACTTAATTATTCGAACGGGGAATAAATAAGGCGTCTATCTCACGAAAAAATCACGACACAATCGAGATGAATTTGGTCAAGTCGATCTTGATACAAGTCCAATTATTTCACAATCTTTTGACATACACTCGGTTATTGTAAAAATAATCGAAAAAAAAGAGAAACATAAATAAACGAATAGGCGTTGTGTTATTTTCTTTATCTTCTCATTTTTAACTACACATGTACACACGTATATATATATATATATAGTATGACGATAACATCAGATCAATTAGTAACGACAGGCATGCCAACTAAAGATAATCACCGAGCGACCTTATTAAATCTACAAATATGGTGGAACGTGCAATGGATACGTGCTTGTGTTTATATATATATATATATATATATATATATATATATATATATATATATATATTTATATATGTATATATATATATATGAATGTATGTATGTATTTATGTATAAGTAGATGTGGGTATGTGTATTTTATCCTTTCGAAGCACATGCCTAATCAACAGATCGATCTGAAAAATCGAGAAATCTAATGTAGACCGCTTGCACTAATTGGCAACTAAACAGTAAATTGAAGTGCCGGTTCGAACTTCAAAATTACACTGAAGATTCAATTAAAATACACGCCGTCAAAATTCCTGTGTACACAAATACATAGTCTTATCTCTGGATATTAAATTAATTAATTAGCTCCGTTGAAGATTGTTCAATAAACTATGGAGCGAATGTCAGTGCCAGTTCCGCATAATTCGAGTGTTGTGTGAAATAATGTTTGTTTTTTTCCCCGTGTTATTTTTTTTTCTCGTTGATACATAAATTAGGCAATTAAAATATTTTGCTAATAATTCGTTCGATTGAAATCAAACTGACTAGAATTTTTTAATAGTGTTCTTACCATTCTCTGCTTTTCATGTATTTTTCTTCTTAATATCTGCTAATTCATTTCACAAATTGAATTTTTATTTCCCATAAAGTATACTCGACAAGTGCAGTCGCGTTCATTAAGAGTGGTTCGCAGTGTATTAAAATGTTATTGTAAGGGTTGTATTTCTTATAATTTAATAAATACAACGCTATTTTTTTCTTTCAATGACCGTGACTATATATATATATATATATATATATATATATATATATATATATATATATATATATATTAGTTATTCAAATTAATTCAGTGCCTCTTTTTATAGAAAATAAATGTTTACAGAAAAATGAAATTATGATAAACATCCCCATTATTGCATACAACTTTGCTCCATCTGTCGAGTAACTGACGCATCCCCTGTCGAAAAATAAGATAGCGGATTTGAGGCCTTGAAGTCTAAATAGATTCTCAGTACTTTTCCACTGTTTTACCATTTTTTTTTATATTTTATGCGTCACAGCACCGCACCTTCTCTCAAACACTGGACAAATGAGTCCCGCGACTTCTGCAGTATTTTTTTCAAAATGTGCGGTGGCTAATACGTTTCTTTTCGGATACGGTCATGTACACTACAGTTTCGTGAGGTCATGCCAACCGCTTGACAAAGATATATAGTGATTTTGAATGTTAACGCTGGAAATTCAAAATCCTAAAATGTAGAGAAAATATTTTAATTTAAAACTGAGTTATAAATGATTCGATTTAAAGGCACCGAATTATATTTTACACCTAACAATATTATCGTGTTGGTTTTCATCACAGGATAATAGCTTATACGACCTCGGCTTTCCTGGAACGAAAGGATAAGAAAGGTCATGGAGAAGAGACAGCTAAACGAGGAAATGACTCAGGACCGAGAATCTTGGAAAAGGGGATTGGGCAAGCGGCATCTAGCTGTATTTTAATAAAATTACATATTATGTTTCATAAATATTATATTGTAATATCAAGCTCAAATATAAATATATATATTATATATATATATATATATATATGTATATATATATATATATATATATATATATATATATATATATATAATAGCTTATAATTGGACACAGTGGTAGATAAAAATAAAAATATGATTTCTTATGATCAGAATGATTGCAGAAATGTACTAACTGAGTCATTGGTTTTAAACAGATGAAAAATATTCTATATTGTTATAATTGTGATCCTGCTGATCATATTATCCTGATGATCGTCGTTTTGTATCACTCGAGTGTCTTATAGTACAGTTCTATCTAAATTCAGTTTCACAGTTCTTTTTTTCCATCTCACAAAACAGAAAATATTACTTTAGTTGAAATTGTTTAATAGATTTTTATTTAACATTTCTGTTTATTGCTCAAGAGTACTTCAATGGCGATATCTTCATATTCAGAGTGAATGAGCAACAATCGGAAAGTATCAGTAATAATTTACTGGACATTTTTGACCAGAAAAATGAATTAATTTTTAGATTACACGATTCTGTTCTTGAATCAATTCTTATTCAGAGACTATCTTTTTTCTATAGAACGGATAGAACGTTTCGAAATGCACATGAATGTTTTTCTGATATCATAGAATGTTTCATATTGTGGTATTGAAGAAGGTTTTCAGTTTAATAATAATATAAAAAAAAACGATCAGGCGTCATTGATTACCATTTACAACTCTCAGTATTCTTCTATCGTAATAAAACGACTTATCGGCCCGTCACAATAAATAACAATTCTTGTTTCTGAATGCAAGAGAGTCATAAACGTCGATAAATATGCAAGTATGCTAATAAATTATTATATGTACAGACGTCGAAGTATAAAAAATTCGTACACGTAACCTATTTGTCTTCAGCTGTCAACGGACACCGAATTCTAACGAAACGGAGAGAAAAAAAAGCGATAGGAAAAAAAAATCGACACGAACTACACGAATACCTACTAATTACAGTACAAATATTAGAATAATAATTCGAATTACGTGGCTGTCCCGCCGTATCTGCCCGACAGTTATCGTTTAACGAACACGGACAGAACTGTTCCACCTGCTCGACTGACACGTGAAATAAAATATGATATCACCAATTAAATCAATTACAAATTTAAACGTACTGTAATTATTCAAGTAGTGTATATAAAATAACGATTTATCATACGATTAGTGCAGCGAGAGCGTATGTAAATTGATACAGTCGCGTGATGGCGCGGCACCAGTACACGTAACGGTTGTGTACTGCGATGAACATAAACAATCCGCCTGTCTTGACGACAAGAAAAATTAACAGTAGCGATGGAAATTGAGCGGCGGACACGGCAATGAACGCACGCACGCACGCACGTTTGTGGATTAGGAGGTTCGATTGAAAGCCGCCGTTTTTTTGTGTGTTTTCTGAGCATTTATTTCAATGACAAAATGTGTGAATAGATTAATCAAAATACTTACCCTCGGAAGCTATGACTTTTCCCCACTTTTCTTGCAGCAGTTGGATTCCGCGACGAAAGAGTGGTCTGCCTTTTGAGCCAATCCATTCAGCAACCCACTTTTCGACTTCTCCCTAGTTATAGAAATGTGTATCTTCCAAAACCGTGTTGCATCGATCGGAATGGACGGTAATCGTTTGTGGCCAGGTCCGGAGAATACGCTGGATGCGGGATAAACCTCCCATTCGAGCTCCGTCAGTGTTTGTTTCACGGGTTTAGCAACATGAGAGCCGGAGGAGAATCACTTCGATACGACCGACTGTCGTTTTTGCATCAAATTATCCATTCAAACATTATCCATTCTAAAATTCGGAGTTACCCAGCAAGTATTTTCCTATCGTGTACATCGGCCGAGAAGAATTCAAAAACTAGGCCGATGGATTTCACATGAGCTCAACCTGTAAAACAAAGAAAGAAGGTGCGATACGGGTATGTCCTCGCTCACAACATTCAAAACGACAGATTTTTTGCATAAAATCATAACTGGGGATGGAAAATGGGTTTTGTATGACAATCAGTCAGGCTATTCGATCAAAGGTCACGAAGGTAAGTTTTCCATCTGTGTGAGATATTATAATTAAATATAATATGTCGGCCTGTTAATCTTCATCTTTTCTAATCAACTGTATGTTCTTCACTAATTGGTTTCGATACAAATGCCGTCCTCAGATAGATACAGAAAACAGTCTTCAACATCTACCTGAGGATGCCACTTGTGCTGAAACCAACAGTGGAAGACGGATACTTAACTGGTCCAAAAGGACAAGGGTCGACAGGACAACGTATTAACGACCGAAGATCTCAGACACAGAATGATACGGTTATAGGTATAGAGATTTTTAGAAATTTTGTACAAATATTACAGATATGAAAAGTTGTATAGTTGCTATAAATAGTTTAGTGTTTGTTTCAATTTCTAGTGTTTCTAACATGTAGTAAAAAATCAAATTTCAATTACAATATAGGATGAAGGGTATCATCGAAATACACAAAAGCTGATAAATAATAATCCATTGAACGTTTTTATTTCGAATTGTTTGTGGTTTGTAGTGCGAAAGGAAATTAATCTATGGTAGTGAATTATTGATTTAAAATATAAATAATGTACTTGAACGAAAAACTATATAATAATCGTGTATAGAAAATTGGAATATATTTATGAGTAATTTACTCTCTTCGAAAATCTTTTACATATCTCTTTTCTTGATCAAAAAAGATCTTGCGTCCATTCTGAAACGTGTTAGAAAACATTCATCGAACATAAGTAGAATTGACATGTTGATAGAACACATTGTTTTAATTACTAGTATGATGTTACTGTATACAATTACCCGGATGTTTAAAAAACATTATAAGAAAAGCGATTGACGTCAATTATAATTGGATATACGTTTAATAAAATGTCAATCTCGTTAATTAGAATGAATCATTCACTCAGCTCATTCCTGTTATAAGATCTCTATACATGTTAATAGATACAATTGATGCATTTTATAATAACGTCGAGTCCGAAAAAGGAAACAGTATGAAATACATACAACAGTCTTATTAATATTTCATGAGTAAAATATGAATCAAGTCATATCAGATGAAGGGAATGTATGAAGTGTCTTCCTCGTTCGATCGTTTTAACCTTTAAATTTTTAAAAAGTGAGACTCTATTTTCATGAATGATACCACGAAGCATAAACGATTTTTTTTCTGATCAAAAATGTCCAGTTAATCGTTTGTGATTGTTGTTTGTGCGCGTTTCGATGTCGAAAAGTACTACAGAAAAATCGGATTTTGCATATTTGAATGTGGAAGCTGATGAAGTTATTTTATATTTCTCTTTCTGTGTTTATGAACACAACCGTTTGTCAATCTATCATGTCATACTTTCATTTATGGATAAATGTTGAAGATGGACATTCGGAACATATGATTTAGTGAACTACATTATATGCTAATTGAATACCATGCTTGTCCATTACAACTAAGTATGTATATTAGCGGAACGTGTACACATTTTATCGGAATACTCTATATACACACATGTTTGTTTGTGTGCACATACACACACACACGTGTGCGTTTATAACTGCGTCCGAGTACGTTTTCCAAGCAGGTAAAGAATACAGCAGAAAAAAAACGCGACAGATTATATTATTGGCTCAGTTATGATCATAACAGATATACTCTTTCCTCTTGTTTACTCTCGAAGGTCAGATATTTTTACGAGACTGTATATGTGTGTGTGTGTGTGTCTGACATATTGCGTGCATTGTAGTCGAGCAGATGTTGATACAGTGCTACCACTCGTCGACACATGAAGACAAAAGTGATTCTATCACGAACGTCTAGCGTACATGCTATTTTTATTCTTTCACATTCTTCATATTCTGATCGTACTTAGTGGTGTGAATTTCACCAACGTCGTCGTCCCTATGTGTGCGTGCGTGTGTGTGTGTACATAAAAGCACAGTACGGGTCTTCATCGATGTTATATGTGTTGCAATTGAGATCTCTATCTAGTCGAATCGTACCTATTAATTGTACAATGTATTGTAGCAGAACTGGAAATAATTTTATTGTTTTTCAAACTTGACAGAATTGTGTGTGTGTTTTTTTTTACTGATTAGGTTCTTTAAACTCGGTCGAAATGTGGGAATCGATTCATTTAATAGTTATAATTAGATGAAGTAATTAGTAACACTTGTATATTTATTCTGTTATTTAATCAGTTGTATAGAAATATGTCTTATCATTAATCAGTTGACTGATATTCTCATCTGGAATTCCTCCATCGTTATTTGAGTGTGTTTTTCTAAAAAAATAGTTTTAGGGATTGTAACTCAAATTCACTTTCACAAAATATTTTTTTCTTCCATAATAGGTCACAGAAATGTCCAGTAATTGATTACAGATCATTTTCGATTGTTTATAGACAGTTCAATTCAAAGGAAAAATCCAAATATGAAAAAGATTTGTTAGTCTAAGATTGAAAGCATCATTTCTGAAAGGAAAAAGTAAAGGATTAACTTTGTATGATGCTTTGAAATTTTAATATGTTTTTTTTTACCACATTTCTCATCCTATAAATCAATTTATGATTGTCAATTGATGTTATTTTATCGATAAACATTTTATATTTTTGCTCATTCTTCTAGATTATCTGTGTTACTATTATTCACTGTTAGTTTCAGCACGTGTACCATCTTCGAATAGATATTACAGACTATCGTCTACCTGAAGATGGTACACATGCTTAGACTAGGAATGGAAGGCAGACATTCAGGTGTTATCGCTCTTTTCCGTTTCCTCGGATGTAAAGATATATTTTCTTCACTATCAGTAAAACTCGTTCGGGAGGATAAATAAAAACATTATTCACTTTACAAGTTTTTCTATCACACTCTATAATACCTTCTCTAGATAGCAGACATTAGATTCATGAAACAGAGAAAACTGCTTAGAAATATTCTGAAACGTGCTAAAATTACAAATATATATATTTTTCTACCTAAATTTCACAATAAATAGGAATAGCGAATTTTTTTACATGACGAGTATACTCGACATTAAATAGAAAAATGCAATTCTTTCATGACGAGACTACTCGACATAAACGCTTAAAGGGTTTAAAGGCACCGAAATATTTTTTTATACATAATACAATCATTAGATACGAGCATACACAAACATCTTCAATTTCATAAGAACAAAACTACTGTTTCGTTATTTAAACAAAGAAGTCTAGTTGAAGTCTTGTCATATCTAGTTTCACTACTGTGTATTGATCTATACGCCGTGTCCTAGCATTGAAGCACGACCAGTCAGATCCAGGTTAGGCACATAAATAACTGAGTAAATTATGTTGTTGCCAGCGTATGGCTGCATCTATCTGTTTCGGAATATAAAAAAGACGACGTTAAACATTTTAATTATGAAAATGTGAATATATATATATATGTGCGTATGTGTGTGTGTTTTCCTCTTGACGCGTTGTTATTTTTGATTCATTATTTTAATTGTTGCGGCCTGCTGTTGGTCCGGTGATTAAAGTAATTATACGTATGTTTTGAGTTTATGTTTATTGTTGACGTTACACAATTTTCCGGCTGTACCGTATTTAACTTTTTTGCGCCAGGTTAAATTAGAGTTCAAATGATTAATAAATACGGGACGTTATTAGTTTTACGTTGTAGTTTTTCATGCGTCCGTGTTACGCTTTAATGAATTGTGATGTAATGTGCGCGACGAGCGAAAATCGTGATCATTTTAATTGCGGAATTAATTTAGTTATGACGTTTTCGGATTTGTTATTCGTCGCCGCGATAGATCGGCGACGACGTTTCCAGATTCCGGCGCCGCATTTGAGCGCGCGGTGCCGTCTGCGATGAAATGTCTGTAAGTGAATCGACTTGAAAATAGTTGTTATTAGTTTTAAAATTCGGAGATGTGTTTTTCGTTTTAGCGAAGTTATGTTTGAGGTTATGCGCACATGTGTAGTACTTAGAATGATTCGGTTTGTTTTCTTTAACAAATATATTTCATCCTCGAACATAAACTACAGATAATTTTTGTATTCGAAAATGTCTATTGAAGATTTTCATTTAATTGATATTTATCTGCATTTCGATGCTGATTCAGATTGTTAAGATACGGAAAAATCTGATTTTGTCGATTTTTCTGTGCCTTAACGCCAGACCCTGTAAACCATAGATGGTAACGCACCCCTAAACTCCAAGTATCTCTATTTCTTCGCATCAAAGTACCCCAAATTAAAAAAAAGGAATTTAATCAGATATTGTTTGCGAAATGTTAAAAAATCGTATCGTTGAAAAGTTTAATCACTCAAAAAACAATACACAAGCTATAAATGACTGTAAATAAATTATCTTCCAGAAAAAATCTTGTATAAATATTCAAATAAAGATCGGTGTGAAAATGTAACATATTAGAAAAAAGTCTGAGAATGGAACAATATTCAGTAATCAATTATTGAATATTTTTGATTTGGTAGAGTGAAAAAATCATTCGTCAATCAAAAATCTGTTTATTTTAACTTCCAATTTTCGATCCAAAATCTAATTACAAATCATTTACTTCTCTCGTTCGAATGCTATATGAAAAAAAGAACTTTATCCTGATATACAGTATACGTTAAAAGAACAAAATACAAATAAACCGGACGATATTTCACAGAAACATTTATAAAATTCAATCAGTTATTTTAATTTCGATCGGCGAGTCTCTGACTGAACTTCGTATAAAAAGTAAGAATATAAATTACAGATGACACGAAAGTCAGATACTGGATTGAATTAAATTTTATAAAAATATCAATTAACTACTGTCAATTAATTCGATTCAGTTTAATCGGTCGAACATTAGCTCAGTTAGAAAAATGATATTAATTAAAGAAGTTCTGCTAGAAATACAAGTTTCTCTGAAATTCTAATAGATTAAAATTGAAACTTTGAAATATTTTCACGGAGTTTGTTTATTTGATTAAGATATTTATTAATTAAATTACTGATATATATATATATATATATATATATATATATATATATATATATATATATATTTGTGTGTGTGTGCTGTCTGTGAGATAAAATGTCACGATCAATAACTGGTGTCGATCGATAACGAGTGCACTGTATCCATGTAATGAAATGATTAAGGCGTGAACTTTAACAGATAATTATTTCAGATATCTGATTTTAATTAAGTAACCTTTAAATGTTACACACACACACATACATAAATGCGTCGCGCAAAAATTAGATACAGTTGACTAGGAGAAAGAGACGCTGCTCGTTCATTTAATTGGGTGGAATTTTACAACGAGCACAAATGGTATGTGGTTGTCTTAATGAGATAAAAATATTTAGAGTTACAAACTTTTTTTATGTCTCTCGGCCAGTTAATTAAAATTTTATCAGAGATCACTTTCGTGGTATTCGACTTCTTCTCTTTTTAGTTATATATACATATATATATATATATATATATATATATATATTTGAAATGGCACCGAAATACATTTTCTTCGGCCTGGAAAAAAAGTGTGCACAATAACGTACTCTGTAATATTTATTTCGGCGCAGAGCCGCGGCAGTAATTAACGTGCTGATTTATGAAATTCGTATTATTTTATACACACTTTTATTTTATTTTTATTTTCGGTAATTAGTTTCGGTCCGCTCGACGCTGTCCTGGAAAATGTCCGTTTCAGTTGCGAAACAATGTAAGTAAGTTCGTTTATTAGTTTTCTGTACAGACGGTCGCACCGGATCGTACGAGATGTCTAATTATGACTGGAACTTTTTTTTTATTCTCGTCAGGACGGACACTTTTAATACACTTGGTGTTATTGATTTCGGTTCGAATGGAATGAATTAGATTACATGGCAAGAGGTGTAATCGAGGAGACATGAAAAATGCATGTTTGGGTTTGTTTAATTCGAATCAAATGTACAGACAGTCAGATTCAGTTATAATAAACACTAATACCATCTATATTTATTCTTTTAACCATGTCGCTGTCAAAACTATTATTAAATATGATATTTTGTATAAAAAAAATCCGAATAATATGGAGATATTTCCCAAATTCTCTCCGATTTTCAATAAACAACATTAAAAAATGTTCTAATATTTTCAAATGGTTGAAAAATCAT
The DNA here is from genome assembly GCA_034766995.1 of Acanthacorydalis orientalis. Lineage (NCBI taxonomy): Eukaryota > Metazoa > Arthropoda > Insecta > Megaloptera > Corydalidae > Acanthacorydalis > Acanthacorydalis orientalis. The sequence continues at coordinate 34,803,827 of CM068322.1, read as the reverse complement.
CTTCTGTACATCTTTTCAAAGATAAAAAAGTATCTAATCTTGATGTTATTTTTATTTTCAATTATTCAAGTTTGTTATCCACCACTAGATAGATGACTATTTATCTAAAGTAGATGACAAACGTGCTAAAACTGGCAATGGAAAACAGAAACAAGTAATCTAAAAGAATCGACGTACTGGAAAATCCATGGAAAGGAGGATCGCAGTTATTAAAACATGCAATTATATTTCCTTTAAAAAATATTTGAATCTTCATCTCAGATGAATTCTCTTTTCATCTTTAATTTTGTAGTTGGTTAAATCATTTCACTTTTGTACATTTTTGAAAATTGAAGAGACCAGTGTATTTTTTCGAGACTTGTCGCTTGTTTATTACTGAAAAGATAAGAACGTAACAGTAGTAACAAAAATCTGTTGTTTATAGAGTCGTCACTTGAAAGAAGAAGCGTTAGTCATCCAACAGTTCTGGCACACCTGAAACGCCTAAGAAAATCAAAAAAAGAGAAAAATCTATATGAATTTGAAGGTCGTAAACCGCAATTATTTTCCTACCAACCTGATACATAAAATTAGAACGAGTGATAAAAAAAAGTTCCGAACAGGTCGTTAATAGTTTTAAATATTCCATACAAATTGTATACAAAGCTATTTCGTCCCATTCTCAAACTATAAACCGCATTTAACATCGACACAAATCAACAGTTTGTGCGGAATAAAATCTCTTTCATCGAATCCACCTGCTAACGTTACACACAAACACACTAGAATTGTTTTCTCTTCCTGTTTCCATCGTACATTTGTTATGTTCTTGCATCTGAACGGTTTCCTAGAAGTAGATATATCAATTACACGTTTAACCCGAATAAAATTCAATAATTAAAATTAATGACACATAAATCACTCCGACCTCAACTTTCTCATATATATATATATATATATATATATATATATATATATATATATATATATATATATATATATATATATATATGTATATATATATGCAATTAAATTAGTTGAAACTAACCTATTAGAAAGCATTAATTAAATTTAATCAAGTTAAAGTGTACCTGTTATGCAGAGTTGACCTCATATTTTTTTCATTTAGCAAATCTTTGACTCCAAAGATCAATCATGTCGTTAGTTTAATTAGTGTCTTTTAATGTGCGAGAAACTGTGTAGATATATTTGTGTGTGTGTATATATATATATATATATATATATATATATATATATATATATATATATATATATATATATATATATATAGCAAACAAATATATAAAAGCGTTAATTATATTGGAAATAGTGTTCATGGCATGTGTGCAGGGACGGAGCTGTGTGGCTTTGTTTCATTTTATTAGGTGTGTAAATTAATTCGCAGTCTTTTTATAGAAAATGAATGTTTATTGAAAAAATATATACATTTCAATCCTCAGAATGTTCCTCATTATTTTGTACAGCTTTACTCAATCTGTCGAATAATTAATGAATCCCTTATCGAAAAAAGGTGTCAGTTTCGAGTCTATGAAGTCGTCAATGCATTAGAAATAGATATTAGAAATATCTCATACTCTTCCAGTTATATCTGTCGATTTTTTTTTCACTATTATCGAATGTATAAATCTGTTATAGATTTTTAATATTAATCATGTTTTGGATAAAAGTTACGAGTAGTGTTTATGGATGAAATTCAATAAATTGATGGACAATGATTGGAAATCCTCGACAGATTGTATAACCTTATAGATAAAGAAGGAAGTGCACGGAAAAATGTCTGATGATAGAAAAGGCATTTTTTTTTAGTTTGAGAGAACCGTTAGAGTTTTTGGGTTAAATTTAGAGCTGGTTATTTAAATTTTAGGGCTCTAGAACGATCAACTAATTTGCGTTCTGAAAATTTCTGTGGATTGATTATTTTATAATTGAAAACCGAACTATTTTTCCCTTTCCTGTTACACGTGACGAAATTCAATTTCAGTGGAACAGAATCATCAAAAAAAAAAGTGTAAGTAAACACCATCCCCCGTCGTTCTCCGTTTGTGCCGACCGTGAAAACACTGTGATTAACAAATCCAATTATAAACGGTGTATGGCGCGGCGACGGTCTGAAAATTATTAGTTTCGTTGTTAATTGGATTATATTATAGACAGTTTGCGAATTGAATGCCGCACCTTATCGTCTTTACAACATTTGTAGAAAGCGATAAACACGGTTCGAGCTGCGCCGATCCGGCGCTTAGGCAGCTAATCGAACGGTTTTTTTTTTATCTCGGCACTCATATCGTTAGTTATTGTTTCGCGTACGCCAGGTTAACATAATTCATCATTCTGTTGTACACGGGTTCGCGTATTCTGCGCGTCTGTAAATATTTAATCGTCTGTTCGATTTAGTTTATTGGGTAAACGGGGACTCGTTCAATGAAGTTATCGATTCGAGTGAATGTTTATTATAGAAATTATGTTGGAACGATTTCGTACGGGTTTAGTCGTGTTTGTGAATTTGCCGCAACGTTTTAATGGAATCAGTTCATGAATCTGATATTATTTGATTGTGAGTTCTTCGCCGAAACAGAGAATCGTACAAATTAAACTATCTCCACCATACTTTCTATAAAAAAATGTGTTCGATTCATTTGGCATATTCTGTATTCAGTTTCACTCATCTAATCGTTCTCAATAATTACAAATATAACATTTTAGTAATTCTGTCGATAAGATAGCAAATTAATGAAAACTGACTTAATCCTAAGATGTTTGTAACGAGAGCGCCAGGACATTTTAAAATCAGACTTTTATTCTTTACCGTGCGAGCGAGAAGATAAACCTGATACATTGCCAGTTATTCGTGGCCATTTGGTAAATATGAAGGCAGTGATCCTGTCCACATCGAACTTTCACTATGAAATTATTTTATAAAAAATAGCGAATCTGCTACAACTGTACAGCGGCTATTTCGCAATCCTTATGACATTCCGCTCTGTGAACCAGTACCGACCGCTCGTGCCGTCGATTTGTGGGTACAAAAGTTCGAGGAAACTGGTTTCATATTCAATTTAAAGCATGAATGGTTCAGAAGAACGGTAAGAACATCAGAAAACATTGACAGTGTTAGTGTTACCGTAACGCTTAGCCATTACAACGTTTCTGATGCAAGAATTGACTCGATTTCAACAAAGTACATGGTTCTAGTAGGAGAAATCAACAAGTCATAACCGCTAGAGTGTCCATGGTCACTGTTAAGAGCTCTCTTTCTGAACCATATCATTTCCAAAAAATGGAAATGTTGTGAAAAATGGAATGTGAGGACGAAAGGTCGGTACGTCTAAGTTAGAAGATTAAATTAAGTCCACAGGAATCGAAACGTGGACCGTTTCATAAAAGTCCAGAACGCATATTCTTAAAGTATTCGGAATATGTCTGAAAAATTTCAATTATTTCTAATTTGTTTATTTTCTGTGTGCCTGGATTTGAATTTTTGTTGTCGAGATGATTATATATTTTTTTTCCACTATTGGTTTCGTCTTACGGCATCCTCAGGCGGATATTTAGTATCCATCTGAAGATGTCGTGAAACGAAATCAGTAGTGGAAGAAAAAGAAAGAATAGTGATCTCGAAGATAAGGAACATAACATTAATTTTCTGTTATCTAAGTCTTTTAATTTTATAGTTATTGCTGTCATAGGTAGACAGAAATTTTTACAATACATTTCTGTTACTCTGACTAAAAATTGAGTTTCACAGGTGAACTGTTGTGATTTAATTCGATTTTTTGATTTATATCTAGAGAAATATTTTAATATATATATATATATATATATATATATATATATATATATATATATATATATATATATATATAATAAGGAATGACTACTTCTCATGATGAAAATGTTCAGTAGATATTTATTGTTCATTTTTGATTGTTTCTTACCCTAGTAAGCCTCAACCTTATATGAACCGTATAGAAACATATAAATTCACTGATGAGAAAATATTTTACTGACCGGTCGACTGATTGATGGCACATCTGTGAACTGGAAGCATCACGCTGTGAGGGTGCTGAGGGATGTGGATTTAAAATGTAAAAAAATTCAGTCAGTGTATAAGCAAGCGTCATCAGTGTACGACCGACTGCATCGTGTGTGAATATATATTCAACACAGTGTGTGTGTGTGTAAATAAACTATTCTTTTAGTTACAAAATTGTTGTTGTTATTCCCGTAAAAAACATCGTAGTCGTGTATACACTCAAGAAAAGGGCATCTTTGGACTGAATCCTCACTCCATAATGTGCTTGGTGTCAGGGAAGAAAAAATCATTTCTTCCCGACATCTAAATTCAATACATTCGCCTCATACAAACCATATATAAGGTGGGGGTGAAGGTCACTATCATCCATATATTGTTTTATAAGATTATATGCTTTATAAGATTAATATAAGGTATATATATATATAAGGTGCTCATGCTAGGATACTTATCCTTATATGGATTGTATAAGGAATATTTAAAACCTTATACGGAAGATATAAGGTTGAGGATTACTACGGTTAATTGTATTTTGATATCGATATGATCGTTCTCAAAGCGCCCTAGCACATAACAGAACGGTAAAAAGTGTACATAAAATGTCACAGAGCGACACAGAACAGTTCTAGAATCGCTGAAACGTACCGAACACTTCCTGAACCGTCGAACTCGTAACAATAGAATCGAACGAGTTGAAATAAAAAAAAAAATTAACAAGATAAACTATTTTTAATTAAATATAAAATTAACGTACGGCATAAACAATGGCGTACAATTAATCCGCAACGCAATCACACAAATCAAACGAAATAACCTTGATGAACGGATATTTTAATTAATCGGAAATGTAGTCAAGAGTTATTACAATCGACGCACGCAGCAGCACTTTGATATTTATGTTAATCCACTGTTATAACAATTTTTTTTTCCCCCCCGTTCAGCGTCGACGCCATAAGCGGGCCATTGACAACTGGATATGTCAGCCGACGAATTAATAACAATGAATTGCATTTAATAAAAAGGCAATCCTGTACGCGCGATCGTATCGAACGGTGTTGTGGTCTTTTCAATTCATTTTAAAATCTAATAAATGCGATTCTCTAATCTTGTCATCTTGCTCGATTTGGTTCGTTTCTCGTTCGGTCGATTGTTTTATACGGACTGGTGTTCATCTACCACTTAACTAAATATTATACTGAGAAATGATTAAATCAATTAAAATGCTATTGTGTATCAATGTTTATCTGATATTCAAGTTGTTATTATTTTTTTAAATAACCTATACTAGAGAAAATTCTTAATCAAACTTGAACAATAGCTGGGAATCAAACTCATTACATCCGTAATAATTTGTGAAGACACCCAACGATTTTCTTTATAAAATGAAATTAATCATTAAAAAAAATAATTGTCTTAATTAACATAAAGAATTTGATCTCTATTTTCTGATTCAGTTCCATGTTTTAATTTATATCTGAATGATATTCGAAAATGTGTATAAATAACAGAAAACGGCATCTTTTTCTAAATGAATTTTTCTTTCACCTAGACAAACATTTTTATAAAATAAAATTATTTTTTTCTGTAATTCGGTGCTTTAAGGATAATGTCATCGCATAAGAAATAATCTGATATGGTTGATGATAATTTATTAGAAGATTTTTTTGTATTAGGTTGGTAGAAAATAATTGCGATTTTTGTTTTCTGAATTCAAACCTTAATTTTTTTCAATGGAAGGGTATCATTTCATCGTATTCATGTTAATATCATTTTAAAGTGATTTTTCGGTCTGTATTTTGGTGACATCGACTTTGTTTTATTTGCTTGAAACTGAGCTGTTGAATTAAAGATCGAAAAGAAGTAAATAAATGCATTTTTTGTACGAGTTTAAAATGGGCGGTAAAGCAACAGAAACTGTTCATAAACTAAACGATGCTTTTGGTGTGGGTGGTGGTAAGGAACGTGCGGTGCGATGATGGTTCCAAAAATTTCGGGCTGGGGGTGAAGAAGGTCGCCGGCGTCCTTCTTCAGTGCATAACGATCAAGTGAAGGCGTTAGTTGAATCAAAACGAAGCACAACAATTCGAGAACTTCCACAAAAGTTAGGCGTTGGTCATCTAACAGTTCTGCACCACTTAAAACAGCTATGGAAACCAAAAAAGAGAAAAATGTATATGAATTTGAACGTCACAAACCGCAATTATTTTTCTACCAACCTAATAGTATGCTGGGTGAAAAAAGTATTCGTCTGTGAAAAGATGCTTCCGCAAACGATTTTTTCTCTCATCCCACAAGTCATAAAATGTTTAATAAATTCTGAGTCAAATTTGGAGTACGGTATGGAAAAGAGAATTCATCCGTGAAACTGAATTTAGCCACAATGTCGGAACTTCGAACCAAGTCTTTTTTTCGAAACATTCCCCGCACGACTCTTTATTTTTAGATCCTCCACTTCCCGACCTGTTAATCACACACACACAATCTCTTCCTCTGATTGCAGAATGTTCGGCAACACCGGCGCGTGTTCGGCGTGCGGTCAGACGATCCCGGCGAACGAGCTGGTGATGCGAACGGGCGGCGGCCACCAGTTGAGTGCCGCGCCGTTGCCCCATCTCGTATTCCACCTCAAGTGCTTCGCATGTTCGAAATGCGGCGCGCATCTGGTACCCGGCGATCGGTACTATATGCTAGCCGGAAGCCTCGTGTGCGAACAGGATTGGCACAAACTGCTCAAAGGATCGACGCCGGCCGGAGGACCTGTACGTAAAGGCAAAGTCGGACGGCCGCGACGTAGTCGTGACTGAGCGACCCGGCTCCACCCAGTGCTACTCATGCTGTTGGCTGGGGTCGGCGACGTAAACACGTTTGGAGCCTACGTGCAGCGGTGAGTCACTTTATCACTCATTTTTAATTAATGTCATTCGACTGAAACAAGGTATATAACATTTTTTTCGTGGCATAATGTAGAATGTATTTCAAGGATATCAGTTATTTTAAGATTGAAAACTTATTTTAAGATATAGAATCGTTCAGTCAATTATGAAATAAATATAGAACTTGTTCAATTTTTCAGTATCATTTCTTCTGTTTCAACACAGTAGGATTTTTATAACAGTTTTATCGAATTTTCAAAACAGTAGTGAAGTAAATAAAATGTCTTCTATATTTCTTATCAACATTGCTAATAGAATACAATAATTTAACATTACTATTCACTTCAGATCTTCTCTCTTAAGACTCTAGTATTAAGAACACAATATTATATTTTTTCAGTTAAGGAACCCTTTTTAATATTCGTATTACAGTAATGGATGTAAGGAAACTCTTTATTTCCACGTATGAATTCTATATCTTCCACTCGAAAAAAAAATAGTTTTGTCTAAAAAAAAGGTTAAATAATGGATTTAGTTTCATCTGATAAATTGTTTGTAAGGGAAGGAAATTCAAAAATCTGTCTTTATTAAAAGTTTTTGTCCTAATGTTTTTTTTTCACCTCAATAAAATGTTTGACAAACTGTTTATAATAAGAAATAGGAAATTCAGTACTGATTTTTATATTCTTGGTTGCCTTATAACAAGAGTTTCTATTTTATTGAATAATTGTATTGAGTTCGAATCTGATTTAAATGTTTAATTTTTATTAAGAATGGAACTAATAGAAAAAACGACTCATTTTAAGCGACGTTGTAAAATGTTTCATTAGACAAATTTCGCCAGTCTGTTTGCTATTCAATTATGTTGCATTTCAGTATATTTTCTATCGATGCTGAATTTACAAATTGAGTTTTATTTATTTAAGGAATTTACCATATAAAATAATATTCTTCGTTTATCGTTTGAAAAAAAGAAAACAAGAACATACGATAACGGTCTGTAATTTTCGTTATATTAGAAGGAAGTGACAATTAATTATCCAATTCCAGCTGACCATTTTCAACTGGAAGTCCTCCTTTTTCTGTTCAAGTCAACAGAACGATACGTCAATGAAATAAACTAATAAAAAAGGCATCGGACGTATGCAAAAAAGATCTCAGTATTAAAACATAAAAGGAACGTTTTTTCAGCATTAATTTATAATACAATACCCCATCATACGCAGTGGTCATTTAACCCTTTTCTCTTCTTCACCCTACGGCGATAAGATAATTACTGTCCACGTATCTCAACCATCACAAAATGTAAATGCAGCATTGGAAACGGTCGCCGCGAAGGCGGACGCGCGACAGAGACACGGTTCTGTTCCGGCTGGTCGGCGGTTCGATCCGACGCATAGGCCGTGCGGCGTGTCTGACAGAGACGCCGGTACAATCGATGTGCGATCGTGTCGTCTCTGTCGTCGCTCACATGTCGCTTCCATTACGGTAATTTTAATTAAATAATAATATAGTTAAAGTGTGGGTTTAGAGTGGAGATGTACGTCTGTCTGTGACGGGTTTTCCTTTAATAATCGTAATGTTGAACGGTCTAATAATAACACAATATCTCGTATTTGAAATTGTAAATTTCAGCTCTTTATGTCTTCTCCGTACGAGCACGGTATAAATTCTATATACATTCTCTCTCTTCGTCTCGTCACCTCCTCCCCACCACCCGTTTTTTCGACTCGAACGTATTATTATTTTTAAATAATTAATGCTGTTCGTTAATTAATTAAACCTTTATTTTAGTATATGTCTTTTTTTTGTCACAGTTAAGAGTATGACGTGCTAGTGAATGTCGAATTGATTCAAAGCATAATCAAGGTAGAAATCAATATACGATCAAGGTTTAACAAATTAACAGTTTTTTATTCGGATCCAGTGTTTAATTACGATGTCTTAAAATGTATTTAAGGTCATTTGAATATATAAATTGAAGACATCAGGAGTGATTTTAGCTTCGGGAGTATCTTCAAGTAAATGTCAAGAGAATTCGAATTCTCTAGACATGTTTTTTTTTTTACTTAATTGCCTCTATTGTGGATTTTTATTGTTTGCTGTTTTCTTATTATTTATTTTATTAAGATTTGTACTTACGGTTTTTACATTTATTTTGTTTTCTATAAAAAATAGTAATTCTTTTTTAACATATCTGATTTCAATTCTCTTAAAAGATTCAAAATTTGAAACGAATTCTTCATAAATAAATTTGTTAATATATTTGAATACATGCCATATTCACTCTCCCATAAATGATTAAAAAAATATTATTAAAAGTGTCTAATAATTGATTAATAATCTTTTTCTTATTCTTACTTATACGCTTCCTGATGCTGTTATTCCACATTTTCACTACTTTTCTTCTCTTTTTGATTATCAAGACATCAATCTCAAAAATGTATCTCCATTATGCCTAGATTAAACTTAATTAAATTAAAATATGTGCATCATTCTGAAAAGCCACTTGAGTTTTTATCTAACATTATTAGTTTCGGTTCTTGTATCATCGTCAGTACCTACAAACCTATCTGAATGTGACTCAAGAACTGAAACTAGTATTGGTAGGTTAACCAACGAATGATTCACGAAATTATTAGGATAACACACTGACAGGACAACAGATTGAAAAATAGACAATTATGTCATTGTGGTAGAAAAATATTTGTCATTATATTTCAGATAGAAAAGTGTGGCCAGAAATTCATTCTTATTAAAATATTTTTATTTTCCTCTTATATTAAACTGTCGAATATTACCAGTGTGATATATTTTTTAAAGGAATATATGATTATATTGAATATAAAGCTGGTATTATGATATATATATATATATATATATATATATATATATATATATATATATATATATATATATATATATAATTTAGTTTCTGTGTGTAATATCGATTTCATTCCCAACATGTCTGCAAATATCGATTTTAATTTTGGCCGCGTAGTATTTTTAATGATAAAAGAAAGGGTAGTTGTTCTTTAATTAAATTCCTCCCAGACTGAATGACCTTTAAATGATTTAAATAGACAAACTAGGGTCGAGAATTTACATATCTCATTTACATACATAACCATTTCCATGTAGTCTTTTTTTTACGATTTACACATACTTTTTATCCGTGTAATTAGTTTTTAAACTTCGAATCCTAGCAATTTTCTCTTTTTTCATATTTATTTTCATCCACTTTATGTGAAATGTACACGAGTTGTATAAAATTTTGATACAACTATTGTTACTTTTACAGTTGAAGTCAGTGTGTGTGTGTGTTGATACATTGTCTGTACGTGTGATCCGTATAGGAAATACTAATAAAATCCTCGAGCAGTGAAACTTCATCGAAAACAAACCGAAACGTCTAACATGTTCGACGCTCGGTTATTGTTAAGTTTTGCGTCGAGCGAGCGGGAGAAGTGAACGCCGCGACCCGTTTATATTTTTCATACGATATATTATTTGTCTAGTAGAAAACTAATAGCCGGGATAGTATTATAGAGTAATAGAAGTGTGTAACGCTTTATATTCTGGCTCGGTGCTCAGGGGTTAGACACATATTTGAGATGCCTGTAGGCTGGCGAACTTTAACATCGAAACTATTCATAAAGTAATGCTTTTGATGTTGCTTATAAATTATTTCTGTAGCAGTCTTGTTGCCTTCCACACATACGCACACACTCGTTCATACATAAGCTCGTTTTCGTTCGACATTCATTGTTGAATATCGTATGGAAATTTCGGTTCGAACAATTAATTTCGTACGACGTGTCCCTTATTCATTTATTCATATTTCCTTTATTCATATTTTTTTTTTTTAGTTGCATTTTTGTACATTTAGCTATACATAAATATGTGTGGGTGTGTTTGGTTATATTTTTAAAAAATATGATTAGAAAAATATGAAAATAGATTCTCGATTACTTGTATTGATAATGAAAAAAATGTATGATTTTTTAGATTATTTTATAAATTTATTAAATAATTTAGTCCAGAAGTTTATTGCTTGTAGTTGTATTCCTTAGCTTAATTAATTAGGAATTTATATCATGGTCTATGAAGGGAAACAGAGTTCATTTAAGAAATATAATTCAGTTTTTTTTGTGCTAATGAATTCATCAAAAAATTGATGAATGTCTCAATATACTCTTCGACGAGTTATCTGTTTATGAATGATAGACTAAGATGATTCGAGGAAAATAAACAAACGAAAATTTCACAACACAGTTCTGCCTTTGTGACTAAATTATTTTACAGAGATGAATTCATTTTTTGTTCCACGAACTGTTAAGAATTCTCCGGCCGAAAATGTTTAATAAACGATTATTGATCGTTTTTAATTATTATTTGTTCAAATTTTTAGTACGGTGCCATCATGTTCAGAAGAATTAAATTTTTCTATACCTTAAATCTCTGTGAATGATGGAATAGTCATCTAAATGTGTATAATCAGCAATCAAAGATCGTGTACAATCATGTATTGAACATTTTTGATCGGGCAGTAAATTTGTGGTTCGTGAACCGAAATAAAAACGCATTTGTTGGCAAAATTGTATTTCTCTGGATTCCTTAAATCGCTCTAATTATGTTTCATGAACGAAGAACACGTTGAAGATTTTTTAGTTTGTGAAAAGAGGGAAAAAGCATTTATAAAGGATGAAAATCTATTTGTGCTAGTACATAACTCTGTTTATTTATTTTTTCATAATAAACAATGAGGAATATTCTTATTATCCACTGACATCCTTTCACTGTTAATACCAGGACTTAAATAAATCCTAAACATAAATTTGATTCTGCTTGAAGTCTTAATGTAGGCTGTTTTACTTGTATCTTTAATCTGGATTGCTTATTCATTTTGGCTTGTTTTATAATAACAAACAAATATCTCATCCAGAAAGAGAAAAAACTTTGCATTTGTCATATATTTATTTTTTTCCATTTGTATATGACTTACTAAATTTAGATCATCAATAAATCCATCAGCAACACTTAGTTAACTAATAACAATACAATTAAAGTATTAATTAAAATTCTTTCGATTAAAAACGATACTAAATAAAATTAATTTATTAATTAAATATATATTTCTCGATACATCTCTGACACTGGCCAAATTCACTTGCATAAACGAATTTTTCTCTCACTCCACAAATTCTTCTAATCAAGAATGTTCATTAAATAATTATTAAAAATTTCCGAGTCAATGAACCTTCGAATACTAGAAAAAGATTTTTGTTTGACAAAGCTACGACATTTCAAAATAAAAATGCATGTTTTTACCGATTTTTTTCTTTTATTTGACCTTTTAAAAATAGAAAATTCTAAATATTTCAAGATATTAAACGTTCACTGCATGGAAAAACGTTTTTCTTTGTTTTAAAGAAAGGTTCGCGTGAATCGATCAGTCAGTTTTTGAGACATTTGTCCCATCGGTGTGAAAATTGACGTTTCGAACAGATTTAAAGTATATAATGGTTTTCTCCATACCCCGGACGCTACTTAAACGCCTGCAACATGAGTAATAATTTCTCAGATTTAAAAATTTTGCTACAAGTACACATTCCTGAAATATCAAAAATCAAAAAATCACCAAAAAAATCGATTCTTTGTAAGTTTTAACCCGGAAACTCTCTTTAAATCATTATTAATCATTTTCGATTGTTGCTTGTACCTATTTCGATGGCGATTCAATCATGATCAGAGCCCGAAGGTGCTGAAAAACGTTTTCGCAGCTTGTGCAGAATGGATTGATTTGTGTAAATATTTCCCAAGTTAAGAATTAAAAGCTTTAATAGTTCAAGAACATTCGACATGTGACAGGATTTTTAATTTTTTCAAATTTTAATTAAAAATATTTAAATTTTTATTCCGAACGAATAATTAAATGAAATAGTACAGGAACATAAAAGTAATGCATTTGAAATATACACTTTCAATATTATTAAATGAGATTAAATTAATATATATTTATATATATATATATATATATATATATATATGTATGTATGTGTGTGTATTTGTTTGTATGTGTCCGTATCAACTTTTTCATAAACTTAATTAAACAAATAATTAAAATTACGAATTACCTAACCCCCACATACACTAACCCGCTCGAAAAAAAAGTTACACAAACTCCCGAAAACAACTAGAAACGCACACGCAATTAAAGCAACGTCCGTTCTCAGCGTGTGTGTGTGTGTGATATATTTATAAAAAAAAATGAGGAAAAAAAACATATTTTCATTAACGATCGCGTTTTATCACGCAATCCTTTCGCACGCTTTATTAAATTCCAAAAAGGCTTTTTACAACAATTTTAACGAAATTAAACAAAACAGCTCTGAGGTAATTTAATTATATTTTTAAATTACCAAAGAAGTAATTAAAGCTTCATCATCAAACGAACACCGTGAGCTATATTATATGCACGCGGCCGTATGACGAGTCCAGTACGACGGCGACGGTGCCGGGCGTCTGTTAGTGACGTCGCGGGACGACGGCGTCGGAGAAGTCCGTTTCACACGGGCGCGTCGATCGCTTCCCGCGCTTTCGACAGCCACCGAATAAGTTTCTTATAGATCGTTCGTTTCGTTGTCGTTCTTTTTGTCCAAGTTCACCGATTAAATCTCATGGAAAAGTCAGGTCGTCGTCGAGATCTGGCCAGAGTTGGAGTTTTATTGACTTTCATGAGTCTTATATGAAAAAATAAAATGAATAGACTTTGCATCCATCCATCCCTTTCAAAGTAATCTCTGTTAGACAATATGAATTTACCTGAAACTCTTGTCAAAACTATTGACTGTTAATCCATACATTGTTCAGTATTTTTTTAGTACCCCTTCGAAGATGTCCATAAAAAAATATAAAAATGAAATCATATTTAAAAAGAACTTTACACAAGTCTTATATTTGCTTATTGAAAACCTCTTCTATCATTAATCATAGACAAATCGTTGATACGATGAGCATCATGTGCTTGTGTATAATAATTCTCTTCTACAAATTGATTTCTCACTCTTCCAAAAATCACAAGAAAAAATTCTAATCGAAAATATAGAGTATTGACCATTTCTGAGTGTCGATGATGGTATCGGTATCGAATTTTGCACATAAGTAACAGTCAAAGACGACCAATAATCATTTATTGAATATGTCAGATCGGAAAAAATCGTCTGTGAGAATGAATGTAGTAGTTAGAGCTCCTGAATTGGATCACATTGTCAAAAGAATGTTTAATAATGACCGCAACTTCAAGCAACAAATCTGTAAAATATTGTCAGAATTGAATCTCATCTGATGCGAGTGATCCAAGAAAAACTTTCAATTCTTTTCTGCTCTGTCACACAATGAATTTTTCTACTACTCCTAAAACCTCAATCAAAAAAAAAAAAACAGTGGATTAAACGAACAAGTTATAAATTCATTGAGAAGTTGAGATGTCGTTGTAGCTCTTTTCACTCAGCTTTATAGTGATTTTTAGACAGGTCGAAAAGATCTAAAAGAAAATCAAATGATACAAATGTGTGGTTTACAGGAGTAATAAATTGATTGTATATATATATATATATATATATATATATATATATATATATATATATATATATATATAATAAATTAATTATGGACAGTGAATAAGGAAAATATTCAGTGTTTTGAGAATTGAAATGTCATGGTATTGACAACTGAAATAGATTTTTCTATAATTTAACTCTATGAGAATGATAGCCATCAAAATATGCATAATTAATATTTAAGAATGATTGATAATCAGTTATTAATTTTTTTTGATTAGAAACTTCTTTGTGGTATGACTGAGAAACTGATTAGTGAAAGGACTTCCTTATTATTAATTTATGAAATGATTGTTTTATCAAACGATTGATTGTGTTGATTTTCTAAGAGTTTGACCCCAAAAAAATCTTATTAAATACTGTTTTATTTTTATTCTTTTAGGCTTACCCCATACGTCCATAATTCTGGAACAATTTTAGAATATAATTATATTTTTTTATAATATTTTAATTATTTTACTCGTCGTGACATTTTTTTTAAAGTTATGAATATTGAAATAACGTCATCACTAAAGCTAAACACTTTTTTATTGTTTGTTGTACGACGTTTAAACAATTAATTAATTGAAAAAAATATATAACAAATAAGCTATTTGTGAGAACGTTTAGAGAGAAAAACATACCTGAAATTACATACAGTACGATCGTGTGATGGGGAAAAAAACCCTTCTTTCATTATCTTATTACCGATGTATCCCTGTTTTCCGGCGAAAAACACGCCGAACCCGTGTCGAGTTTAAAAACTGCGCCACTTTTTTTCCCGTCGCTCGACAAAAAAAGGCTTGTAATTGAATAGCAACATAAATACGAATCACTCGAAAATGAAATAATTTAGTACAGATGAGTATTCAAATTAATTCTGTGTAAACAACGGATAACGTAGACGACGTGCACGTCGATGAGTGTGTAGTGTACTCGTCCGTTATACGAAAATATGACCTTTACAGGCGTAGTCGGTAAGGTGCAAGCGCGCACACACACACACATACACACACACAAAAGCACACTACAATCAGCGGAGAGAACTGTTTAACGGACGATGTTGTTGTACAAGGGATGGGTTCGAGATGGCAGCGAATGGGGATGGGCGGTGTAGAAGAAATGAGTGATTCTGTGAGATGGTGGTGGTGGCTGACGACGATGGCTAATTGCTTCTTGCAACAGATCAAAGTGGTTTTAGCAGCAAGCTGCTGTGAGGTTTACAATGCCCTTCGGCTAGTCAGCTCTGCCCTGGTCAGTGTATACATACATACATACATACATATATATATATATATATATATATATATATATATATATCGAATATGTACACAATGTAACATGTACGGAGTGAGTGAGATGTATGTGGAAGTGGATGGTTACGAACGCGAGGTAATGGAACACAAGAGATGGTGAATTGCTAGCAGCCAGGTCTTCTGCGAAACGACATGGAAGTTAACCTCAACTCTAATTAGAATCGCGTGTATAAAATGATTAGCAATATAACTTGCTTTGGTTCAGTGATTCTTAAAGTGTATTTATATATATATATATATATATATATATATATATATATATATATATATATATATATATATATATATATATATATATATAGTGATATGAATGTATTTTTATTCGTATGTGTGCGCCCGTTTGTCTCTCCGTAATATTTTTAGCTCCGACGCCCGGAAAATTATTTCATTATCTTTATGATTGTTATGATTATTTAGTGATATTCGCAGCGGTGGTACATTTATTATTCTTTAAAAATCATCTCGTTGCCACGTAATTTTATTGTTCTTGGATATTTTTTTTTTGTATTTGGTGTTTTTAGAAATTTCTCACCAATTATCTACATATATGCATGGGTTGTTCGATAAGTATGGTGAAAAAGCGAGTCGAACACCGTTTGTTTTTCTTTGAAAAACCCGATTTTATTTTCCAACATAGTCTTCATTGAGGGTTGTACACTTGGTCCGGCGAGGCTGCAAAATACATATTAACGGCAGCGATGTCATCCTCATTCGACGAGAATGTATTATCGCCGAACCAAATTTTCACGTTTGGGAAGAGGAAGAAGTCGCACGGGGTCCAGTCCGGCGAATAGAGTGGACGGGAAATCAGTTAGGAGCACAATTCGTGCAGTTTTGCGATTACGACGGCCGATTTGTGAGGAGGCGCGTTGTTCTGGTGAAAGGGCACTTTTTTGTGTGCCAATCGTGGCCATTTTTGTTTCGGCTCTTGTTTCAAACAGTCTAGTTATTACTGGACCGTTTGAAACAAGAGCCGAAACTGATAACAGGAGCCTATTATGCAACATTTTGCATAATAGGCTCCTGTTATCGGTTTTCTATTCGTTAAGTAGTCGATCGGAATGATTCCTTGGGAATCGCAAAAAAAAAATGTCCATCACCTTCCCAGCCGACAGAACGGTATTCACCTTCTTCGGCTGTCGTTATCCACTGCTTTGACTGCCGCTTCGACTCAGGTGTGCAGTAGTGGATCCATGTTTCATCCAAGGCGACGAATCGACGCAAAAGGCCTGCTCGTTTTTTTCCATTTTTGCGGCAACCTCTACAGTGCTCGCTTCATATATATATATGTATATATCTGTAGAATATGAATAAGGTGTCGCTTTTGGTTGAAATTTCACATATACTAGTTTGAAAAGTGACACTTGATTTCCATGAAGTTACCAAATGATTGGTAGCGCCATATTATAGAAATTTACTAAACTTATCAAACGACCCACGTGTATATATATATATATATATATATATATATATATATATATAGAGAGAGAGAGAGAGAGAGAAAGAGAGAAAGAGAGGATGTTTTTAAAATTTTCTTTAATACGAATTTGTTGATTCTACAAAAGTAATTGGGTAATTAAAGTAAGTACTGTCATTGTTTCCTTCAAATTTTTTATGTTATTTGAATGAAAATGAAAACATCTGTTGGAAAGAACCTGTTATGGTGTAAGATGTGTGTTTTGTATGTAACTAATTGGAAAAATGTGTAGTTTGATGATAATTATATTTTCTGTGACTATATAAAGTGAGATAAACGGGTTATGGATTTAACGATATTCTAAGTCAAATGTAAATCGAATTTAGCAGTTGTATTAACTATCGAATTGTAACTTAAACAGATCAACGCTGATATAACACTTTAAAAAAATGTAAAATAGTTATCTTGACATATGTTTTCGGAGCGATAGCATCTTTATTCATTTATTTCAAATCCGAGTTCTTCTTTTAAAGAAAACAATAAGAAATTTCATTAATAAGTTCATTTGATTTCGAGATCACTGAAATATGAGCGTACGAGTTAATTCGGTGCCATTTTTGTAGGAATCGAACGTTTACAGAAAAATGGAACACGTTTCAATCCACAAAATATTCCTCATTGTTTTGTACAACTTTGCTCCATCTGACGAATGGCTTGTCGGAAAAAAACATTGTAGTTTTGACTCGATGGAGTCGTCGATGCATTTTCGAACTGTTTTAGAATTTTCTGGCATGCTCTATGCATCACAACACGTTCCCCCAAAAACGGAATAAACCATTCCAGTGGCTTCTGCAGTATTTTTTTCAACCGAAATGCGAAAAGTGTGTGATGCTTAATATGCTGCTTTGTGAACGTCATCGTATTCGCTACTGTTTTGTGAGGTTATGCCAACTGTTTGACTAAAATATATGGTGTTTTTAAATGTTCAGATTGGCACTTAAAAATTTTAAAACGACGAGAAATTATCGAGTTTAAAACAGAGTTATGATTGATTCAATTGAAAGGCACATAATTAATTTTCACACCGAATTAAAGTGTTTAGAATTTCAAATGTTAACTAGTTTTGATATTACAACAGTTAATATTATTATTACTAATGATTGAGGTCAATAAAAACAATTTAATAAAAATTTATGCATAGAACTGGTTGTACTGAATAGAATTCAAGGTGCCCTGGAAGAAGAAACGATAAAATACCGACATATCAATGTATAGAAGAATATATTAGAGAAATGAATCAAATATGAAAGAAGAAATGAACGTATGAGTGGTTTATATAATACTTAAATGTCCGTTTTCTATATAAAACGGCATTGAATTAATCTCTACGCCTCATAATGAATACCGTTGTTCGTACGAGAAGTTATAAAAAGAAACCGGCACTTCATCCCATCTTCAGAACGGCTGCATGTTTGAGAACTCCTGCTCAAATATAACACCGTCTAACTGTACACACGACCTCTTGTCCGTTGATGCGTATCTAAAGGAAATTATGAAGGATGCTGGAACTCTGATCACATTGTTGCTCGAGTATTTACTTTTTGTGCGTTTTATTTGTTTGTCATAAGTAATTGTTATTTGTTTACTTGCCGTGTGGATGCACATAATTAAATTGTTTGTTCAGTCTGAGACATTGTAATGTGATTATTGCGTATGCGTTTATGGATTTTATCTCATACTGTGTTCACATTTATTTATTTAAATATTATATATCTGTATATAATATTTGAATAATTTAATTTTTGACATGTGTTGTCCTTGACTGTTTGTGACATTTAGATACGGTCGAATGAGTTTAATTACAGTTTATGATATAAAATTTTGAATAATACATTTCTAAGTACGTTCAATACTTAGATTTTAGCTAATTGATAATCAGTGTCCTTGTGTAGAGGTGAATTATATATAGACATTCTATTCTCGATGCTATTAAGAATTGTTGTTCGTTTTAATTGAATGAAAACAGTGTTGTTATTAGATTTGTAGTAGAAAATACGTTTAAGAATTTTTTAAATCTTATAATAAGAATAATTGGACAAAAACCTCTTTAAGATGCTGCTAGGGACCCAGTCAGTGAACAGAGATGCTTTTTTTTACTGATTCCTCTCTTTAATTGAAGTGTGTGTCACAGTAAATGTTTGTTATTTAAAATAAACTCTTTTTTCAGTCACAAATTACTAAAAATTGTTCAATAAATACTGAAAGTTAGATGCCAATGGCATCATCTGTACAGTACCGAGTTAGTGAAGAATTTGATTTGAAATTTAAGAAAACATATTTTATCTCTTTTAATATTTGTAAGATATTTAAAAGAAATTTGTCTAATTGAAACGTTGTTTTTTTTTAAATGTTTTTTTTTTCCCCAGTAAACGAATCTAAAATGTATATTAAAGATAAAAACGCAATGTCTTTCACTTTTGTGCAAAGTTTCTTATTTTAGGGTAATTATTGAACGGTAGTGATTGAAAGACATGTTGGAAATATAAACAAGTAAGATTTTATACAAAAAATATTACTAACTCAACTCATAATAGTATAACTGACTGAATTGATGATTTTAAAAAAATAACTTATTACAGAACAGTTTCGACATTATGGTCAAATTCAGTTTCATAAAAGAATTATTACTTACCCTAAAAAATATTTATCTTATCAAAAATTGAATTTTGCTCATACTCATTTCGATGGCAATGCTGTCAGTTTCAGAGCATTGAAGTATATAAACATTTTTTAAAACCCTGACAATTAAAATAATTATAAACAGAAATCAAAAATAATCGATAGCCAATCGAACATTTTCGATAAGAAAAAGGTGTTCTGGTTCATGGAAGAGTCAAGAATTCATTTATGAAATTTGTTTGATTCGTGAATTGAGGATTTTTCAGTCGTTCACAGAAAGCAGAAATGTCTGTGTAATAAATCGTTCTGAGGACTTTGGAATGTCCATAGAAATGTGTATAAACAATAATCAATTATTTAACATTGTAGTTTGTGCGGTGTGTGAAAAAATCGTTCTGAAAACGAATTTAGACAGTATTTGAAAAAATTATGTTTGGAATATTTTTTTATTTGTTTGTAAGAGACAATTAGATTAGAGAAATTCCAATAAGGAATCATATCATCATTTTACTCGAGAACGAAAAAAAATTGATAAAAATATGACTTCCAATTAACATGAGAGTTCGGTAATTCCCAACAGTGCCGAACCAACTTTCAGACTGCATCGTCAAATTAGTACAGACCGTTTCGCCGTAATTAAAATATTAATAAAGCGAAAACGAAAAAAAAATCAATCGTTCGAGAATGCACCTCTATAGCAAGAGGAACATGTATTATGTACTTACATACATCGTTGATTTTGAACAACCTCCATACGTTACCAACACCAACTGGATTCACCGCTAGCAACACCCACGAATTAAAGCCACCAGGATGCGCCCCCGTCTCAGACTGCCAGTTCACCCTAATTAACTGGTAAACTTTCAGGGCTCCCCGCTTACATCGAGGGCTAATTAATGTTCAGGGTTCCTCTGCAGGCGTTTAACCCGATACATGGCGGCGCCCCTTCACGTCTCCGTCGCCCGTGCGATTCGTATCGAGCCACGTAACCCACCCTCGCTAGAACACTTAAACCGCCGATCCGCACCCACCGTGTACGCTCTCTCATACACACACACACACACACATATATATATATATACATATATAAATGTGTACAGTTTCGTAATTGGGATTTTCGTTAACTTCAGTCAATGTTTTTATGTACACAATACGTTGATTGCATGTACATACATTCATATATTCTTATACGGGGTGTGTATCTCACATATATTAGTTTCTAATGCATGGAAACTTGTTCTAAAACTTTGATGTTATTCGAACGTTCAGTTTTTTGACCTTCCTCAGACTTATAGTTTTCGTTTGAAACTCATATTTAAGAATGTAATTAAAATGTCGAGTCGGTTTTAAAAGAAAAAAGGAAACGAACATCAGATGAAATTTCAAACGTTCTTTTAAATTTACTTGTTGTTTGATTTATAAAAATTAATATCACCCGCACTGTAAATGAATAATTAACTAGTCGTTTCCTGTATTTTTCAACGAATTCGTACTGGAAGTGTTCAGAATTCCATATCGAATCTTATTAATAAAGCAACAGGCTAGATAAGAAAACTGTTTGTGGTTTGATGTGGAGCGGTGAAAAATTATTCGTCATAATTAAATTTTGGCGATTTTCAATCGAATATTCGCTATGGACTGTTATTATCCATGACATGTTATATGTATAAATTAATTCGGTACGTTTTTTTTTATAGAAAAATAATGATTACAGAAAAAATTGAGTACGTTTCAATACTCAAAATATCTTCAATTATTTTGTATAATTTTATATGTCTGGGGTAACTGACGAATCACTTGTCGAGAAAAAGATGTCTGGTTTGAGTCGATGCAGTTGTAATGCATTTTCGGACCTGTTCCGCTGTCTTAGAATTTTTTTGCATATTTTATTTGAAACATCTCCCAAAACTGAATAAATCACTCCGACGGCTTGGACAGCATTTTTTTAACTTGAATCCGAACAGTATTCAATGCCTAATATGTTGATTTTCGGACTCCATCGTATTCACTACTGTTTTGTGAGGTTATGCCGACTCGCTGATTATGATATTAAGGTTGACACATCAAAATCATATAATGGTAAGAAAATATTTTAATGTGAAACAGTGCTATGATTGAGTCAATTTAAAGGCATAAAATTACCTTTTACATCTGATATATTTAACAGAAATGCTTATCCTTGCACTTCAAAATCCAAAAACAATAAGAAAATGTTTTAATTTAAAACAAAGTTATGATTTGTTCGATATAAAGGTACAGAACTACTTTTTGCATTTAATATATTTAACAGAAATGCTTATCTGTGCAATCTGTGAAAAATTATTTTGTACTCGTGTTCGGACGTTAAAAACCATAGATATCGACGCATCCCTAAACTCCAAATCTCTCTTTCTTCACATCAAAATACCCCAAATTAAAAAAAGGTATTTAATCAGATGTTGTTTATGAAATTAAGAAAAAATTTACTAGTCAATATGTGTTATATATTTTTTTCCAACGACAATTTCAGATTGTTTGTAACAAATTGATATATTTCAGTCGTGGACGAACATCTTTTCTCTTCACATAATTGGTTCATTATGCAGTAGCCATATTAAAACACACCAAATTGAAAACGAATTTTTGATTAGACACTCTTTATGAATTTGAGAAAAAAGTCATAATAGAATCTAATCTATCCTCTCTTCCTCCCCTCATCGATTCATTATGTAGTAGACATTAAAATACTCTAAATTAAAGAACGAATTTTTGATTAGATGCCGTTTATAAAATTGAGAAAAAAATCCGAATAGAATCAAATCTATCCTCCCTTCATCCAATCCTATCCTCTGATACTCTCTTAATTGCTTCATTGTGCAGTAAACATATTGAAATATTCCAAATTAAAGAACGATTTTTTGATTAGATGCTGCTTATAGAGAAAAAAATCCGAATAGAATCAAATCTATCATCTCTTCCTCCAATCCTGTCCTCTAACCCTCTTCTCATTGCTTCATTGTGCAGTAAACATACTAAAGTACTCCAAATTATAAAAAGAATTTTCGATCAGACACTTTTTATGAAATTGAGAAAAAAATCAGAATTGAATCGTATCTTTAAATAAATTAAATAATTTAATATTTTCAGCTCCCTTCTTTCTCATTCCCTTTATATATATTTTTTTTAATGAAGAAACTCATTTATTACTTTTATGTTTTTGTAGCTCATCACATGTACATATTTTCTGCAGTGTTTACGAAAAATAAAGCAGAGATGGAATAGTCTTTTACCTTTCATGTTTAGCCCCCACATGTATATATATATATATATATATATATATATATATATATATATATATATATATATATATATGTATGTGTGTGTGTGTGTTACATAATTTTCTCTCGAACGCCTCAGCCTCGATACTAATTCAACGCGAGCAGAAAAAAAAATAATCTCATTTCCTATACCGATTAACATTTTATATCAGCCTAAGGTGTAGTTTTACATTCTTTTCAAGTTTTTAATTCATTTGAACGGAATAGCCTGTCGGCGTGGTGCCACGGAAGGCCTCCTTATTCTTCGTTTCTGATGTAAATACAATTTCCGTGATATAACTAGACTTGTTTTTTTCCCCGTATCGTGTTCATGTAATGCGCGGTGCAGCGCGATCACAAACGGTCCGTGTAACCGTTTAATATGTTTATTTCATATATTTTTCAGTGCCCTTTTTGCAATACGACCGGTTTTTATTCCGAATCATTTTCCACCGTAATGTAGACCGTTACATTGTTTTTCGTACGGATGAAAAACAAACGTTTAATCTTGTACCAATGTACGGATGTGATTCCGTGTTATGTGCGCGGTGGTGTTTTTTAAACGCAGATGTTGCTCGATAATGGAGATGATTAGTTTAAAAGACGTTCTTCCTGTTTCCAGTCGATATTTCTGATAGAGAGTGTACATATCGTACGGAAACTGGATATAAAAATTCAATTAGAATACTTACTGATGATTGACCAACAAATTAGATTCGAAAAAATACAGGAACAATCGCCAAAGATGTGTTTTTTCTATCGAAATATCCAAAAAAAAGTCAGATTTATACGGCGAACACTCGATGAATAGCAAGTGAAAATATTAATCAGTTTGCTTTTAAAACGAATTTATTTTATTTTTATATAAAATACATTAGTGGGAATGTTTATTTTTTGATCGAGGATTAACTCCCATTACGGTACATTTTCATTCTCCGCTCTAAAAATAATTCTTTAATCTTTCAATTTACTGTGAAAAACAACAAATCGTGCATTTAATTCTCGAACGAATTGACGGATTTAATTAGTAGATAAATTTATTGTTACAGATATTAATGAGCGTTCGTTTTATTGAGTTCGTTGTGAAAATATTTGATTATTTTGTAAGTGTGTGTCTGTATTATGTGGATTTCGATTATTTTTTTTTCTGAAAAAGATCAGCGAATCCGTGCATTCTGTGGCGAAAGAACGATTCGTTTGTGAAACTTGATTTAGTTTTAATTCGTTCAGTCTAATATTTATCGTTATTAGATTGGAAATCTATAACTGAGTACAGAGATATAATTTGTATAAAGTCAGCCTCGGTTATAATTCTAATCTGTACACTTTTTTATAAAAAAAATGTGCAGTGTGTGACAAGTGGATGTTTTGTCTACTTCTCGTAATTTAAG
Source organism: Acanthacorydalis orientalis (assembly GCA_034766995.1). NCBI lineage: Eukaryota > Metazoa > Arthropoda > Insecta > Megaloptera > Corydalidae > Acanthacorydalis > Acanthacorydalis orientalis. The sequence goes on along the minus strand of CM068322.1, from coordinate 34,779,221 downwards.
ATATATATTGGGCTTAGGGGCTTGTCGACAGGTAAGATCTGTAGTGCCAGAGCACGTAACTTGTTTATATATTAATTAATAATTATAACTATAGTAATTGTTTTAACCGAATTTTATTTTATATCGACATGAATCTTCATGACTGAAAAATATCAATTTTCTGACATTGCCTAAATTCATTTTCACAAATCCTCCAACCTATAAATTACAAAAAAATCTGATTATAAACGTTCAGTAAATTATTGCTGGCTATTTTGATTGTGGCTCAGGTACGTTTCGATTACAATTCTACGATCTTCGGAGCGAAGCTATAGAAAAAGTTGACGGATTTTTCTAACATACTGATAGATTTTTCGGGACGTCGGTGCTCGGCAGATTTCTAGGAGCGGCGATCAAAATCGTGTAATAATAATTGACTGAACATTGACAGATGTTTTCTGTAATTCGACGGGATGAAAAAAGAATTCGCTTGTGAAAATCACGATTCAGTTTTAGAACCTGTTTCAGTTTCAAGTCTCGAATTGTTTTTATTTTTTTTTGTATCAAATCGGGACGTTTAAGCATATTCTGTTTCTTCGGGACAGAAAAGTGAATATTTCAGATGTTCTGGTCTCATTCTTTTGCTTCTGCTCCTCTCTCTCTCTCTCAATACACACATACATACAGTCTTTCAAAAACACTGTCTACGATAAATAACAATAATAATAAAATCACCATCCAGGATATATATATATATATATATATATATATATATATATACACACACACAGTACCATCAACAATCTCATTTCGTACAATTACGTGCGAAACCTCGGCAGATGTGGCGTTAAACTGCTCGGCTGCGATTTGAAACCATAAATGTTGTCACCGCGTAAAAGATATACATGCTACATATACACATGATTTTATATTATATATATATATATGTATATGTGTATATATATATATATATTTCTGTGTATGAATGTGTACGTTGTTGACGGGTAGTACTGCATACTATTATATAACAACAATGCCGCACCATAGACGGATAGAAGCGATGCAGAATGGGAGAAATTGCTGCTCGCAATTTGGCTAAATTTGTCGCGAGCGTGATTATCAACCGTCTTCGTTTCGTCCTGCCTGCGTCCCTAAGAGCATCGGGGTGGCGTCGCGAGGCGTCGCAATGCCGTTCATTACTGTTAGAGGGCAGCGAACAAGACGCCGCCGCCGTGTCCTCCAACCATCCACCCACCGACCGACCGACCGACCGCCGTCGACTATCTGTTCTGGCGTTACGTCTTTTTTTCCACCGAAATCGCACGTACAACCGGCACGCTAATGAATGAATTGTTATGATCTCATTCGAGATTTTTTTCCCTATTTTTTTATATATATATACTTTTCTCTTCTTCTTTTTTTGTTCGTGATTAGTGTGATTTTTGATGTCAGATTCGTACAGGAATGTTGAAAATTAAAAATGTATATATATATATATATATATATATATATATATATATATATATATATATATATATATATATACGGGGATAGTTTGAAGAGTAACTTGGTTCGATATTAGAGACAACAAGTTCAGTTTGAAAGTCTTCATTATTTTCCATGAAGTTCGTCCCACTCGTTTCCCAATTCCCACCCGGAAGTAGGTTTCTTCGAGGTCCACAAAATAGATGTTTGCGGCCTCTATCATCATTCGACACAAATCGCTTTCCAGTCAGAAAAGTTTAAAGTTTCAGGAACAGTCTTTCTAGTTTTTTGAAATCAGTGTTTTCAGACCAATCGTTGTTCTTCTGGTGCATATATATATATATATATATATATATATATATATATATATATATATATGTATATATGTATATGCAATCTTTTTATCCTTACTTTTAACAACTCCTTCATTATATCATTATCGACATTTTCATCTAAGCCTGATATCAGTATTTTCATTTAATAGCATCTTTAACTTTTCTACTGACTCTGTTCAACTACAACATTTTGGATTGAAACTATACGTTACCATTTTTAGATTTATGTTATAATTTTTTTTCATCGACGTTTATAATCGTTTCTGTTTAAAAACAAATCCACGCATATTCTTTTACAACAACCTCAGGCTTTGATCTCTATTTATATGTGTGCTGCTAAAGCAAGACAAACGGATACCCAGACTGCATCAAACCGTAAAAACAAACGCACGTACGAGAACCGGCGACAAAGGGAGCGGTGTTTTTTTTCTCCTTCAATATTTCGAACGATTACTGGAAACAATCTCATTTCCAAAGTTGACGTCGTCAGAGACCAACGAGTTTACAGCACAATAAAGCACTACCATTTAAGCGAACTTTAATTATTCTTGACAGCCGATGCGATTTTCTGTGTTGGGTGCACGGATTGAATTCGCAGCGTTCGAGTATCAAAATGCAGTAGACACATTGACTGCATGGCACGTTACATGACTGACAAATTCCGATCGAACAATATATATATATATATATATAATTTTTTTTCAGACAGACCGGCCGTGTCTATTTGCAGCACCCGACCACTTTCCATATATTAAACATCAGGTTACATAGCTATGTTTTTATTTGTCTTAATGTGGTAACACTGTAACACACGTTTACAAGTTCGATGTAAGTATGATATTAACCTTGAGTTCAATAAACAGTATCTTATATATATATATATATATATATATATATATATATATATATATAACCGGTTGACGTTTTTCTACGTTTCTGTTATTGAATGAAGATATTGGATTGACTTATATTTTTAAACAGACGTTTATAAATATATATCGTCTATGCTTGCGCACACAACTTGATTTCTGAACGATTTACAGTTGAAAACGATTTGAAGGGTACAAGAAAAACGATTCAGCGCGTTTTAAAATAATATTAAATTGCGACGATTAAAAGAGATCTGTCCGAAAATCCGCCCGATCGACGAACACCTCTCTCACTTCTCCACAATCTGATATCCATTTTCAGTTAATTGAAAATATTTTAATTTAACCTGCATCGAGCACAGAATAAAAACGTGCGCACACACATCAACCTGTCTCTAATATTAATCATACTTTTTTTTAATTGAATTTACATATAATTTAACTAGACTCTTCGCGCATCTACCTTCCTCATATACAGGGTATTATCTATCCCATTATATATATATATATATATATATATATATATATATATATATATATATATATATATATATGTTCATGTGTGTGCGTACCGGGGAAAAATTACCTCACACACGTTTCGCATCTGAGCTTAGTAAATTAATTTTTACCCATCGATCAAATGTTTTCCGAGCATTTTATATTCTTTTTTCGGTAATATTTTTTTAGGATAATGCCCTTCGGCCGACCGCATGGTGGTGGCAACACAAGCAGTCAGTCGATGTTACAGGGGCCATCTTTGTGTTACGTCTGTTGTTTCTATCGCCCTTTTCGACATCCTCTACCCAATCTCATTATCGTCTTCTGTTCTCTCTCGATTCTATTCTACATATCACCCATATATGTATATATATATATATATATATATATATATATATATATATGTATATATATATATATATATATATATATATATATATATATGTATATGTGTGTGTACTTGCTTCATTTAACTCGCTATTCACCGCTTAATTAGCAATTTACTTACGCAACGAACAGCTGCCCGTGTTTATTGAGTGGCATGCCGCTAATAGCCTCGACTTGCCACCCACATTGAAATAGTGTTTATACTCGTTTCATATTATATATATATATATATATATATATATATAATAAAAGTATAAAAAAGTTCTATAGAAAACAAGTCTGTTTGAAAATGTTTAAAAGATTTCAAGAAATTATACAATATAGAAACAGCCTTTCTTATATTTATATTGAAAATAGTTTAATGAATCGTATAGGTTATAGTAATTACAAATTGTATTATAAATTGTTCTAAAATCGTTTGTATCTTCTTCTGCCTAACATTGATTTCAGCTTGTAAATGTTTGTAGAGTTTAAGACTGGAATGAATATTTAGTATCTGCAAAAAAGGGCGTATAATCTTTTTATAATAATAATAATAGAAAGGCTATTTTGGTTAAATCAATCGAGTGACAGAGGTTTCTGTGGGAATAAAACTGAATCAAGATTCATAAACGCATTGTTACTTCATCCCACAATCCACTAACATTTTTCTGATCAAAATCTTGTATACATTTCGATCATCATCAAAGCGCCAAGACAGAAAAATCTCAGATTTTTCTCTTTTTTTTGATAAAAACAAATATAGGTGAATTACAGAATGAACCACACAGATTTTCTGTACTTTAAAAAACTGCACTACACTGCACTACACCATTAATGCTTGAAATTCGAAAAAAATAACATTCTACAAGAAGTTCATCGTACATTTTAAGTATTTAAAAGTGTATAAAAAATATATCCACACGAAACTGGCGTAGAACAATATGAGAAACTTTGTATAGAAACTTCCGTAGTTTATTTTAATGTAAAGACAACAGTCGTGTACACGTTTTAATATACATGGCGACGATGACTTTCGAAAAAGAGTACGGAGTGAAAAAAAAAAAATATGAACAATAACTACATTAGACCGAAAAGAAAATGATATTTAGCGTTCGTGTTGATGTGTATATAATTTGATTACAAATTACGTTTATTTTGTTTATAATTTCATTCTGTGTGAGGAGTGAAACCGAACGGACGTAGAGTAAAACGGGAAATGAGATGTGTTAATTGTAATTAGGTGGTGTTTGAAACGTGTGCGAGTCAGTTTCGATTTTCGATTGATCGTTTATGTTCAGATTCTCAAGACATCTGTATCTTTTTTAGAATTCGGTACCAGCTGGTAGTAAAAGATGAACCTTATAAACTCAGCATTGAAAGTTCAATAAAATCAGCTGGACTCGATAATTTCTGTACCAGAACTCTGAAGATAAATATAATCGAACACAATATCGACATGAGCATGAATCAAAAATGATCAATAATAATTTATTAAACATTTTAGACTAGAAAAAACTTTCTAGTTTGCGGAGTGGAAAAGGAATTCACTTATAAAAGTGGCTGAGAATTTTTTATTACATTTATTTCATAAATAAACTTTTTGCTCACTTCACAAACCATAAAAAAAAATTGATCAAAATATTCAGTCATTGATTATTAATTATCTCGAAGAGTTAAAGAAGTAAGTCTACAAATGAATTCGGTACCCTTTTTTATAAAACTAGATTGTTTTGTCGAAAGATGGAATACATTTCAATTTTCAAAATATCGTTGATTCTTTTGTGTAACTTTGCTCTGTTTGTCGGTGAACTGATGAATTCTTGTCGAAAAAAAGATGGCAGCCTTGATTAGATGAAGTTGTAATGACTTTTTGTGCTTCTTCCACAATTTTATCACTTTTTGCATATTTTATACGTCATAAAAGATGAAAAATTCATCCCTGTGGCAGCATTTTTTTTAACTGCAATGCAAAAAGTATACAATATCTAATTTGCTGCTTTTCGAACGCCATCAGCAGGTTCACTACTGTTTTGTGAGGTTTCACCAACTGCTTGGCTAAGATATAATGTTTTTAAAAGTTGAGATTGACACTTGAAGATCTTAAAACGACTAGAAAATATTTCAATTCAAAACATAGTTATGATTGCTTCAGTTAAAAGGCACTGAATTAATTGTTACACCTAATAAATTGATTGATTTATCTGAAAATTTAAAAGCCTCATCGAACAAATAAATATCTCAATCTCTTGTCTATATATTTAAATCGCATAGGGATGAAATTCCTATCACAGGATGAACTTAATCAAATAATAACTTCATATAAAAAATGGTAAAAAGTGGCCTTAAGAATTATCTTAAAATCTAGATACACAGATATGAAACAAATCTCGATTAAAGGGTTGGTGGAATGAATATTGATTTTACATTCTTGAACAATTGGTGAAAGTGTTATATGTTTTTGTTATAAATTTAGTCGAAAACATTGAATATATTTATTATTTCATCCGTCTATAGTTTGTATAATACATTTAGATTCAAATCAATGTCATTTTTATTACAGGACGATATTACTATTATAGGATGAACTTAATTAAAGAATAACTTTATAGTTTTGAAAAAATGAGTGTGCACTAATAATTAAAATAGATGTTTTTTTTAAAAAAAAATGGCTTCTTGAGTTTTTCATTGTATTGTTCTTCTCAATGCCGGTTATTTCTGTAGATAATATGACAGGTCTTTTTTTTTACTATTTCGACTTTCATCATCCGTAAGCGGATCTGAAATTGTGGTTTAAAATCTGTCTGAAATCATTTTTAAGCATCTCTTAAGTTCAGTTTCTTCTATGACGTTTTTCGACTTTAACATCCTGCAGCATATTCTGAGGACTGTAGGTCACAATCTACCTGAGGATGAAAAAAGTTGAAATCGATCATAGAAGAAAGGCACTGATTCGTGGTCTACAGGATAGATAATAGAATGATGAACAATAGAAAAACAAGAAAACAATACAATGAAGACATTTTTAAAAAAATGCCAGATTTGATTTTTATAGCGCACTCGTTTTCTCAAAAATATGAAAAGATTCATTGATTAAATTCCTCTCGAAATTTCACTCTCACATGGTACAAATATGTAGATTAGAGATTGAGATATTCGTCTGTTTGATCGGACTTTCGAGATATCTGTCCAGGACTTTGAACGAATCGCTCCAACCGATCTATTAGCTGATCGACGTTCGATATTTTATTGAGACGTCCATGTTTAGAATTTACAGTGTTCCACTGTACTGAAACCACTATTACATTCATCGAAAGACTTAGAGAATATTTTGAGTAGAAGAACGAGTAAAAAAAACAGTAGTTTTTTGATTGAAATCGTTGCTGTTCGATTCACAGTCCTAAACAGTTATGATTAAATAAATTCATGTTTAATGGATGAGCAGTGGAACCAAGTCTCCAAAATTCAGTCTGCTATGAATTTTTGTAACGTTTAATTAAATTTTTAAATTAAAAAAATGGACAAACGTAGTTACTTTATTTCTTACATGAATTAAATTAAATTGAAGCAGTTTTCCATTGTACAACTTGAAACATGTTTAACTGTTTTACCCTATGTGTGTATATATATATATATATATATATATATATATATATATATATATATATATATTTGTATATTATATGTATGTATGTCGGAGTATAAAATCGTTCTGCGTTCGTTCGTTACTGACATCTTCGCGAGATGGCAAGGAGAGAGCAGCAACAGCATTGCCGATCTCTTGTTCCGTAGCGTTCCTCCTGCCCGTTCCCGCCGTCGTGCATGCACCACACCACCGTCCGTCTCAATCTTGTTTTCGTTAATTAAAGTGAATTCCACGGCACAACTCGCCGCCCCGTGCGCAACTAACACCCGAGCCGCACGGATCCCCGGCATACACGCGGCCGCCGCGCGCGCGCTCTGCCCCCAAACCCCCGTTCGCTCTCCTACATTAATAATTACAGGTGTCTGTAGCAAAAATTTAATAATGTTGAACACTAATTAAAAACATTTTAGTATTAAAAAGATATTTCACAAAGTCATGATAAACGTTTTATTTCGCGGCGCGTTCGTTTTCTTCCAGACACTGCTGCGTTTTTTATTTTAATAAAATATGAAAAGGAAACGTTTAGCGCCGCGTTGACCTTTTCAGTTTAAATACTGTGTTTATTTTTTAATTTTTTATACTCGTTATAATTACGATTTATTGCGTACGGTGCGTGCGCGCGCGCGTGTGTGTGTGTGCATTCATAATAATGTAATGAGCGGCGATGAAAGAGTAACAACAAGAAACGGGGCCGTGATTGTAAAAGAATATTTTTTTAAAAAAACCTAGCGAAAAAAAACAACAGTAAAAGTAAATCTCGGGCGTATCTTTGCACAGATACTCGTCTGCAGTAACTTGCTCGTTCAATTAAACGGAATGAAGAAACTTTAAAAGAATACACAACTCATCTGTGATTCGTTTTTAATTTTTTTTTACATAATTGCAACATTAATGTATTTTACAAAACCGTTCAGTCAATCCTGAAACGACAGATTCGGTCTATATTTGATTTTAAATCATAAGTTTGTATAGATCTCAATATATTCAGATTTAAAAATATTATCGTGTTTAATCCTTTGTACATTCAAAAAAGATAACTTGTTTCAATAAACTGATAGATTGACTATTGGGAAAGTTCCTTTTTGAACTGTGTGTATGAGAATGTTTGATGAAATCAATATCTGTGTATTCAATTATGAGAAATTAGATGGAATTAAAAGAAGAAAGAACTGAGTATCGTTCATAGATGATGAAAAAACCCTGTTTGATTGATTTGTATCTAACTTTATTAATTATAAACGAATGAAATAATAAATAAATTCGATGGTGTTGACTAAATTCATGTAATAAATTTCTTGCTAAAATACGACACTTTCCAGCCATTTGTTCCAGAATGTAAAACTTATATATATATATATATATATATATATATATATATATATATATATATATATGTAATATTTCTTAAATCTTTAGGGGAACGTGAGAAGGTTTAACCCTACTCAAAATACCAGACTAAACACATTGAGAAAAATTGTTTAAAAATATTTGCATAAAAATATAAGCACACAAATTGTCAAAACGAGAAATCTTCATGCGAAACAAATTTTGCAAAAAGAAAAACGTGGCCTGTAAAATTGTATTTTTTTTTGCTTGCTGTGTAAGCCAATATTTACAAGTAGTAAAAATAATTAAATGTTATTAACCTCGGTTAGTACTCGTTGAACTCTCATTTGATGATTTCAGGAGTCATCAAATCAAAAAAGTGGTTTTTGTGTACATTTTTATACGTTTATGTCGAAATTGTATTATTCAGGAAGCTTGACCGTACAATTTCACTATCAAACTCAAATTAATTAGACATTACGTTATAACGAAGTCGATTCATTCACAGAATTTAGTGTAAATACAGATAATATGTAATTCTTTGTGATCTTACTGTTCGGAAAAGAATGTATGATATCTTTTCTCGGGCTAATGAAGCTATTCGATTACTTACATGTCTACGTTTTGATTATTAATTTTTACATTGAAGAATACATTTCAGAAAAACGAACTTCAATTAAAATATAAATTTAAAATTGCTATTATTCATATTTTTCATAATTTGTTGTTATTGAAAGTGGTACAGATCGATTTGTAGCTAAAAAATCGTTCATTTTCTTTAACATTTCTATTAATTATTAATGCATAATCAAATTTAACAAGTTTATAGTTTTAAAAACATTACCCGAATTGATTAACGTTTGCCAATATTTTTAAGTTGACTGCAACGCAAACCTTTTAATATCTCAATGTATGAATAAATGTACTTGTGTACCACTTTCAAAAACAACGGATCATATATATATATATATATATATATATATATATATATATATATATATATATATATATATATATATATATATATATATATATAAATATGTATATGTATTTATGTACTGTAAAAATTTCGAGACGAGAAGAAAGCAATATATCTTATAGAATATCCGATGAAATTGTACACACATAAATCAATTTGTAAAATGAATTCCATTTCATTTGTGTTCGAAAACGTACTTCCATTTGTTAATGCAAAATACAGCAACAAACAGCGTTAAAAGTACATTTGATATAGAGCAATATCAACTAAAATTCATAAATTGCATAGCGACTGAGAAGCAATCTTCGTAGATAAAATCGCGAGAGACGAGAAACAGATCATGCAGTGCATAAATATGTGTGAGCGACGGAGAGAGCGAGAGACGATATTTAGAAACACTTTAATATCGTGCGAACGAGACGGAACGTTACGAAAATTGTAGTGGTGTGGAGGAGATACAGTGTATGTATATATATATATATATATATATATATATATATATATATATATATGTATATGTATATAAATGTGTGTATGTGTGTATGTTTGGGTTAGTGGTAGGACGCGAGACGCGGGACGTCGAGCGAGTCACGGAAATGGACGTTGGTGTGGGACAACGAGGGTGGGTAGTACAGTCGTTACTTACGAGAAAGCCACTCAACATAATGAAAAGAATGTTTTAGCAATGAAAATGCTTTCTATATCTCAGTAGTCATTTCGTAATTTACGTTAAATGTTATTATTTTAATTGAAGTTTCTTGCAATTTGAACGATTTATACGAGATTTCAAATGTGACATCGGTTATTGTTCAGATTGTATTGTTGCGTAGATTGTTTATATATATATATATATATATATATATATATATATATATATATTTGAATTATTCGTCGGTCGACGTTTAATTAGAGTCCCGTACGTAATTTCGTATTCATTAGTTTAAGTACGGACATGTTCGTTTTATAATTTATTAGTCGGACGCTTCTTTCTTTCTTCCTCGTTTTTTTTTTGAAAGTGTGCCAAAAATCCGTTGTAAATAAACTAATAAAAGTTCTAACTAATTATAAAATGTTTATGCGACGTCTGCAGATATTTATTGATTGTTTCGGCCGGCATCGATGTAATTTAAGTGAGATTAGAAAGGGGAGGTCGCGGACAATCATTAATATTAATGATTTGATGCGAGCCGTCTTTTTGAAAAAGATGTAAACACTTTTTAAACAATCGTAGAAGTCGGTTTGTGTCCGCGTAACCTATAAAATATCGACTCGGACAGAAAGTTCTGTCGTCGGCAGTTGTATATCACACCTTCACAGTTGTATATCGAACCTCGACCCACAAGTCGCATCTTTGTGTAAGCTGCTTGATTTGTAAAGAAATAAATTTAACGTTTGATTCACTGGTAAGCCATGTAGTTGTGATTCTTGTTAGAATTCTTTCTGTACGTTCGTGCTGTGAAGATGATGGTGTTGCAATCGAAATGCGCATAAGCGACAATCGAAAATCAGTAATAACTTATGGAAAATGTTTGTAGGATGAGGAAAGACTTCGTTTATAGAAGTGGATTTAGCTGCAGTTTCAGAATAGTTTTGTGAATAATTATTTACTTACTATTATGTAGCCCGTCACAATTGATGGGAAAATGAAAAGAAACAGAAGGGAAAAAAACTGTTTATTGGTTCTTACAACATAACATATTTAAACATAAAAAATACCTAAAAACTAAATTTAATGAATTAAGCTTTCGAAACCTACGACCCGACAAAGCAAACATTTCTCACCACCGTAGATACTCGTCACTTTGTCCGCAAGACAAAGTGATGAGAAATGTGGTTTATTATTGAGAGAGACGAATAATGAATCCTTGTTCTTTCTGAAAACAAACATGTTCGTTTTCAAGGATGAATCGTTCTTTCATCATACGAATTGTAAAATTTTTCATGTAAAAAAACAGCGGAGTGAGTAATTCATTTGTCATATAAATTTAGCAATATTTGCGAATCCTGCATGGATATGAATTCTTTTTTCTACGGCCGATTTTGACTTTCATCATTTTCAAATAGACTTGAATTTTAATCATTTTTAGTTAGATTTAGAACTAGTTTCAAATCTCGATAAAAATCAAAATTGTCATAGAAGAAACAAACTGACTTCCACGATTCAATGAGCACCTGATGAACAGGATATTGAGATAACGAAGAAGTGAATGTTCGATTTGTTTTATAAAAAATATCCTCTGTTCAATAATGGAAAAAATTATATTCTTGAACACATTTCTGTCAAATTCCGAACTGAAGATTTCATAAATGAGATTAATTATAATCGAGTGATTGGATTATCATAAACTGAATTTAATTCCGATTTCAGTTCATTAAACGTACACACTTGACCTGATTCATTCCAAACTTCATCATCTGTTCTGTACCGTCCGAGTTTACTTTACAGTCTATTCTGAAATAAAATAGAAATCAAGTTCAGAAATATCACTCATTTTGCATGAGGTCAGTACATCGAATAAATCACATTTGAAACCACCTCGACAGTTGTTCAACAACACAGAATAAACTGGGAGACGTTCCGACTACGACCGATGTTTACGTTCGTTCCGTTTGATGTGACCGGCTCTCGAGTGAACTCCGTTCATGTTCTGCGAAAGCTGTTCGTAAACAGTACGGCGGATCGGCCTGTGTGCATCGAATCGAACGGTTTGTCGGAACGCCGCGTTATGATCCTAATACTGTTTCTTTTTTTTTTAAATAAAGTTTCTAAATATTTAATCGATTTGCTTCGATCGTATGTTTTACAAATATGTAAGTAGGTTTGTCGATAGAATACCAAAAAGGTGATAACATGTTAAAGAATCTCGACACGTTTCGGTTTAGAGATAGATTAGCATTAAAATGTAATTAATTTCTGTGGATGGGGCATTGTGTTCGTGGAAAATTTGAACATGGGCTGGACTATAACCGCTGGCCTAACAATTTTGATTCATTCAATATATATATATATACACACACACATATACATACAATTTTTGACTTCTAACTATTGTAAAATGTATCTTGTTTTTTTGTGTTTTTTTATAAGATTAAAAATAAAACTTTGAAAAAATCATGTCGAAATCTTTCAACACCTTGGGCCGTAAATAACAAAAAAGTTTAGTTTTAAACAGTTAAAATACATATATACATACATATATATATATATATATATATATATATATATATATATATATATATATATATATATACATGCACATCTACGAAATATGCATGTGTATATGTCCATAAGTATATGCGCATATATCGGACCACCATCACTGTTGGCTCTGGGTTTGTACCCCGCCCCCGCCTTTGGCGTCCGAAGTCGCCGCATCCTTAATCCGAGGCGGCATGCGCCTAATTAATAGATCAAAACTATTCTTATCCATCCCAGGCCGCTGAATCGCGTAGACTTCGAGTTAAGTCAGATACGTCGAGATTAGAATTATTTACAGCCGATGCGCGCGGTCGATGCAGACGGAATGATTTATGCGGGCGTCCCGGCCGTGTGTGCCGTCTCTGTCGCGCGTGCGACCGTAACGAGACGTCACATTTAATTCATGATGATGTTGACTAATGAGAGAGGTGTATGTATGTTTTTTTTTTGTTTCATGAAAATTAGTAGTATGACTTACTATTTTCGTTTAAATTAGATTATAGGAAGTGTAATGCACTCTTTTCTCTCTTTCTTTCTCTCTCTCTTTCTCTCTCTCTCTCTATATATATATATATTTAGAGAGAGAGAGAGAAAGAGGGAAAAAGAGGTTCTATATATACACATTCTTAAGACAGCAAATCCAGTGCTAAGGCTTCCAAGAAAAACAAGCATCCATGGATGGTATTTATTCCAAGCACAAGAGTCTCTGCCTTCATAATCTTTATTTTTTACTGATTCGCATCTACTATCTATTTTTGAAGACCGTTATGGATTTAAAAAGCACCCAACGATGGTATTTATTCGAAAAACAGGCGAGCCTCTATATAATCTTTATTTTTTTACTAATTCGCTTATCCTGTCTAATTGTGAAGTCTTTTACTGATAGAACTCGTGGATTTAGCATCCAGTGATTGTATTTATTCGAAGAATGAGAGCCTCTCGCTCTATATTGTTCATTTTTTACTGGTTCGCTTTTATTATCTAGTTTTGATGCGTTTTCTTGATAGAAGTAATGAATATTGCATCCAGGGATGGTATTCATTCCAATAACAAGAGTTTCTCTCTATAATATTTTTTTTTATTCAATCATTTATCCTATCTAGTTTTTGAAGGTTTTATTGACAGAACTAGTGGATTTACCATCCATTGATGGTATTTATTCCAAAAACAAGAGGCTATGTCTTTATAATCTTTATTTTTTACCGATTCGCTTTTATTATTTATTTTCGAAGACGGTAATCGATGGAAATAGTGGATCTAGCACTTCGGGATGGTGTTAATTCCAAGAACAAAAGCCTTTATAGTTTTATTCTTTATTTTTAACTGATTCACCTTTATTATCTAGTTTTGTGCTTTTATTGATAGAACTTGTAGATTTAGCACCCAGAGATGATATTTATTCCCAGAACGAGAGTATCTATCGTTATAATTTTCATTTTTTACCGATTCACCATCATTGTCTAGTTTTGAAGACTTTTATTGATGAAAATAGTGGATTTAACATCCAGAGATAGTATTTATTCCAAGGACAAGAGTATCTATCGTTATAATCTTATTTTTTTACTGATTAGCTTGTATTATCAATTTTAAAAGTCTTTTAATGATGGAATTAGTGGAATTTTAGCACTCTGATATGAAATTTGTTCCAAGAACAAGAGTGTCTATCGTTATAATCTTCGCTATTTACTGATTCGTCTCTGTTATTTAGTTTTGAAGGCTTTTATTGATGGAACTTGTAGGTTGAACACCCAAAGATGATATTTATTCCAAGAGCAAGAGTGTCTATCTTTATATTATTTATTTGTACTATCGGTTCTTAAAAGCTTTTACTTATGAAGATAGTCTGTTTAAAATGCAGGGGTGGAATTCATTCCAAGCATGCGAGCTTCTATTAAGAAGATTAATAAATCCAGTTCTTAGTCTTGTCCAGTTTAATTTCAAATGCATGATCATTTTTTTTCATGGGCAAGAAGAAATGTAAGTATGCTTCAAATAAATTTCGAGCATACTGGGCATATGACAAATCCAATACACAAACAAAAGTTTTGTTGAAATCGATCGAATTACTTTACAATAGTCACATATTTATTTAATTCTAGATATTTTATAGAAAGTTCAGATAAAAATCGTACATAGAATGTTTTCTGCACAGGGTTATTTTGTAGTGTATCAAAATGTTGAGTTTTTGTGATCATTCCACCGACAGGAACATATTTATTGTCTCCCTTAACGCTAGATAATAGTCTTTTAATCTTTTTTAATTGATGAATTATGTTGATTACATTACAGCTAATTAAAATCACCGCGACATCCATCGTTTCGCAAACAGAACGAAGAGGAGACCCGTTCGAACACGGACGAATCCCTGCCTGTCTCACGCCAGACCCAGAAAGCATTCTCGAGTGTTTTTTTTATTTCTCATTTCGCACGCATCAGTGGTTCCAATTAAACGAAAATAGTTCTTCGCGACCGAAAATAATTTTAATTGCGCTCGTAAAGTATCATAAAACATAATGACCGATCAGATTCAACTGTGTGCACCTATTTCGAGCGAGTTCATTATAATGTCAAATTTAAAAATACGCTCGCAGATCGGCCGATCATAAAAAATCGCCGTGGAACACTAATTTTAACCGCGCGCACATTTATATAAACACATTCGTACGTACGGCGAATAATTAAAAAAGACAAATACAAAAGAGTGAAATCTCATTTGAGCGCTGCCATTCCATATCACTGATAGTTATGGCACGAAACTTAATTGGAAATCTTCGCCGCGGCCGAAAATAAACGCGCCTGTGTGCGTGTGTGTGTGTGTCTGTTCAGCGTCGTGTCCAAAAATTGCGTCAAAACCAATTTAAACGTCTTTACAGACCGCTCTCCAAATTATCAATTTAATTATACGCGACGTAGAAATGTATTTTCATATATATTTTTTGACGCTCTCAACAGTCCTTGGAAGTTTATATACACGTATATAAATAATTGGCTTACAGTAGAAAAATTTATGAGGGAAATGTCTGAACTAATTAAAACTGAACTGGTTACCACCACACGGTGACACAGCGCCATCAAATATATCCTGCGCGCCTCGACGGACGCAATTATCGCCGGGCCGCATGCAAAACTATCGCGCCGCCACTGATGCTCGCATGGAAACACTTCGCTCTATCCGTTCTGTTCTCTGTTCGATTCGCGAGCGCGGCACGTACTTAAAAATGTGTATTTCAGTGTTTTCTCTCTAATCGAAATCCGAGTTTTCTCCTTTTTTTTATCGAAACAATTATTCAAACTGTCACACGACTTATTTATGGATCTCGTGATTATAATTCATCTAATATCTTTTTTTCTACCACTCCTCGTCATATCTCTCTCCTGCTTGCGGAAAGCTCTCGTGCGTTTCGCTCCATCCGCCATACATGAATTAATGAAATGTTCTGTTGAAAATAATATATTCTTCTAATGAAGATTCTGAAAGTAAATTCATGTTACATCAAATAAAACGTTTCTTGGACGGTGCAGGGTTTGACAAAATCGTATAAAAGAGCTTTGTAATGTTCCTTTTTTATATTTTGAAATGAAGTTTTAATCTAATAGGTGGACACATTGTCAATCTCTTTTTTTATAGAAAATGAATATTCTTGTGTAAAATGGAATACATTTCAATCGTCAAGAGATTCTCCCTTCACCTCATCTGTCGGGTATCTGACGAATCGCTAGTCAAAAAAAGGTATCCGCTTTGAGTCGACGATATCGTAATGCCTTTTCGAACCTTTTCCACTGTTTTAGATTTTTTTTCCTGTTTTTGCATCACAAAAACTGAACAAATCATTTCCGCGGCCTCGGTAGCATCTTTTTCAAAATATGCTATGCTTAGTACGCTGCATTTGTTTTCACTTTTTTTGTGAGGTTATGCCAACCGCTTGGCCAAGACACATAGTGTTTCGAAATGTTAAGGTTTGGAAATTCAAAATCCTGAAACTCGGACAAAATGTTTGAATTTAAAAAAGAGTTATGACAGAAAAATTAAATTTTTCCATGCCTTATTTAAATTTATTTTAAATGTTTCTGTAAGCAACAGTCAGAAATTATTAATATTGATTGATTGTAGTTTGTAGGGTGACGGTGAGGTTTCAATTCATATGGTTAATTTTTGATTATTATTTTTGCTTATTTTCTGAACACACAAGTACACGAAAAACAGATTTTCCTGTATCTTCACATTATGAAGATAATATACGCACTAGAAAAATGCTTATAAACAATAATCAAAAACGATGAATAATGCTTTATAGAATTTTTGACCAGAAAAGTGTTATATATTTTATGAGATAAAAAAGATGTTATTTGTGAAAGCAAAAGTCTTTTTTCATATACATGCGGTATAAGTTGTCAATTATTTTAAAAACATCTTCATAAAATTATACGATTTTCATTAAATCGGTCACGTTCGGACTGATGATTAATAATGGATGTTACTTATCGAATCTCAACACGTTTTAGTCGGTATTTGTGAGAATAAGTCTCTATCTATTCAACAGGGAATGAATAATCAAGCCATATTTTCCGTACAGCTTTAAAAGACCGTACCCGAACAATTATCATGACAAGTTTTTTTCCAGTATGTTACAAGTTCATATCTAATTAACAATGTATGTCATCTTTCATTTAGAAAATAATCATCTAGAATACTCAATCGGCTCGTATCCCGTTTAATCACAGAGATTAAAAAAAAATGTGTAAGAGTGTGCTCGGTGCTGATTCCAGTATCTCACATGTCGGTGTATTGTAGTGTCGGAGGGAGGCGACCGAAGAAGAAAAAAAACCCGTATGATTTAGAGTAATTGTGCAATTTGTTTTATGGTCGAACGGCGGTTACGGTTTTGTGCGAACCGCGTGCCATCAAACAGTTATGATACCGTGGTAGAAAACGTCGGTATCGTTCTGCGTTTGCAGACATATTATAATGATGTTGACAACGGGGACACATTGTCAGTGGTCGTGTAAGATTACAATTTATATCGTACCGGCGACACAGCATTCCTCTGGCTCGCCGGTTCATTTACTCGTTCCGTATGATTTTTGCTTGCATTTCGTGCACATCGACGGAAACACGTTTCTTTTCACAATACGACACTCACAATTATCGATTCTATAATAGAATCAGTTGTCGAGTCGACTCGATACATGTTTTTTTAAAAAAATAGATTTTTAATTGTATAAAAATTAAGAACGAATCTGTGCTTAATTTATCGGATGTTTGGAAAATAAAACTATTTTTCAAACCTTAAGATCTGATTTGTCTGCTCTGTTCTCTCTAGAATTCAAATTCCGATAATCTATTATAAAACAAAGACATGTGAAAAAGTACATTTAAGAAATCAATAACTTTTCTTCTACAAATAAGATTTTTATTAAAATCAAATCTGAAATGCCCCAAACTTGATGTATGTGCACTCCATCAACATTTCTGATTAATATACAGTTAATTAATACAATTTATTATCAAAATAATCAAGTTCGATTACTCTCAGTATGATTGTAACACAATTTAAACACCGCCGCGTTCCTGATAAGAAATAAACTGGTTCATTAAAAGATATCTTGTATATATATATATATATATATATATATATATATATATATATACGTATTCGATACAAATAATGACCACCTTACACTCAGCTCTGTATCAATTCCGCCTCTCCCGGTTCGGTACAAAACCATTGTACAAAACCAATCAAAATAAACATATCTCAATTTTGCGAAATTATCCTCTTAGAAAATTACCTCGTTTCCATTATCAATATTGCAAGCTCCGCCGCCCACACACTCGCAATCCCCGATCTACGGCGGCGTCGCGCACCCCCGTGCATCCCGCGACGTTCGTTCGAACACCACTAGCATCCACCTACCTCGTCCGTGGCGGCGGCCCTCGTTATTTATAACGAAAACATTTGGTGCCGGGGCGAAGAGGAGCTTAAACCCAATTAGAAGACGTCATTATAACTCCGAACATATAGATACACACACACATCCATATATATATATATATATATATATATATATATATATATATATATATAAATATGTGTGTGTGTGTCTGTATGTATTAAACACACACACATTTAAAGGCCGAATTATTATTTGTGTAGTGATGCAATGTAATACAATTAGAAATTGGAATAGTAGATCATGTACGTGTTATATAGACAAGGATAGTAATTACTTTAAGTTTATTTTACTCTATTTACATCGTATTTAGTTAACATCTGGATGTAGTCAATAATTACGGTCGTGTTCTGTATTATTAAAAGTTTTTTCCAGTTTTCGAATCTGAAACAATAATAGTTTTGTTAAATCTGATATAAGATAATAATCTTGGACTAAAAATAAAACTAGTGAGGAAAGAGAGAACATTTAAAAAAAAAATAGACTGAATTTCGCAACATCGTAAAATCCTTCTTTTATTTGTTTGAAAAAAACGTCATAGTTTTCAATAGTTTGGTTATGACGTCAGCTGTTACTTAATGACATAACTAATTGATATTTTTCAATTCGAAATAAAATTGAAATTATCAAAGAAAAGTGGAACATTTTAAAAAAAATGACTGGAATCTCGTAAGACTGTAAGATTCTTCTCTAGTTTGTTTCTAAAAAAATGTCATAGTTTTTAGTAGCTTAGTTAGGAAGTCAGCTGTTATTTAATGATATTATCGATTGATATTTTCTATCATATATTAAAAATTAAATTAACATTTAATAACATGTACGACGAACACAGAAATAGATTGCAATTATTCAAAATCCACCTGTAGATGGACCCATTGTCGAAACCGGTCGCGGTGCGAGCCGATCCTCCACGGAAAAGATCACCAGGACGACACACTGACTGGATCACAGACACGGAACGTCTCGCTTATGATTATAAATAAATACGAATTTAGAATCGAACAAGCCACACACTTCTATGATATTTTTTCTCTTTCTCCGCGAAATCATAATTTTAATCTATTAAAAATTCAATCTCGCAATATCAGATTACTGAGTCTTTGTGAATAGAAACTGTCTAATAAAAACAAGTTCAATACATTCAATAAAGGAAAATTGAAAAATATAATTTAATATAAAATTCTTTTCTCAATTCTCATCCGTGCTCTATATTTTAAGCTGGAAAAACTTAAACTGATTAAATTCTTTTATCAATGTGAACAATTATATATATATATATATATATATATATATATATATATATATATATATATATATATATATATATATATATATATATGACGAATTCAGTCCTTAAAATAAATATGAAAATAATCATGTTTCAACTTTAATGACCCAACTCCATCAAGTCTCTCTAAAATATCGATCTTATATATATATATATATATATATATATATATATATATATATATATATATATATTCCATATCCACCATGTTGTTTTATACACATATGTAATGCTTATACATGTATGTATGTATGAATATAAATGTGGTCGTGTGTTTGTGTACGAATATATACATGTTCGTTCGTACATGTTTCAACAAATTAAAAATCTCGATTAGGAAAATTATAATAGTTAATTATGTATAAAACATTTCACCCAAACCACAAACACATTACGTAAATAACACATCACCATTATTATACCCGTCATGCATTAACGGCAGATTCACAAATTGACATTTTGTGACATTACCTACATTTATAAAATTGAAAGAGGAAATACATTCAGAGTGCCCGCCGTTGCTGCTCTGTACCTACCTATCTGCCTACCTTCCTACCTACCTACCATCCATCCAACCAGCCAGCCAGCCAACCATCCAACCTACCTACCTACCTACCTACCAACACACAGATAGCACCACTCTACAGTCATATGAGAGCCAATTAACTAAAGTAAGCAGCGTACACCAACTAGCGTTGCGTCAATGCAGCTCCAACTATATCGCACCGCAACGCTCTGTACATCACGTTCGCACCGAACGCTCTGTATATCCGTCGTCTCGCTCCCACGCACGTCCTGGTTATCTTGCCGGACACTTTTTTAGACGACGTGAATTAACCGAAGTTGTCTGATAATAATATATACGTTGGGATGAAGTGTCGTTAAAATATGCATGTATTTCATATTTTTTTTTTAAATATTGTATGTTTTTCTTTCGTGTTTTCATGTATCGGGCTGCAGATACTCGTGCATGTTTTTTTCTTGATAGTCTTAGTCGTTATTTTCATTATTTATCTATTTAGGTTTTTATTTTCTTGTAATATATAAACAACTTCTATTTATTGATGGTGTGGAAGAGGTTATATTTCGATTTATTGAAAGGTCACGATAACAAATTATCTGTGAACTTTTTTAACGGGCAAATCCATTGAAATTACATAAACTTTAAAGCGTATTACTGTCTTGTATTAAAAATGATTGGAATTACTTTTATTGACAATAAATATTCTACAGTACTAATCTTCAGTTGCACTGACCCGGGGTCATATTCCATTATTTATAACAAAAACACTCATTTTCACAAATGAATTATTCTCTCATCCTACAAGTCACTAAAAAGATTTCTGATCAAACTAATAAATAATTATTGATCGTTTTTGATTGTTGCTTCTGTAAATTTTGAAAAAGATGCCATTTCTCTTAGAACACTAAGGCAGATAAAAATATTATTTGTATCTTCTAGCTCCGTGGATGATTGCAAAAGGGCATAAGTAAGAATCAAAACTGATCGATAATCATTTATTGATCATTTTTGATAAATTAAAAATCATAGATTAAGCACAGTACTAGAAATAATTATATTGTAAAATGCTTGTGCTTTACGCCAATGTTTCTCAACCTTTTTCCGGCCGTGCCCCCCTTTTCGATCTGGTTTTCTTTGGCGGCCCCCCTGTCCTACCGGTAGAAAGGTAGCTTTTTAAATGTTTTGTTTGTAAATAGAACATGTTTCGTTATAACTATTATAATTTATACAAAATGTAATAATTAAATAAAAATTTAAACTTTAAGTGTTTCTCGATCAATATGACTTCTTTTCTAGCTCACTTCTTTGTTTTTTTTTCATTTATCACTTCTCTCTGTGCCCCCTCCCTACATGATTTTCACCTGTGGTTCCCTCGGAATATCTTGGGGCCTCCTGGTGGCCATATGGCATCAGGTTAAGAACCCCTGCTTATACGACAAAAAAATAATAAAGTTGTCTTTTCCACAGATCTAATATTTAGATCAAATTTCAACATTGCACAACAAAATTTTCTAGATTACATTTAAAATTTGAAAGAACATCAATTGAAACCACTTTTCTGTCATTATCGAATAAAAAAAAAGAATAAGTCGGAGGTCACAAATATATTTTCTGGCACTGGGATCAAATTTACTTTGACAAATGAATATTTTCGTTTCGCAGTCCATCAGAAAAGTTCGTTGATCAAAACATTCAATACAATTGATTGTTGAATGTTTTGATAATGATTTCTGTGCATTTAGGTGATGATTCCAGGTGAGGGTTAGAGGGTGAAGGTTTGTTCATATTTATTAAAACTCATTTTTCTGACAATCAATGATCTTGCTTGTATTGTGAAATAATTTCCAAAAACAAAATTATTTTTTATGTAAAATAAAGTTACTGATCAGAAAAACGAGCTTAAAGTCAATTGCGAGCTTCTTGTTAAAATGTTTTTAGTGTATAATAGAATTTCATACAAGTATATATTTTAATTTTAAATTATTGCCTCTCAGCCATTCTATCTGATTATTTAATCGATATTTGAACAGTTCTGTTAATAAATAGTATACTAAAAACAAACAAACAGCTCTCTATTACAACTCGAACAAACCTGTACGACATTATAAAGCGTTCTAAAAAAAAATCCGATTGAAACAACTGTTAAATACAACAACGGTTGTCATACAAAAGCGAAACGAATTTATTTTAAGTTAATTATTGTCGTAGTTTGTACGCTGTCTATCGACGATGGTTCCTCACTTAAAAATAATAATGAACTGCCACTGGGAGCAATATACATTAGGCTAATTAAACATGAGATGAAATGAGCTTTCGTACGTCATTAGCTGTGCCGAGGTAAAATGTGATTCATTAACTAAAATCTTCCTACAGCATCGTCGTCGTACTGCAGTAATTAGTACAGACAAACAAATAAACAAACAGAAAAATTTTTTTTCGTATCTTCGCGTCGTAGGTACGTTGCCATGGGACACTTTAAAATCCTCAACTCTCGAATTTGTATTTTCAGTTAGCTGCGAATGTACATTGCGAACAACTATTGTTGTAGACATTGTGTTTGACTTGATGATACATAGTTGTTCCTGTCTTAAGAGAAAATGACAAGAGATAATTTCGATTTGAAATATATTTAAAAATATTTACCCCAATACTGTTTTAAATATGGTATATTTTTCGAGTTTTAAAATCAATCGTTTTAGACGATTTTGAATCGTGTGTCAGTGTTGAAGAATAATTCCTTTAAAAAGAATTGATTTTTCTATACAATAAAATTTTTACATTCGGTACTTTTCCAGATCTAGATTGATTTTTGAATAAAGAATTAATATTTTGATTATCAATTGATCGTCAGTATCAACGTCGTTTCTATTTTAATAATATGTTTATTGAATTTACATTTCTGTATTATAATGTTGATACCTCTGAAAATTGGTACTTGAATGTGCTTACAACAATGTATTATTAAGACAAAGTCATGAATGTAGTTGTTAAATCGACAGTAAATAAGTAATTAGGGTTTTAAACTTTTGGAAATACTGTTTAAAAATATATTCAAGTACAAATATAGTTGGTGTGTATGAAAATTCCTTCTAGTAAAAAAAATCGGTACCTGTATGGCAGAAAAAAATTATAAAATTTAAGGTTTCAGTTATGAAAATCTGAAACAGTTTTATGTTGATTTATATCTATTTAATGATGAGTAGAAGTATGAAAAATCTTTCAAATGAATGTGATTTCATCCGAAATGAAAATGTTGTATATATATATATATATATATATATATATATATATATATATATATATATAAATATAAATTATAAACGTAATCCATGCTATAAAATATAATTGTAACGTAGTGTATGTACACAAAGACCGTGTTACGAGACAATAAATAACTCAACAGCGTAATGGTGTCGTGGGCCTATTAAGAATCCTGCTGTAGCAGGAATTATCGTATAGAGCGACGTGCAGGATACGAACGAAGATGAGGGAACCCCGAACACTCACCACACTCAATCACAAGAAGTGCACCCGTGACCGACCGTTCCTTCCCTTCCGTCGGCCGAACCTCTTGGCGGTGGTTCGACACAGTGCCGAAGTAGTTTGTTGTGTTCACATCTCACACTCGTCGTCTCGTTTTAACGCAGTAGCGTATCCGTGCGGAATTGATTAACGGTCTCGTGTCGATATCTTCATTTTCGTTCTTTCATCTTTTTCTGGTTTGTATTATAATGCTCGAGCGCGTGTCTATTAAAACGATATGAATTTTGTACTCGATCGTTCCTGAAACAGTCGGAAATGTGTTGGGGAATGTAAAAAACGAAAGTAGATTCATTGAATGGAATGTTAACATTTTATCAGATGTAGAAATTAGTTCGGTTCGTTTACATTCAATCGGTCGTGACTCTGCTTGACATTAAAATATTTTCTCGTCGTTTTAGGATTCTCAGGTGCCTACCTTAACATTTAAGAACACTATTACATATTGGCCAAACAGTTGGCATAACCTCACAAAACAATAGTGAATGTGACGGCGTCTAGAAAGCAACATATTAGGCATTGCATGTTTTGCCGAAGCCACGTTAATGATTTGTTCAGTTTTTTGACCCATAAAACATGCAAAAAAATGCTAAATCAGTGGAAAAGTTGACAGTGAAAAGATGAGAAAGCCGTCATCTTTTTTTCGACAAGACATTCATCATCTATCCAACAGATGAAGCAAAGTTATACAAAATAATGCAGGATATTTTGATGATCGAAATATATTCCTTTATTCCTCATACATTAATTTTCTATTAAAAAAAGACACGGAATTAATTTCGTAGACATAATATTTCAAATATTTTTAAACATTCGAACCGTAGATATAGAAAGAAAGAAAGAGATAAATTGATAGATACAACTGGGATAGATAATTTGGTTAAAGAATTGAATAAACGATCATTGGTCATTTTTGGTTGTTATTTGTGTGTATTTCGATGACGATTATATCACAGTCAGTGCTCTAAGATACAGAAAACTCTGAGTTGTCAAGTACTTCTTCAATTTATTATTTGTGTAAAACATTTAAATAAATAAATAGAATTTTTTTGCTGATTTTTCAATAAATTATTAATCATTTTTGATTATTGCTTATGACAATGTTATCATCTTGCGAGAAGTTATAATTTTTTTCTGGAACGTCGTGTTATCTCTCAAGTTTTGACTTTGACGTCCTGAATATGTTTGCAGAATTATTGAAATTGCACGTAAGCAACAATAAAGATGTTCGATAATGATTTATTGACAATTTTTGATTGGAAAAAAATTATGTAGTTTGTGACAGTGAAAAAGAATTCATTTATAGAAATGAATTTAGATAGAGTGCCACAACTGTATTGCGATTTAAAAAAATATTCTATTTTTAATTATCTGCTAGTCCGAATGAGCAATTGTAAATGAATTACACGGATTTTACGAGAATCGAATCACAATTTATAGAATGAAAGCATACACTCGTACATACCATAAATCATCTATTTAAATCCATTAAGACAGCCACTTTCTAAAACGGTATGTTTAGAATCAATCAAATGATACATTAATTTATAATTTGACTTACTACAAATGTTTCTCGACTAATATAATGCGCTCATGATTGATAACTTTCGAATTGTATGAATTTTTTGATATCTTTTATCTACTGTTAATTTTTAAAATGTTTTTTCATTCACTGGCACTGAAGTCAGGGTATATTTATGAAAGTATTAATTCTTCTACCTGCTTATACCTGATTTATATTCTCATAAAATGATTTTTTGAAAAAAAAAACTTTTCCCAGATATATTATGTACTGAATTCTGTACCCAAAAGTATTATGAACTGGAATAAATAGTTTATTTGTGTATAGTTATTTTATTAGAGATTTTAATTTGGTTTGATCATATTTCGTTTCAGAATTCATGTGTTGTTCTATAGAAGGATGAGAATTGGATCTGTATTGAGTTCTGTATCTTTTTGTTACTGTGATTGTTTGGTGATTGTGGTTGTTTTATATATTGGTTATATCTGGGGAAAGTTTTTTTTAAAAAGAAACATTTTGTGAGAATATAAATCTAGTATACGCAGGTAGAAGAATTAATACATTGATTGGATTTGTTCGGACACTTCTGGTTTAAAAACGCGCGTCCACTTCGACGCTACTGACAATAGACACTTTAAAATGTATAAAAGGTTGCACTGCTAACACGTACACCATAAAATATGAAAATGAAAAAGATATATGGCAAACATCGTAGCACAAATAGAATACACTGTATTAGTGGAGCACTTAGTTCGAATAGCTTTTAAGCAGTGTACGTTCCTTGTAAAATACATTCGAATATAAAACTAAAAAATATGTCTATTTAAACATTGATCAGATGGCAGAAAGATGTTTCTGTGTTTTGTACGACGTTAGAGTGGAGGATGGGCGGGAGGAGGCCGCCGGGCGGCGAACGACGGACTCTCGCTGCGGCGGCGGCGGCGGAGGGAGGACTGACTGCCGGGGTGGATCGGTCGGTCGGATCGCGAGATGACGAGGTACGAGAGACGGAGGACAGGCGGTGTGTTTATATCGTAACGGGTTAGGGAAACAGGAGCGGCGCCCGTCGACGGTGTGGGTGCGCGGGTTCGAAAGACATTCTATTTAACAAAGTGTCGTCCGCTTTTAAAGGAATTAACTTGCCTGAATGCAGCAGCTAATAAATAAGTGCGAGATCGTAGTGCGCCGTGAAATGTACTTTCTGGAGGATTGTGTTTCTTCTTCGTCTACACACACACACACACACTCGTGTATATTAACACACACACACATAGAGAGAGGCTGTGTTCGTTTTCACGAGCGGCAGGATCTCACCAGGCTCTCTTGCTCACTCCTGGCTGGTTGGCTGACTAGCTAGCTGGATGACTGGATGGCTGGCTGGCTGGCTGGTTGGTTAACTCGCTCTTTCGTTTGTCGAGTCGCTGTGCCGCCTCCTCTACTGCTGCGCGCCGCTTAATTCTTTGCTTAATTAATTACATTATGGATGTTATACACTTTTCCGCTTTCTTGCTTTGATTTTACGGGATTTCCTCGATTAAAATATTACAACAATGTGCTTTGTTTAGCGTCGCAGTGTTTTAAGTTTTAATTAGTAAGTTTTCGGTAATTGTCTTTGTGTAAAACGAGTTCTGCGATATAGAAAAAAAATATTCGTCCGTGCCCCCCACCCACCCCCGTACACACTATGTTTCATTCCGACTCGATACGTGCACGTCATTATTCTGATTCGGGTTTTAATTAACGGCTCCATGTACAATCATTAACTGCAAACATTTAATCACTATAAATAGACTGTAATTAACGGAGACTCGTCGGGAACGGATAAATTATGCTTCTCGAACGGGAACAGTTCAGTTAGGAAATCTGGAAGGATGTTGTGTTGGACACGGAGTGGAAAGTAAACACGGCCGTCGAGATTCACTTTACAGGGAATCTCGTTCGAAAGTCGTGCTTTTTATTTAGCATGTCTAGATGATTAGATTATGAACGTACTTACAAAAAAATCTCTCGTTCGAATAAGTGTAACTGTTAAAGGTCGATCTCGATGAAAATCGGTTTTTTTTTCTATCCAAGTCCTTGATTTATTCTGATAAATCGTATAATGTTCTGTTAACAGAGTACTCACCTACTCTAGTCTTAATAACAAGAAATCATTTATTATTTATTTCGATTGCATGCCATTTATATTTATATATTTGAGTGGTGCTTTTTGAAATAAATATTATTGTATCAAATATAAAATATCATTACAAATATCAAAGGTCAAAACATCTTTATATATATATATATATATCTATATCTATCTATATATATATATATATATATATATATATATATATATATATATATATATATATATGTATATACACAAACGTGGCGTAAATGTCTGTCAACACTGGATACAGTCAAGAGTTTCTATTATACGAAACAATGGCTATTTATAAGTATAAATTGAACCATTGTCTCTCTGTACGAACACACATAGTTACAAATGAACGAATATGTAGACTATTGTGCATGGCGTGGCTAATTTTATGTCGATTGTTTAAGAATCACGCTGATATATACATTGCTAACAGTAAATTAATCATTACGTGCATTATTTCGTATGAATGCGACGATAAATATATTGGATATTCGATGTTGACTTAATTTAATTAATACTTTGTTTGGCTCGTTTGAATCTATCAATAGTTCATTACATGCACGCATATCACCGCATTGAATATGTATGTGTGTATGTATATATATATATATATATATATATATATATAAATATATATATATATAGGTATATATTAGGGGATATCCATAAGTCGTCAATCTTTTTTAATAAGTAAATTAGATTCAGTTCGACTCAAGTCTCTGACATGTGAAGATGTGTTTTGTTGTCTTGTATTGTAAAACAGATTGTGAATTTATTGTTTTGAATAAAAAAAATTCTAGTATCCCAAAACAAAATGACGGACTACTGACCTTCATAAGAACAGATATGTCATTGAAGGCGATTTAATTTTTTATTTTATAAATCAGGATATATATTGACTAGTCAAAGTCGGACGTTGCCGACAACATATCCATTGTTTGCTGTGAAAAGGAAAATTTTTAAAGAGTTTTTATTCTTATACGGGAGGTTAATGTCGATGTGGGGTACACGGCGTGTTAATGTCCGGGGGATTTTTTACACGGGGGTTATTGATGGGTTGTTACTGTCTGGAAGCTTTTTGTCCAGTGGGTAATGGTTTTAGAACAACTACCGCTACTTTACCTCCACAA
>CM068322.1:33962938-34145438 GCA_034766995.1 Acanthacorydalis orientalis | reverse complement strand
AAGTCAGGAAATATATTTAGAATCGATTTTATGCGAAGAAATTCCACGTTATCTCGACCACATTCTCCTTGTCCGTCCGGTACGGTCTTTCTCTGAATGTTTATATAGTATTGATCTTGTGGACAAAACGTCGGAAGAGCAACTTTAATGTTCATGTGAGGAATTCGTTAATTGTTGTTAATTGGAATGTTTTTATAACTTCATTATTTATATAGGTTTGGATAATATTAAATATATATTTTAAATAACATAAAATGAATGTTTAATATATATATATATATATATATATATATATATATATATATATATATATATATATATATAAAGAGAACACATATTTTTTATGAAATGTGAAATAGAAATAATTGACTGCCATAAATATTCAATTGTGAAAAGTTTCAAGTCTACTAAATAAATATTTTACTGAAAAACTTTAACTGTTCACTGTTTTTGTTTTAAATTTTTTTAAATATTATTTTATATTTGAAGTTTTTTACTTTTTGAATACAAACATATTAAATGCTTTTTTTCCAATACGAATGTTATAGAAATAAAGTATAGAATTAATGACTTCATATATTTGTAAAAAAAAAAATAGAATGTGATAAACAAATAGAAACTGAAATTTCTAACCATTTGCATAGAAAATTCGTATCGTATAATTTGCAGCAGATTCGCCATTTTTGTAAGATGATTTCGCAGTTAAATCTCGATGTGCACCGAATCACTGTTCTGTATTTACTAAGTGACCATAAATAACTAACAATGTTTCACTTAATTTTACCTTCTCACTCGGTAAGTGAATAAGCCTTCTTTTAAAATTTACCATTCCACTGGCGCACCTGTTACAAAATTTGTTAGATCAAAAGTTTTCAATAATGAATTTTTAATCGTTCCTTATCTGCATTTTCATAGCAATATACAAAGAAATATTAACAATTTAGCTAGTAAGATTTTTCAGTGCCTTAAATTCATGTGATTAGATTTGAAATATTTAAATGAATGTTTATGATAATACTCAGATTTTTTAAGAACTAAAGTTTGAAGGTCAGAATGTTCTGCACATTTTAATGTTCTAGTTGTTTAAGAATTTTATGATAAATACTGTCTCTGTTTTTCAAAAAGGTTTCATTACATTTAAATATCGAAAAAAACTGGAATTATTAGCAACTATTAAAATGAGTCCAAAATAATAACAGAAATTCCATTTTAAGTTAACTAATATTCTTTTTGAAAGTGTAATTCGTTCGTATTTCACACTTAATTAATAAAAGGAATTTATTTATATTCAAGATGATGAATACACACGCACACACACACACACACATATATATATATATATATATATATTTATGTGAAAAGAAAAGTGAAAAGAAAGTAATTTGATTGTTTATTTATAGAATTTCAGAACAAAGCATTAAAAAAACAAATCATCTTACAACCGTTTCAAGCCGTTAATGAAATAATCTAAATAAATTAATTATGCATGAATAAAATATTCCTGTGTGTAAAACGAGATAACGCTATACACATTTCCATTGATTTGTATTTTTCTGACGAAAGAACAGACGAGTTTTAATTTTTCCCTCGAGGAAATCATTTCACCGTTTATTTTTTCGCTTGTGTTTAATTTGAATTATCACTCGTTTCTGATATAAACTTTACACGCTTGTGTATATATCAATATATATATATATATATATATATATAAATTAATATATATATATATATATATAGTGTGTGTGTGTGTCATATACACTTGAGAAGAATTAAAATTACAGAAGTAAAATTAAAAAAAATCATTTTTCAGTTTTCTTGCTCGACAAAATAATAATGGCGCGTGTGGGTGTTGTAATTGCTGCTCGACTTGTAAACGCAACTACTGCTCGACCGGCGGGTAAACGTTTCAAATTTAAATGAAAACTCGTTTTGAATTTCAGTTTAATTTCACCTTGTATGATATGTCGAGAAGAACACGGAATAATGTCCGTTCATTAATGCGTACACACATTTTCGTACAGGTGTATTTAAAATAAAAAAAAACCGACAGAATTTAACGCAACGCTCAGGTAGATTTTCTTAATCGGCGATTCGGTATTTTTCGTGTCTAATTTCCTGTATGATTCTCTTTGTGTCTCGGGTACAAAAATTAAATATAATTTTTTTTTTTTTTTTTTTGTTTAAGATAAACTATTCGTGTGTTCATTCACGAAATTTCTATCCGTTCTCTCGCAATCGAGCATTTCAAAAGATTCTGTGTATTGAACAGACAGACTTTTGTATTAAAATCTTTTGTCCGACATGTTTCTGTATTTGATAAAGTAGTTCTCTGTTTCATTTTCACTCTATTCAACACTTTTCGTTCCATTCTTCGAGAAAAATTAAGTAAACGATTACAGAATATATTGTTTTTTTTATTTTATTTTTTCTTCATATAGCTTATATTTCTTTATATAGTTTCATATTTAATACATTTGAACAATAAACTAAGTTATATTCGTCCATTCATTTCAATAAATTAGATTTTTTGGTGTATATTTACAAATATAGGTGTACAAATTAATTCGGTACCTAAATACATAATTATATCTAAAATAAATATTTATTTACGGATAAATGGAATAAATTTCAACCCTCAAAGTATTTCCCATTATTTTGTATTACTTTGTTCTAACTGTTGGGTAACTGACGAATCCCATGTCAAAAAAAACATGGCAGCTTCGAGTCAATGAAGTGTTAATACTTTTTCAGACCTATTCCACTGTTCTAGTATTTTTTGCATATTTTATGCACCGAAAAACCTTCCACTGAAGCTAAACAAATCATTCTTGCAGGTTAGGCAGTATTTTCTTTCAACTGGAATGCGAAAAGTATTCAATGCATAACATGCTGCTTTTCGGACGCCCTCGTGTTCAATACTGTTTTATTACGTTATGCCAACTACTTGTCCAAAATATATAGTGTTTTTAAATCTTAAGCTTGCCACTTTAAAATCATACGATGAGAAAATATTTTAATTTGAAACAGTGTTATGATCGATTCAGTTTAAAGACACAGACTGAATTTTTACACGTAACATATTTTTCGGTCGATATTATAAGCTCTTATCTCTGTGATTAACATATTCGTTGACATATTTAGCTGATAAAAAGATACTTAGAATTTTTATCACTGTCCACAAAACATACAAACATTTTTTAGTTTTCACAAGTTAATGATTTTAATCTCACAAACCATAAATATTTTTTTCCGATTAAGAATGTTCCATAAATCATTTTTAATTTTCGCTTGTACGCATTTCGATGGAGATTCTATCATCTCTAGAGCGTCAAGTGCAGAAAAAATTTATTCAAGATTCTTCTGTATCTCAGAGCTCTGAAAAATGATGGCATCGTCATCGAAATGCGTACAAGTAACAATTAAAATTGATTATTTAATGATTTGTTAGACATTTTTGATCGAAGCATTTACTGTGGTTCGTGGATCGAGAAAAGCATTGATTTGTGTAAATTAATTTAGCCAGAGTATTACAATTGTATTGGTTATTGATAGAATACTGTCTTAGATATTTTGAAAATTCTGTTTGGAAGTTACAATTTATTTATTAAACTAACACGAATTCCATTCTAAGATGTCAGGCTTGCATTAATTAAGTCTTATTTCATTTAGAACAGCTTCTCATTCTCATACATATTTCTTACTAGCCATCTGCACAAATTGTATATAATATTGAAATTAGATGAAAGCAAATGCCAGTCCAAAGATCTTATGTTTTCTTCTTGAAGTCATGTTGTAACTGTCCTAATTGTACGAACAGGTGCCAAATTGTGTTGGAATATCCATTCCCTGTCTTTCATGATTATTTATATCTTCATTTTTGTAGCAATTTCGTATATTTTGTACCAGTTTGACGTTCCACTAAAATTACTAGATCACCGAGACCATAATAACTATCAATGTGCAAATCATTTCAAGGCTAAATCAACTATGGTGCTGTGCTAGGTAACGCTGCTCCTTCCATAAGTCGTGGTAATAATATGAGAATCCATAGGGGCCACCTAGACAACATCTTTTCTCGTCCAATATTATTATAGCTTCGTCCAATCCATAGGATTTCCTTTTACTTTTTCCACCGAAAAACTGTCTGAAAATGCCCATCTACAGTCATTTTTTTTCATTAAAAAAACTATTAAAAACAATATAAAAATGAATACATGTTAAGTTAATCTTAATATAATATCAATTCAAACCGACAGCGGCACTAGCGTTGCATCTCAACGATTCTCTGCAAAAATTTCCGGTATTAAAATCATGATACTTGATTTTAAGTTACATAGTCGATTGACTAGTTGTATCCTCTTTAATGAAATAAAAAAATAATGTTTTATTAAAGACGATACAACTCTCGTGTACATACTGGCTTACAAAAAAACGATTCTGTAATTGGATTTTGCATGCGATTGAGTATAAAATTGAAATCGGATCATCGAATCAAAATAAATGAATTCAAATAAATTAACAATTCAAATACACTGATTCACGCGCACCCATTGTATCACATTATGTTGTTCATAAACTAATATAACTTGTTTAAACACAACTCGAATATATTTCAAATTTAATAATGGAATACTAGAACTATAATGACAGTATGTTGTTCATTAAAACATGATTTTAATTTATATGAAATTCAATTTCATTTCAAAACCTGGACGTTCGCACAAACATTCGATTTAATTACATACTCTAATACTCAAAAATATAAACACATTTCTTATCAGTAATAAATCATTTATTTTTTTTTGGGTATGTTCAATGTCCGTCAACACTGGTGTTCCTTTTGATTCGAATAAATGATTATACTTAGAATATTACAGTAGGAAAATATTTTTTTTATCTTAGGTAATGTAGCGATTTGAAGACATCACCATTCTTTTTTACAAATCTACTTTTCTGTCCAATAACTGATTATCGATCATTTTTGATTGTTGCTCATACTCATTTTGATTATTTCATTAACTCTAAAGCAGGTACGTGGAGAAGAATCTTATATTTGATAAGATCAGATTTTTTTGTACCACAGTGCTATGAAAATAACGAAATCGCTTTCGAAACACATGAAAAATCAATTGATTAAACGTTTTTGATAAGAAAAAAAAATTGTGTTCAGATTTATGTATCGAGTGGGAAATTAATTTGTGACAGTGAATTTGGACACAGTGCCAATACTATATTGTGATTGGTTTTGAATTCCCATTCATCGACTATTACAACCAACCGAACACATATCTATATCAATATTTATGTTTTTTTTTCTTTTTTTCTAAAGGTTGATATGGTTCGTTGAGTTTTTGTTTACTACTAAGTTGTTTAATCCAATTCACTGAGTTTGTTTGATGAACACCTTGTCTGATTTGTTAATTGAATATTTGTCTTTCACAAACGAATTATTTTCCTATCTCACAAACCGTACCAATATTTTTCAATTTAAAATATTCAATAAGTCATTATTGATTATTTTCAGTTGTCGCTTATGCGCATTTCGATGGAAATATCATTTTGACGGCATCAAAATCTTGAATCCATGAGAATAATGGCGTTACTATTGAAATACGCACAAATGATAATCGAAAATAATCAATAATGATAAATATTTTTGATATAATTTGAGAGGTGAAAAAAGAATTTCTTTGTGAAAGTGAATTTAGCGTCAAGGTAAGAACTGTTCTGAGAAAATTTATCTCGATTGTTATTCATTATACTCGAATCATATTTTAGGAGATCATCCTGATATGTTTATCTTATAAGTGGATCTCGTCAGAGCTAAATTTTATAGACAGTCTTTGATATGTGTGTTCTTTACTAGGATCACCAAATCCTATACATGCCTTTTGGAATTCGTCAAGTATTTAATATGGGGGCTTGTCTGATCTATTTCATAGAGTAGTAAGAATGGCACAGTAGAAGAATTTGTTTGTTGCAACTTAATGACAAAGTGAAATGGAAGTTGTTGTCTAGTACTAGATCATTCAGCAATATCATATTTTAGTTGTGACTACGCTTAAGTGTTGTTTCATTACATAGTGTGATAGTTGACTTTGTATATGAATTTGTACAGAAAGTATTTTTATATATATTAGCGCTCTAAAGATGAAGATACTGCCATTGAGATGTGTAAAAGCAATCATCAAAAATGTAGTTTATCTAGTGGATACAAAATTAATTTATAAAAATACTATCGAATCTTCCACAAACGATTTTTTTTCACCTCACACAGTAAAAATCACTATACAGTTTTCATTTATTTTTTTTAACAATTTTTAAATTTTTAGTTTTGAAAGAGTTTGCTTTTTCTTTATCTCGTCGCTTTAAAGAGGAAGATATCTCTTTGAATTGCACATAAGCAACAATGATCAGTAATCAGTTATTTTTCTGATTTGTAGAAAAAAATGATTCGTCTATAAAAGTCGATTTAACGACAGTGCCAGAACAGTACTTCGACTGTTAAATCTCTTGATACTTTTTTTCTGATCGGGACACAGCAACTCACTTCAAAATAAATTCAAATAACACGTCTCCATGCTTCAATTTCGATTCCGCACTTAATATCCAGTTACGTTTTCCATCAAATCAAATTCGATTCGATCTAGCAGTTCAACGATCTCCGACTGTTTTCTATACACACGAACGGTTCTGGACGAGAAACGAACGAGTCTTCTTGAATATCGACGACGCGTCGGCATCTGAGTCATTATTAACATGGCGTTAAAACATCTACGTGCGGCTTGTTGACTGACGGGTTCTCGGTGACCCGAAAACGTGACACAATTTCCAGCTCGACAAACTGACTGTTCGTTTTTTCACTCGCTCGTTTTCTCCTCTTTTTCTCACTTTATTGTATCGTTGTCCGATGGGACATATACGTTATGTCCACTGAGATAACGAAAATTGAACAAAATATCAGTAAATAAATCGGTTTATATATATATATATATATATATATATATATATATATATACTCTGAATAAATATATAAATGTATAAACGGTGTATAGGAATAGTAATTATTTTAATTTTTCATAAAACGAAGCAATTATATAATGACCATTTAAACCATACTGTTTACAAATGGTAATAAAAGCATTGTAGTTCTGATAAATTATAGTGAATTACAAAATTACACAAACTGCTGAGTGTGCTATCGATAAGGATAATAAAAATTATAATATTATTTTTAATAGTTTTCATGATAATAGATAAAGAACAAATGAAAACAGTACACTGCAAATAATTGAAACATGAATAGTTACCGTTCAATAAAACCAGCGGCTGAAAAAGCGTTCAGCTAGTTACAATAAAAGACCGGACAGTAATAAATCAATTGTAGAGTAAACGCGTTCGAAATACAAAAAAAAAGCATACAGCGAATCTGTAAACATCGATTCGGATGAAATATGTCGGATAAATACACAAATGAAACCTAATACAAATCGCTGTATGAAAATTTCAGCCGAAACAATCGGCGTTCGAAAACAAACACGAAACAATCGAACAAAACAACGTTTCGGACAAAACACGAACGGAATCGAATCGCGACGAAACAATTAACGGTCGACGAGACGTTCGGACCGCTGCGGAAAGAAATCGAACAGATGACACGCGTCCGGATGCAAATCGTTGCGTCGCTGTCACGAATAATTCGACACGTCGCCGCGTCCCGTTTGTGCGGCGCGCGGCATCTGTCCGGCCGGGATTAATTAAAATATTATGCAAATACGTGCATTAATGGAACGTTGCCGGCTGCAGAGTGCCGTTTCGATACAATCGCGTACGCCCATCGGGCGCCCGTGACGCCCGCTGCACGGCGATGCCACCGGCGTCCATCGAACGGCGTCGGTCCGCACATTCCGCGGTCTCCTCACATGCTCTCGTCGATTATTAATTTGTTCGGCTGTATTGTTGAGTTCATTGTACGATACGTCGGATGCGTGCAGACGCAAGGAAGGAGACGGTCCGTTCAACGGTCGTTGAACGAAATATTTAACGTTCGGTTTCGATTTTGTAGATGGTTATGGACGGTTATGGCGATTTTATTGAGTTAGCGCCGCTTGAATAACTGCTTTTTCGAATACCAGCTGGTTTATTTATAATTATAGTCCATACATTCCGGTTTTATTCGAACGTATTGTCATCTGTATCCATTACACTGGATAACGAATACCTTTTTCTTCTATCTGCGATAAAGCTCTTTATGCTTGTACAACGAATTGAAATACTTTCGGATTGTCACTCAATTATTCATTATTAATAACACAATTCTGGTTTTATATTCTAAATTATTTCTTTTCATACTATTACATGTATATACAGGTGATTCAATTTAGGCTTCCACATGGAAGTATTAAAAAGGGGCGTAGAGGTTAAGGAAAGTCATGTTTTTTTTTGTATTTAGTTTAATTCAATACTAAAATACAATTGAACTGAAAATATTAAATGAGGGATGACATGATTTTTTTTAATACTTTCGTGTGGAAGCCTGAGTTGAATCACCTATAGTTTCACAAATGAATTGTTTTCTCATTCTTAAAAAATATAAACATTTTTCTTATCAGGAAATCTTCCATAAATCAATATAGAATCATCATATAGTTTGTGAAACTATATGATGATTCTATTAATTTATTTGTGAAGTAATTGTTTTCTCATTTTCAAAAAAAAAACCACAAATATTTTTCTGGTCAGAAATCTTCAATAAATCAATATAGAATCACCTATTATTTTACAAATGAATTATTTTCTCATTTTCAAAAGAACAAACATTTTTCTGATCAGAAATCTTCAATAAATCAATCAGAACTATGGTTGATTCAATTAAATTATTTTTTTACACCTAATAAATAGAAATTCATAAAAGAATCAATCAATAAGTTTAATTATAATTCTTAAATGCTTGATGAAGAGTATAAATCCGTTCTTGAAAATTAAAAAAAAGGTTTTAAATCACTAAGATATATTTTCATCAATGCTTTTTTTCTCACTCCACAAACTACAAAGTTATTATTCAAAAATCGAAAAAGTTTACTAAAATATTTATTGACATTTTTTTTACATTTTTCTCTACCTGATGAACATCGTCATCGAAATACGCATGTGATAATAATAAAATTATCAATAATCATTCATTGAACATTTTTGATCAGGAATTTTTTGTTAGTTTTATGGATGTAAGAGAGAATTTCATTCGTGAAAGTTAATTTAGCGAGTGTCAGAAAGTGTATTGTCAACGGTATCTCCAGTTCATGCATTTAAAACATTAGATTTAATTCTACGAAGATTATAAAACATACTACACTCATTACTAAATTCAAATTTCGACCTTTGCAAGAACAATGAAATATTTATCAAGTTATACATTTTTATTGATATAACACAGATTTTTTACGACATCCTATCCAACTAATATATATATATATATATATATATATATATATATATATATATATATATAATTACATGCAACGTACTAGTTTGTGACCTTTAATCATATTTTTAGCACAGCGCAGTCATTCCGAACGGTTTATAACCTTTGCTACCGAAAAAAAAACCACATTTCTATTTTAGGCCAATGAATATTTCATGACAAACTCTGACAATGAACTCGGCATTTTTACTTCTAACAAAGTTAATTTTTTTTACAGTTTTCGATACGACACGATTTTCGGACTGGACATTTCAAACGAAATACTCTTATAATAAAGTGAATAAAATAGACAGTGTGTGACAAAATTGTGATACCAGCAAGGAAATAAGATTCTCTCCAATACAAATTCCATCCAGTTTTCATTTGAAATTAACACGCATGTTGGATTTTTTACACACTCGAAAAAAATGAATATCATAAACCGGGTAATCTGGAAGCAATATTAATTTTTACCATCAACCTTTTCTAATAAATAATTTTATACCAGTTTAAAAGTCTTAAAATAAATACAGATATTTTGTACGGCGTTGAAGTGTTTAAATAGACTCGTTTGAAACTTACTACAAGTGGAAGAAAATTAAATAATTCTAATTAGTTTACAATGATTGATTAATTAAAAAAATAATAATAGTTTTTATATAAATGCTTTTTTAATTAGATGTTTGTCTTCATAAACTTGCTGGAAGTTGTGAAGATACGAAGAACTTGTTGTGAAAGTGTTTAAGTTTAAACATAAATAAAAACAGTTTCATTTCTGTAAAATAGTGCATCTTCAAGAAAGTATTATGCAGAGTATTCATATATTTATTTAAATCATAACTCAGTAATTAGAAAATTGATATAAAAACGATTCAGTAATGTTTTCAACTTAACAGAAATCAATTTAAAAAAGAACTGTTAATAATCATGAAATGAGAATTTTTCTGATTCGTATTAGAATCAAGTGATTTTTCAATTAATCCAAGGATATTTTTAAAAGATTTTTATATTTGTTCCATATCATTATTAATTTTTAATTTAAAAGAGTCGCTACAAAAGACTTATTTTGAAAATTATATTTAATTGAATAAACAAACATTTTGACTTTTCAAGTACGAATATTTTTATAAAATAATTTTTAACCATTTACAAAATGTCGAATAATATTCAATAAAAGAACACGGAACTTAATAGAAGTTTTAATAAATTGATAACAAAAAGGAATAAATAAAATATTGATTGAGATATACTCAGAATTTTTTATTGAATACTCAAATTATTTACAAGACACTGAGTATTTTATATAAATGTTTCGACAGAAAGAATTGATTTATAAACAAAATATAAAGACATACAGATAAATATTCTCAAAGACAAATATTTTCATAAATACTTTTGAAAAAATGAAACAGTGTAACGAGTATTCAACCAAAACGAATAATTAAAATATATTTCAAGTTCAATCTTCGACATTGCGAGAAGAATTTCATCGGATGTATGAAAAAGTGGGTATTTTTCTATCTGATTTCATACTTGAGTTTAAAAATCAAGATTTATTTGTAAGATATCCGAGTATGATACAAAATCTATAGTTGAGATCAAAATAGTGAAACGAAAATAAAAAAATGTATTTAGTAAATAGTTATTATATATTTTGGGATTTAATGCGAGTGAACTGAAATAAATTTCTAGTTTTGAGTTGAGTTTTTTGATGATATGGAAAAGTTTAAAAACGTGAAAGAAATTCAAAGTGAGTGCCGTGGAAGATTTCTCGAGAATTATGAGCGAGTTTGAAGCTGATTTAGAATTTGATCGCGCGTAGGTTACCTGATCGAGTAATCAACCTACAACAATGATAATTAATATTATGGCGTCATCGTCAACAACAATATTTACAATAGCTGCTGCGCCCGCTGCAGATCTTCCTGCGATCAGCAGCAACTACCAGAACACGACGACGTCGTTGTTGGATTCCCAGCAGACGAACTCAACGATCAGCAATGTGAATCCCGAGTGGCCGGACTTGCTTCTGTTGATATTAAAGGGATTCATTTTCAGTACGATAATACTGAGCGCGGTGTTGGGCAACGCACTAGTGATAATCAGTGTGCACCGGCACCGAAAACTGCGTGTCATAACAAACTATTATGTGGTGAGTTTAGCGATGGCGGACATGTTGGTGGCCCTGTGCGCGATGACGTTCAACGCGAGCGTCGAACTCACGAACGGTCGATGGCTGTTCGGTTATTTCATGTGCGACGTGTGGAACTCTCTCGACGTGTACTTCTCGACAGCGTCGATCCTCCACCTGTGCTGTATCAGTGTCGACAGATACTACGCGATCGTGCGACCGCTCGAGTATCCTATAACGATGACACACCGGACCGTCTTCTTCATGCTCGCGAACGTGTGGATCTTGCCGGCGCTGATCAGCTTCACGCCGATCTTCCTCGGATGGTACACGACGCCCGATCACCAGATATTCCGGAAGAAGAATCCGGACGTGTGCATTTTCGTCGTGAACGAGTACTATGCCGTGATCAGTTCGTCGGTGAGTTTCTGGATACCGGGCATTGTGATGATAACGATGTACTATCGGATCTACAAGGAGGCGATACGGCAACGGAAAGCGTTGTCGAGGACGTCGTCGAATATTATACTGAACTCGATACACCAACACAGGACTTCTAATTACAACCACCACAGTCACCATTATTTGCATCCGAGCGACGGAGACATACCGCCACTTGGACAATTTAACGGCAGGCCGTCGACGAGTTCCGGGTCGACGTCATACGGCGCGGCGAACTACAATAGTAAGGAGTACGCGAAAGCAGCGACGGAGTTGAACATGAACGGTGAGTCCGATTACTCTTATTTTTTGAACGAAAAAAAACATTGAAGTTTGCAATATCTATCATATATATATATTTTTTGGAATTTTCTGAACTGAAAAAAATGCGCTCAAAGGACGTCCATACGAAATTATATACGAAATTATATAACAAATATTACCAATTTATTCACTTAATTTCTTAAGTCTGTATTAAATATATTCTGACGCGATGAAAGTATGCCATCGAGATCAAAAGAGAGACAAAAACGTTGAAAATCAATCTTTACAAACACTATTCAATTTTATTTACACTTCTTCTACTTAATATATTTTCCTGGCGACCCGAATTTAAGATTTGCGTTCTTCAACGATTAATAAACTTTCATATCTTCCGAGTTCTTAACAATTGACTGTTCTTTGTCAACTTGCTAGCTCCTACTAACTCGCTGACAGTGAGTTGAACCAGAGTGTCGAGAACTGTGATAGTTCATTTTTTTTCAACTTAGTTCTCAATAACTAATAAAAAATAATAGTTTTCTTCATGTCAAGGGTTGTGTTTCTGACAACTAAGCGCGATTAATCAGTAACTCAAATCGGTGCGACCGAACAAGATGATTAGAAATCGATAAGATTCCTAAACGGTTCGCACGAATAAATTCCGAGCGCGAATTCCGCGAGCCAAGCTTAATAAATTGCGACTCAGTTCCGTGAAAAAAAGAACACATCTCGGCCATAAAATTATATTAAACGCATAAATTCGTACTCGTTGCTCGTATCTAAATATGATATATTTTTTTT
The DNA here is from genome assembly GCA_034766995.1 of Acanthacorydalis orientalis. Classification (NCBI taxonomy): domain Eukaryota; kingdom Metazoa; phylum Arthropoda; class Insecta; order Megaloptera; family Corydalidae; genus Acanthacorydalis; species Acanthacorydalis orientalis. The sequence goes on along the minus strand of CM068322.1, from coordinate 34,132,344 downwards.
CCTTCCAATATTCGAGTGCACGTACTACAGCTGTGAGCAGTTAAGCGACGCGATCTTCAATAAAAACAAACATCGCCGTCAAATCGATCCAGCACGGGTGGCAGAAGTATTATTGCTTGAATAATCCATGCATGAGAGCCGCTTTTTATTTACCGAATTTTCTCCCTGAAGTGTATTTATATTTTTTTTATAATATTTTTCTCGGAAATCGCGATTCATTCAAGTTTTCCTTTGAAATGTTTACCTATATAAAAATATCGCAATTTAATAATCTTCCTACAGTCGCAGATATATTTGTATATATATATATATATATATATATATATATATATATACATATACGAGTATACATATCGTATGTATATATATATATATATACATATATGCATATATATATATATATATATATATATATATATATATAGTAGGGGGTTTCAAGAGTAACTTGGTTCGATATTAGAGACAAGAGCTTGAATTTCAAAGTATATTTTATTTTTTGACATAATTCGGCCGAAATTCTACGCATTTGTCCCATCGTTTCTCCTGTTTCGTGATTCCCTCCTGTAAGTGGGTTTCTTTGAGGTCCCCAAAATAATCGTTTTTGTTGAGAAAGAACGTTTGAATGAACCAATATACTGTCATGAAACAATATTTTTTTCTCGGCCATTCCGGGACGTTTTTCCACGCGTTTTTCTCTGCCTTCAAATTTTCCAAAAGTGCTACGCAGTACTGACCAGTAACTGTTTTTCGCTTCTGAAGATATTCAATCGAGAGAAATCCTTTCGCATCTCAGAAAACTGATGCCATCACCTTTCCAGTCGAGTGGACCTTCTTTTAAGCCATTTCATCGCATTAAGTACACTATTTTGATTGCGTTTTCGATTCTGGTGTATAATGGTGAATATAACTTGCATCTACGGCCACAAAACGCTGCATGAAATTCGTTAGGGTTTTCTTAAACAATTCTAAGAATTCGACTGATATTAGCGTATGAATCCGTTTTTGCCCTGCAGTGAGAAAACGCGGGTTTGAATTTTTCTGTTCATTTATTCTTCTATACGTATTAATAAAAACTCTAGAAATCATATTTCAGTTTTAAAATAGTTTTTCCAGCGACCTACTTCATATTAAATTGTTTTCACTTCATGCAATGATCATATTGAAATGTTCATATCTTCACCTTTTTTATATTAGTTATCTACAATGTTTGTGCATTGATATTTATCATTCTCAACGACCACCAACACCCATTATACGAAATTTTCATACACAATTCATTATGTAAAATGAAACGCGTTCGATCACTTGAAATGCCTATGGCCTCTGATGTCTCTCTGCTTATCAACGATTTCTGAAATCTGATATCTATTCTCAGACTTCCTGGGCGTGTTGCATCTTCGATGCCACGTTTAAATTCATTGACCCAAAGTCGAACAGTTCTGTAGGAACCCCAAGATTCGTCCAATGTAGAAAATATCCGCTCATGGATTTTCTTTGCTATTTTCTTTTCCAAATACTGTATACAAAGGATATATTTTTTCCTAACAAATCGAGTTAAAAATTGAATCTCCTAAAATTGTGAAAATCGGGGTAGCTACTCCTCTTGACCCTCCTTTGATGGGATCTGTATATATATATATATATATATATATATATATATATATATAGGGATAAATAAAGGAATACATATTAAAATATTCATGTCTGTAGAAAAATCGAGTCGAATGGAAACAAAACGTTTAAATATAAACTTGACACCAAATCTAATAAAATAAATAAATACAGTTAAATATAATAAAGACTTCATTATCATCTCAAAGGATCAAATGTATCCATACACTAGATTTTCTAAAAACCGTATTAATATAAAAACCCATCCGTGTAAAAAGACAAAAAAAAATATACATTTTTTGACCATGTTGAATCTAAATCTTGCAGAAAATATATCATACGAAACGAAATAATGATTTATGTATATATATATATATATATATATATATATATATATATATATGTGTGTGTGTGTGTGTGTGTGTGTTTGTGTGTGTATGTATGTATAATATAACGATATGTTTTCCTTAATGATTCTATTAAACACGCCGTCAACTCTGTCAGTCTTTGAGATGAAAAACATTGTGTGTAACGATTCCGTACAAAAGTATCCAATTAACCCGTTTCGTTCATGCGGAGGAACCAAACTGTACAATTCACAAAACGTATAAATCCGATGTTGTAATAAACTACTGTACGTGCTTGTATTCATCCAAAAGCGTTGGATAATTAAAGCACGGAGTGCATTAAACGGAATTGCATGACGAATGCATTTAAATACGATGGAACGTTTGCTTTTCATTCACGACGCGTTATATTAATATATATATATATATATATATATATATATATATATATATATATATATATATATATATATGCATGTGTGTGAAATTAGAGTATTTCATAATATCGTTTCAAATTGCGGTTCCCTTTTGACGTCGGCGTTAAAATATTGCGTTTGACATATATGTGGTATTTCGTTTGTGTCGTGTTTCGTGTAAAATTATACCGCTTGTGTTTGAATGATTAAGCTATAGTGTACGGTTCTTCATTAGTCAGATACGAGAACTGGTGTTTTTATTCAGTTTATCTGATATGGAGTTTCGAAAATAATATCATTGGAAATATGTTCAATTTGTGTACATCCGCTCGACTGAATAAATCCTGCGACAAAGATGTTATTTCATAGACAGTTGAATATCAATTATAAGAAATGCCGGATTGAAATAGGTCACAACACAGTCTTGACACTGTGGTTTAATTCATTTTCACAAGTTAGTTTTTTTCTCATTCGGCAGACTATAAGAAAATGTTCAATCAATCACTATTGATCGTTGATCGTTATTCGTATTTTGTTGAAGGTATAATCAATTTCAAAGCGTTAAAATGTAGAATATTTCGATTCTGGTGAAGAAGATTTCGACTATAAATTTAAAATTATTATGAATTTATTTTTATTATTATAAATAAATAATATTACAGATTTATTTTGTCCTGTGACAAAGTATCTCTTGAATAATATCTAAAGATAGAACGCTTAGATACAGAAATATCTATAAGAGATATGAGATTGTATGGGTTTAAATTACTCGCGTTTACTTCTTTGTGTTAAAAAATCATTTATTTAAAATAAAACAGGATATTTTCTTGAGAAATGGTTGATAGTATTACTATATAATTTTGATTATAAATTTGTATTTTTTGACAATGTAATTGAAGTGATTTTCACAAACGCAAGTCAATTTTTTTCCACTCATCCACACAAATACAAAACTATGTTTAATGATCGATAATTTATCATTTTTGATATGATTTGGTAATAGGATCAAATCGTCTAACTGTAATTCGAAATCAGTTCAAAAATAAGCATTCAAAGACACCTCAGAAACAAGTCTTGTGACGAAACATCTCTTGAAAATTATAATCCATTATTAAAAATTCACTGTACAATTTTCATCATTTAATCTTTTGTACATACACACACACACCTTGTACGTCGAAACAGCCCCTCGCCACCGCGCTAATTCCGCACAGAAGATCCGTATAATAAAAACGTGATGTCTTAATTTCACGTCGGGTCGTTATTCCTAAAAATTATCCCATTTGAAAAAGTTTCGCGCGCCATTCACAAAATTTCGACACGATTTATGGGCGGACCGCCGTATTCGAGCACCGTCGTCCATGGGGGAGGACACGCTTACGAGTAAAACGTGCATGAACGTCGTGCGGGCTCTATCGGCATTCGCCGTACGAGTGTATAAGGTCGAACGATAAATAAACGGGGAAGAAAACAACCGCCGATGGGTAATCCAAGGTCAAAAGCGCTATTACGATTATAGCGTGCCAGAAGTAGATGCTTCGTGCTTGTAGCTTATTTTAAGTTAATTTATTAAAATTACACAATATGTTCTTATTTGAATAGCACTGAATTTCCGCAAACTTCGACTAAAAGATTAAAATGTTTTATAGATATTATAAATTATATAGGTATACACACACACATATATATATATATATATATATATATAATTCAACCATTAATGAAACGTACAAAATATCCTCTTTCAAGTATTTCTTTTATTTTAAATAAAATATGCAAGAGTTTCAAATTACAAAGCTCGTTTCTTTAAATTGGCATAATTTACTGCATATAACCTGTTTGTATACCGGTATAAGGACGTGAATAACAGGAAAAAGGATAATACTAACGTATGGATTTTTCATCGTCAAATACATATAAGTTTAGTCGGTGCTTTCTAAAAACATTTCTATTGCGAGGATAATTTAAAAAGTTCTCTGTCTGGCTTATAGATTTCAGTACTGTATAATTATTTTTGCACGTTGTGTCGCCACGCCTGTTTTATAAATCGATGTGAAATATCAAATCGATCTGTTAAATAGTTTGTTGTAAGCAGGTGTGTAAATAAAGTCATCTAATTTTTTTTTTAAATGGATAAAATTACACACCGTACAATGATAATGTTTTTTTGTAAAAAAAAACGTTTAACACAACCGGAAATTTTTAACATGATGAAAACTGTGCTGAATGATAATCAGTCTTTATTTAAAAGAAAATGGGCTGTCAAAATTAAACGTGATCGTACAAGCTTGGAAGATGGCTTTTATACGGCTCGAAAAGTGAAACGATACCAGAAATCGTCAATAAAGTGGGAGATATTGTTTTGGAGGATCGACAATTAAAGAAGTCTGAAATTACTAGGGTTACAGGTATCTCAGATGGACAAGAATTCATATCTTGATCGAAGAATGGGGTATGAAAAAGCTATCAGGAAGAAGGATACCGCTTTTATTGACAAATGAGCAAAAACCGTAATCTAATAAAATGTTAAGGGTGTTTAGGGGCGTTTAATGAATAATAAGACTGATATTATTTGTAATCAATGATGAAATATAAATCCATCACTGTATACTAGAAACAAAACAACAGTCAAAACAATGGAAGAACTGTGATTATCAGTCATTGAAAAGGGAAAAGTTAATTTTGTTTGCAGGAAAGGTTATGATTTCGATTTTCTACGATTCTGAGTGAATATTTATGATTATTTATCTTCTTAAAGATAAAAATGTAACAGGAGAGTACCATGCTAACTTTCAGAACAACTGAATAAAAAAATTCGTGATAAAAGACAGAGTTTATCAAAGAAACGAATCGTTTTCATCAGGATAATGCGTGTACTCACACAATTGTCTTCTCTATGACAAAAATCATCGAAATGAAGTACGATTTACTATCCAATCAGCTGTATTTACATGCTTTAAGTCTATCTGACTTCCATCTATTTTCGAACCTCGAAGGATTTTCTTCAAATGATGAACTAGAAGCAGCACTAGATATTTATTTGAAGATATTGAGGTATCGGACTTGGAAGATGGAATAAATGTGCTGGAACATCGTTGGATAAAGTGTGTTAAACTTCAGTGAGATTATAATGAAAAGTAATTCCAAAAAGATAAATACTGTTTTCTCATTATCAGGTCGTAAAAAATTCAAATTGATCTCTATACAAATTTAAAAGATTGCTTATACAAACAACAAATCCAATAAGCCTAAATAAAAAAAGTACAAACATAATAATGATAAAAATTCGATTCGACGTGAGCTTTTGAAAAGCACATCCCGTTAATAGTTCATGGAAACAATTTGTATACATATATATTTTTTTTGATAAAGAGATGATTGTATTCATGAATATTTAACGGCCTTCAATCATATTCAAATTTAATTAAAGTGTGAATATTTGAATTTAATTACAACCAGCTTTGACTTCGGTTTAGATTTAATCGAAATCGTTTTATTCAATGGTTTATTTAAACTATTTATGAGGAGCTCAAGTTGATTATTTTATTGTATCGTATTAACTATTTTTTTTGTATTGAGAGAGTTCGATAAACATTTAATTGATAATCCGGCGCGAGAAAAGATTTTACTTTCTATTAATTCATTCATCGCTTCTAAGTATTAGAGGACAAAGTAGTTTAGTGCCTTTTTTACAGACGCTAATTGTTTATTTACGAAAAAATGAATTAAATTTCAATCCTGAAAATATCCCCCATTATTTTATATAACTATTCTCCATCTTCTGGGTAATTGACGGATCGCTTGTTGAATAAATGATGGCGGATTTGAGTTGATGAAGTTTTAATGCATTTTTGGACCTCTTCCACTGTTTAACCACTTTTTGCATGTTTTATACGCCACAAAAGCTGAACAAATTATTCTCTCATCAACATTTTTTTCAACTGGAATTTCGAAAAGTATGCAATACCTAATATGCTGCTTTTCAGACTCCATCGTGTTCAATATTGATTTTTGAGGTTATGCTAACTGTTTGGTCAAGATATATAGTGATTTTAAACGTTATGGTTTCCATTTCAAAATCCTAAATTGATAAGAAAATATTTTAATTATAACCAGAGTTATGATTGATTCAATTTAAAGGCACATAATTAATTTTTACACTTAAAAATTTGTTCAGTGGAAGTTTTTAAGAAATGTGTTTGGATTGGTTGTGTATTTTTGGTTTTGTTAAACTTTATATACAAGTATAAGCTTGTTCAATTTCTAAAATTTTGATTTCTAAACGCAATACTGATTTGTGTTTTATTAAGAAGGAATTATTTATTTGTTTTCAATCTAAGCTAGTTTTTTAATGATTATTACCTTATTAACCCGAATATAAGAAGCTATTTTTCTACTTTTATTAAAAAACAAGGGGCGTCTTACATTCGAATCTTCAAAAGTTGGGATAGTATAATTTTTTTTACATATTTCTCTATTGAAACGTAAATCAACATTTTTTATGGTTTTCTTTTGGGAAAACTGCGTGTCATCTTATAATAGTGGTTGTAAAAATGTTCTTTTTTCGATTTCGTTGTGAAAAATGGTAACTCTCTTATAATCAGGGTCACTATTTCGGTACACAGTACTTATTTTTTTTATTGAAAAATTAAAAATTTATCGTTATTTTAGTTATATGTATAATTTGTAATATTGTTAAAATAGAAAAATTAACAGAATCTAAAAGTATACAAAATTTGAATTTAACATGTATAAAAGTGAACCACAAATGAAAATGTAGTTTATGAAAAAATAGACCGAAAAACTAAAATTCCATGTACTGAAACACCGATTTCAGTCAAACTGATAAGTCGACAAGACTCCTCATATAAAAAACTCGTACGATATAATTTTTTATTCAAAACATTGTCATTCCTGAATCGTTTTCTCTCATACATACGTCGTTACACAGTCACTCATCCCCGAGGCGACGTCAAAACCAATCAGGCATCCAGTGTCCTCTTTCTTTAAAAAAAAACTCGTCGCTAGATTTGTCTCTGGTGGATATTTAGTGACGGTTTCTTTTTTTTTCTTTTGTAAATCCGTCACCGAAAGCACTGAAATAAGAGCCGCAGTCGAACGTACAAAGTCAGGACAGCGTTCGTCTCAAAGGGAGACAAGAATGAAAAAAAGAAAACGTTTTGAACTTTCGCCAGATACTCATCTGCGTATTGATCCCGTCGAATGAGATAATATCCGACGAAAATACGGAAATGGATAATAGGACCCTTGTCTCTGCGTGTGTTTTCTTCTTTTTACTATGTTTGCTCTCGGTGATTTCACAGAAATATTTTTTTTCTGTGAAATTCTATTAATTTGTGTTTAACATTTGATACACTCGTTTATTTACTTTAAATTAAAGACACGAATTGAAAGAGACCAAGCAGAGATATTTTGAAAAAAAAAGAAACATTTCCGGTCTAGGATTTTACAAATCACTTGTGAGCCAAGCAGCTTTCAGTCATCCGATAGCTTGAAAATTTTTTATTGAACAACCGTTCCGTTTTCATTCCTCTGAACAGAAAATATTACGGAAACATTTTATTAATTTTTTCTATTTTTAAAAATCAATTCAGTAAATAAATTAAAAAATCTTAACGATTTTCTTTCTTAATGTACAGTTAGATACATCAGCTGTTAAATTATTATGTTAATTTGGTTTAAAATAAATTTTACATTTTATATATATATAAACATTGTTCAATCTGATATTATTAGGTGTACCAAATTAATTCGGGGCCTTTCTTATAAAATTAATATTTTCAGAAAAATAGAATACATTTAAATCGTCAAAATATATCCCATTATTTTTTATAACTTTCCCCCATCTGTAAGGTAACTAACGAAATCCTTCTTGAAAAAAAGATGGCGTATACAAGTCCATGAAATCATAATACTTTTTCGAACCTCTTCTACTCTTTTAGCATTTTTTGCATGTTTTATGTATTACAACACCTTTTTCAAAGCTGAATAAATCATTTCCGTTACTTCAGCTGCATTTTTTTCAACTGGATTTCAAAAAGTATGCAATATCCCTAATATACTGCTTTTCGAATCCTACTGTATCTATTACTATTTTGTGAGGTTATGTTAACTGCTTGAACAAGATATATAGGTTTTAAATGTTCAAGTTGGGAATTTAAAATCTTAAAACGACGAGAAAATATTTGAATTGAAAACAGAGTTATGAATGAGTCAATTTAAAGGGACAGAATTATTTTTTACACCTGATAAATGACGATAAAGACAATCAATATTCAAGTTTAGAACCTTTTCAGTTTGCGGAAGAGTAAAATTCATTTGTAATAAAAAATGAGTCACCAATTTTGTAAACAATCGAATCAATGAACGAATCTAATAAAATATAATTTTGTTTGTTTGATGAAACGAATTTCAGTTTATAAATTATATTGGATAATTAATTTACAAATAGATATCCGAGATTGATCTGCGCTTTCTTGTGAGACAGATCGGTAAGTAAATTCGAAAAAGTCAATATTTATTCGTACATTATGACTCGTCCATGCGCAAATGTCTATTGATCTTCCACTAATTCGACATAACCGCTTTTTGATTCCGTTATAGAACAGAAAACAATGATCATTATCATCAACCATTAGATACAATAGCATTGACAAAACTACTACATCCATTGTCTGCACCACGGTCGGCTGCAACTCAACCCTTCCGACCGCTCGTTCGACAATAAATAATGTACGAACGGGCCGGATGCCCCTTTCAGGCTTAATTAAATATACTCCACTTGTCATCTACAGAATATGCGAACGAAAACAAAAGGAAGAAAATATAATTCGCGGAGTGACGTCGCGAAAAGCGAACTTGTGTGTGCGCGCCGCGCGAACGTTCTGTCGAAATGTAACAATCGAAAAGGTTGACACAATTCAGTCAAATTAAATTGTCGTTCCGTTTGAGTACCTTTCGAATATTTGGTAATTGAATGAAAGATAAATATATACAGAGGTATTGTGTTCGTGTCTCGCGTTGATGTACTTTCGAAATTGAACACTGCATGTACGGTTATGCCATCCGTTTCTAGTGGCGTTCGACGACCGGTGTGAATCGAAATACACGATTTTGAGATTACAGAAATTACATTCAGAACTCTCGAAGTTATACAAGCACGTTCGATCTCTTTCTCTCTCTCACACATACACACACACATATATATATATATATATACATACATATATTGTTTAAAGAGAAAATAATTCAATCAATATATTTTACCTATGAATCTTGAGAAGTAAATTTCAAAAGATACTGGTTTGATGGTACAAGTATAATATCGAAATACATGATTTTGAGATTACAGAAATTACATTAAGAACTCAGTTATACAAGCACGTTCGATCACACACACACACATATATATATATATATATATATATATACATATATTGTTTAAAGAGAAAATAATTCAATCAATATATTTTACCTACGAATCTTGACAAGCAAATTTCAAAAGATATTGGTTTGATGGTACAAGCATAATACCTAAGTAAATAAGTAAAGTACAGTAGACCCTCGCTGAATGACTGTGATTGGTGCAGGAATTACGGTCGTTCCTTAAAACAGTCGTTGTATGAGGAACTTATAATATATAAACCTTCTAATTGGCGCAAAGCTGCCAAAATCCTAACCGTACATTATATAAAATTTAATTTTAAAAGCACCTACAAGAAATGAAAATAAATTATTTTACTTGACCTTTTGTTGCCAATAATTTCTTTTTATTCGACGGTAGCCCACGCCAGCAGTTGAGCATTGCTGGAGGAATATTCATCCTCTACGAAGATTTCTGGTAATTCACTACTACTTTGCCTTCTTTGTGGCAGTAGCACTAGATTGAGAGGAAGTTGAGGATTTGATGGAAAACATGTCCAGAGTGGACTGCCTCTGCTTACTTCTTTTCAGTCGTTCAATCACATTATCCACAAACTGACACATATGAACTTCAGTCTTTTTAATTTCCGGATGGAATTTCATGTTAACTTTAACAGTTGTCCATGCACTTAACAAATCTTTTAATTCGTCACTATTCATACAATGTAGGTCTTCTTCAACGTTCTCCTCCCCACTATCTCTATCCTTCAATCATATATATTGTATTTAATAATAAAAATAGCACAACACACCCACGCACTATAAAAGACAAAGCATGATTGAGCTCTTCACCACGCTGTAGTGAGTCAGTCACGGTCGTTATTTCACGAGATATAATCTTCTTGTGGTGGAGCAATGCATGCTCCATGAAGCCCGATCGTTGTGTGATCAGTTGTTCGGTGGGGCATTCTGGTACTGAATTTCGAATAAAATATTCATTATATGAGTTTGGTACTTATATAATATACGATCTTACATATACGGATACAAATTCATTTAATATACGGATTCTGTTTGTCTTATGTCAAATTCATACATATAAACACTTACATACTGGTTAGATTAACTAAATAATTATTTAGTTGTCGAATATTTTATTTAATAACTAGCATATGGCGTGTCAAAATTGACGGGAAAATAGAGAAAGAGCATGGAAATTTTGATCAAATTTCAGAAATAACTCATCTTTATCGCACAAACTACACAAAAGTTTTATAATTTAAATCGTCATTTTCGATTGTTGTTTGTGTACGTTTTGATGACGATACAATCATCAAGCATATAAAATTTAAATTATAACCACTTAACAAAAAAGGCGTCCCTGTTGAAAAACTCTTTACAACCCTATATAAAAATGTCATTAATTATTTTTAGTAGACGTAATTTTTTATCGAAATCATAGCTCTTCATATCACATTTCATATACAGTTCTGACACTATTGCTAAATTCGCTTTCATAAATGAATTCTTCTTTCACTCCACAACCCATAAAAAACCATTTCCTGGACGAAAATGTTCAATAAATCATTATCGATCGTCTGTTATGTGCATTTAGATGGGGATATCATCATTTTAAGAGCACCAAGTCATTGAAAAATCTCGTAGCTTACGGAGTGGAAAAGAATTAATTTGTGATTGTTCTCTGTGGTTAAAAATGTACGACAGACATGAAACGTCTCTAACTTATCCTTACTAAAAATAAACCATATCGAACTGAAGCACTGTAACATCTACCGATTTGTAATCCCCTGTCGCACTTACACCAAATGAAAATAAACACAGGCTGGAAAACAATCTAATGTGAACGCAGTCGAGTGTCTCTTAAATTCGCGTCGAGTGTGTACTCTGCATAATCTAATGTCGTACAAGTACCCGGGAACAGTGCGACGCGTCATACAAATAATGCACGCTACATTCGCTGCGAAATTGGAAATTTTCATGAACGGTCGTCGGAGGAATATAGCGCCGTTCCGTCGTGTCATGTGCAAGAGTTTACGAGCTCGTCGCCACTTGAGAACGGGCTCGCGGAAACGTGGACACTTTTTCGTTTCGAGAGGATTACGAGTGAAATACGTACGTGCAAGACAGTAAAATTACTTAAATATACGACGGATGCCCGGTTGAATAGACTTCAGGGAAACGGGGGTGGTTCCGTCTCGTTCACACATACAGAGTGTTGAGATCCATGTTTCTTATTTCAAAATTGAATGGACTTAGAATGCGTAGCGAAGGTGATTGCTTAAAATAGGTCTCTGAAATTTTCAATAAATAAAATTATTTACCATATTAACATAAAAAAAATATTTTAAGTACATTTATCCAAATATAACCCAAACTGTTAGGTGTAAAAAAATAATTCTGTGCCTTGAAAAAGTATCAGTCACAACTCAGTTTTAAATTCAGTATTTCCTCCTCATTTTAGAATTTTGCAGTTCTAATCTTAAGATTTAAAAACATCATATATCCTGGTCAAACAGTTGGCATTACCTCACAAATCAGTAGTGAACATGATGGGGTTCGAAAAACAGCATATTAGGCATTGCATACTTTTCACATTTCGATTGAAAAAAGTGCATTCGAAGACGATTTGTTCAGCTTTGTGGCACATAAAAAATGTTTAAGCAGTGGAAGAGGTCCGAAAATGAATTACAACTTCGTCGACTCAAATCTGCCATCCTTTAATGGCAATTATTATTTTAAAAAAACTAGCTTTGATTGAAAACAAATTAATAATTCCTTCTTAATAAAACTCAAATCCGTATTAGTAGTACCATCATCAGGTAGATGTTGAAGATTTTAATATCTATCTGAAGGCGGAAATCGTACTGAATGTAATAGTGGAGAACAGATACGTATCTAATCCAAAAAGACAATGTCAATCAAGAAAAAGTATGAGTGAGATCACAGGTATTAAAACATACAATTAAAACTTTCAATGAATAGTCAGTTAGTTCTCTTTTTTGGTGAAGATATTTATAATAAACCTTTGTTAAAGAAATTAATACTTGAAAATATATCACAAAAAAAACACAATTCTTACACTATCTAAATTCACTTTCACAACTGAATTCTTTTAATACCCCATAAACTACACTAAATTTGTGTGTGTGTGTGGTTTATGGGACGAAAAAATAATTAATTTCTGAAACTTAAGTATATTTTTCTATACTGAATCCTTGATAAAAATAATTATTAGCATTATGGCACTAACTACAGTTATATAAGTGGATTTTCTATTAGGTGTATAAATTAATATGCATTTTTTATAGAAAACGATTGGTTATTTACTGAAGAATGGAATGTTTAAGTCAATGATGTTGGCAATGCATTTGTGGATTTTTTCCATGTTTTAGTATTTTTTGCATGTTTTATGCGACACAAGAGCTGATTAAATCGTTCCTTCGTCTTCGGAAGTATTATATTCTGTTTTTTGACGTCATCATATTCACTACTGTTTTTTGAGGTTATCACAAGTACTTGCTCGAGTAATAATGACCTTAGCTGTCGAAGCGCCATAAAACCCCAATAACCAACCAACCAACTAAACTGCTCGACCAAGATATATAGTGTTTTTAAATGTTATGATTAATTCAAAGTCTTAAAATGACTAGAGAATATTTCAGTTGAAAACAGAGTTATGATTGATTTACTTAAAAGATATCAAATTTATTTTTACATCTAATACTAAACCCTGAAAACTTTTCTGATTTTATCTGTCAATAAGAGATAAGAGATTTTAGTGATTGCTTAAAGGGTGCTCTTTCTTATACTCTAAAGATATTTATGACAGGGTTAATTATATTCGGTGTAACAGACGATAATTTAAAAAGCACTCGCAAATTTTTAATAAATACAGCGACTGTAAATTATAAAAATTTATGAAAATTTAATAGTTAATATTTTATAAGCGATACCAGCTGTTCCATTTACCTACATAAAAATCGATATTTTAATAGTAAAACTTTTCAGTACTAGGTTTAACCACTAATGGATACTGAAATGTTAATTAATTATTAGTATTCCAAAGTGCGAACTGCGATTATTTAAAAAGCGTGCATAAAAGTGTGTTCAATTTTTAATTAAAAAGTGTATTTAGTTAACGAAAAGTATTTTACATGATAATTAAAAACATTAAATACTTTTAAATAAATTATCATCAAAAAGTATCCATCCGTGAAATCTGGCAGATATTTAATAGTAAATATTATAAAATATAATAACATACTGGTATTACACTTATTTCAATGAAAATGTAAATAAAAGAATCTCCATTCATCTTGACTCATTCACTTTGAAAATACTATTAAGAACAACTGTACGTATGAGACCTCTCCCTGCTATTCAATAAATCCGAACAGTATATAAAAAAATATCCTTTGAAGTACCGAACATATCTCAACGTGGGCGTACACATTTCTCGAACACGTATCGGCGGAAAAATCTTCGACAGATTCTTTAAAATCACGGTTGAACAACCCCGGAGTAAGAAAAAAAAAGAAAGAAAACTCGTACGTTTTAATATAGTTCTCAACTAGTTGTAATTCAATTCAAACCGAGACCGTATAGAATTCATTTCTTAATCTCTGAAATCCTTTTTGCCGATTAATTCCTATTATGTGACGGGATGGAAACACTGTCCGCTGGAGACTCGTACATCTTACTCTTTTGCATCGGACGGGTGGTGGTAGGATGGTGGGGAAAAACACACGTGCAGAAATCAATCAAAATGGGAGAAAGGGACGGGACAGTTCGTTGATAAGGGTACGAGTTTCGTTTCGATACAGGTTTTTTTTTAAGAAGAAATATATATATATATATATATACACATACGTACACACTCTATATATGTGAGGTTTGGTGCCATTAAAGAAATTAGTTGCGGAATACTATGGTTTCGAATTTATTCTAAATTAATTAACTTTTCTTACACTTATATAATATATATATATATAATCTCCCAATTTTGCGCTCCATTCACTTTAACGCGATTGACAAATTTTTAAAATTTAAATAATCATCTAAATTCCAGATGTCATCACAATACATACATTTATCATATTGTATCACATATTGTGATTATATAAATTCGGGAATTTAATTTATTTTATTCAGAATTTAATTTATTCAGTAAACTTATTTAAGACTGTATAGTAAACATATGTAGTGTAGTAAAAATAAATAGTGAAATAAATAATAATAATGAAAATAAATCAATAAGTAGTAAAAATTTGTTGAGGTTGTGCATTATAAACCATGGACAAGCGATAAATTAATAAACAATGGCATCATCAAGGGATACATTAAATAAAATGATTAAGAAAAAGAGAAGAACCGAGATAAGTTTAGAGGAAAAATTATAAAATATCCAGACGTTAGAAAAAAGTGACTAACTTAATAAAGTTGCTCGCTTTTACAATCTTAACGAATCCACAATTTGCACGATTAAAAAAATTCTAACGCTATTAAAATGGTAGCGAAAGAAGCCATACCAACAAGTTCCATGATAGTGAAATATGCAAGAAATACTGTTGTAGTAAAAATGGAAAAGTTATTAATTCAGTGGATAGAAGACAATAACAAAAAGTATATTAGTATGGATACAGGCATTACACAAAATAGGGATTTGCCCATTTTTAATCAGTTGAAAAAACAAAATCATGCAAAGTAAATGAAGAAGTGAATGAAGAAGTAGATGAAAAAAGTCATCATCTTTCGTTTCCGGCAAAGTCCAGTTCGACAAATTCAAGAAAAGATACAATCTACACAATACCAAGTTTGTGGGCGAAGTGATCGATTGCTTGCGAAAACTTATGGTGCATCTGCTCTATCTGAAACAGTATTGGAAGATTGGTTTCGACGATTGTGACGTTCACGACAAACAATGGCCAGGTCAATCGAAACAGTTCGATAATGAACAACTGCCAAGCTCTACTGAAAGAAAGCCCTGCTCAAAGAATTACCTCAACAGCTCGATAAATCCACACCATTTCGCGACGTTTACAAGCAATGGGAAAGATCCAGAAAGAAGGGAGATGGCTGTCAGATGAATTGACTGAAAAGTCATTGCTAATCGTTAAACATATCGATTTCATTGCTTGCAAGGCATGAAAAGAAGAGTTTCTGGTGGCGTATCGTGACCAGCGATGGAAAATGGATCTATTTCGACAACCCGAAACGCAAAAAATCACGGGTTGATCCTGGCCAACTATCAACATTGACACCAAATCGAAACATCCACGATTACAAACAAATGCCCTCTATTTACTGGGATAATGAGGGTGTCGTGTATTATAAACGATTGAAACCGAAGAAAACAATCATTGCCAAACGATATAGATAACAGTTGGAGCGTTTGAATGATAATTTGATACAAAAACGATCATCAATTGCATCAAATCGCCGAAAAGTGATTCTTCTCCATGACAACGTTCGGTCCCATGTTGATATAGCTGTGAAATAAACACTGATGGAGCTCGAATGGAAGCTTCTCCCACACCCAGCGTATTCTCCGGACCTGGCTTCAAGCGATTACCATCTGTCCCGATCGATGCAACACGCTTTGGAAGATACACATTTCCATAACTACTGAGAAGTCCAAAATTGGGTTGCTGAATGGATTGGCTCAAAAGACAGACCATTCTTTCGTCGCGGAATTCAATTTCTACCAGAAAAGTGTGAAAAAGTCAAAAATTCAGAGGGAAAATACTTTGATTAATGTATTCACACATTTTGTTATTGAAGTAAATGCTCAAAAACCACAAAAAACAGCGGATTTCAGTGCAACGTCCTAATATATATATATATATATATATAGAAAAGTCTGATTAATAAAACTGTATAACTCAACAATGTACCAAAACGTTTATTAATTTAAAATGATAATTGTATATTTTATTATCTAAGGTCTACTCGTGTATATACATTTATACACAATAAACGAATACGAATATCACTTAAATAACAACATTTATAATTTCATTCGGTCATCCGTCTTCGCCGGAATATCAAAACGTATAATAATAACTACATTTCATTGTACGTCTGAGAAATGTCGCGGGCGCGTCGTTGTACGTCTCATAAAATTTCACGGACAGCGCTGAACTTGTAACAGAGAACAAATACAATAAAACGAAACCCATTTAAGCTCAACATGAATTTTATGCTCGTGAAATATACGCGACAATTTTATCTGCGTTACATGTAAACTTTGCGCAAGATAGTCATTTTTGATGTTGTTCCGTTCGTTCGCTTCATATACTGCTGTGTACTTTTATTTTTCGAAAACAATGCGCTACGTTGAAACGAACGGTCGGATATATATATATATATATATATAAAGAGAGAGGGACAGAGAACTGGATAAATAAACAGATGTAGGATTTCAGTCTCATTTTTGATATAAGAATGTATTTATGAAATTTCTCATAGTTATGATGACATATTTCAAGATATCACTTCATAATTGTCTCACCTATGATCATTAGATTAAAATTAAATTTTTGATCAGAACTTTTTTCTATCGTTCGTGGCATGATTAAAAAAATCATTTCTGAAAAACTTTCGACAAATTTAAAGCTTCAGAAAGACCACACTGAAGTATTAGATGTAAAAAATAATTTGGTGCCTTTAAATTGAATCAATCATTACTCTGTTATAATTCAAATATTTTCTCGTCGTTTAAGGCTTTTCAAATGGTAAACTTAAAATTTAAAAGCACCGTATATCTTAGCCAAACAGTCGGCATAACCTCAAAAAATAGTAGTGAACACGATGGCGTTCGAAATGCAGCGTATCAGGCATTGCATACATTTTGCATTCTAATCGAAAAAAAATACAGCTGAAGTCATGAGAATAATTTGTACAGATTCAGAGGAAAGTGTTGTGATGCATAAAACATGCAAAAATTCTAAAATAGTCGAAGAGGTCCGAAAATCACCGACTCAGTGCTGCTCTCTTTTTAAGATAACGGATTCGTCAGTTACTCGTCAGATAGAGCAAAGTTATACGAAATAATGGGAGATATTTTGAGAATTTGATTGTATTCAATTGTTCCGAAAACATTAATTTGCTATTAAAAAAGCACCGAATTAATTTATGCACCTAATTGAAAAATCGCTGACACACATAAAATGATCGATAGTGAATTAATGGACTTCTTTAACCATAAAATACGGAATTCGTCGTTTTCAAGGCGAAAGATAATTACATTCAATTGAAAATTTTACAGCCGCATAGTGTTCTTCTTATACGAAACACGTTTGAATTCATTTCTCAGATCAAAGCTGATTGACAGTCTATCAGAATCGATTATTCAATGAAAACGTACAGCTCACAATTTGAATTAATTCCGATTGATTAATAACCCAACGTGCTAATTACTTCGTCGCGACTATCACAGAAGTATTCTTCAGTGTGTTTATATGTTATTGATAGAGCGACAGTTCATAAACAAACATTGAAGTATCGGTTCACTAATCCGTGATTCGCTTAGAAGCGCTTATAAACCTAATAACCCCGATACAGCACCACTATATATGTTTATTTAGTACGACGTCGGTGTCCTTTGATGCTTGTGTCATATTCAATCTCGTATCGCCCACAGCTCGTCAATACCCATTGCCGATGAATTTAAATTGATATTTGATCTAATTATATATATATATATATATATATATATAAATATATATAAACGTCGTCGTTGTTGCTGAGAATAATATAACGATACAACAATTTCCTACCGCTTGATTTATTCATAGAAAACGATTTCGCCTTTTTTCGACGATCGAGTCATTTATTACAGCCTCTGTTCTTGTAAATGTCGATGAAACGATAAAGGAAGTGGTTTTCTTGTTTGATTTCGCATCGTTGCTTTCTCTCTCTCTCTATATATATATGTATATATATATACATGTATGTATATATATATATATATATATATATATATATATATATATATATATATATGAAACGAAAGGGTCAAAGTGTGAAATTATTGTTGAAAAAACCTGTTAGCAATTCTCTCTATCATTTCAAAGATTGCACATATTTTAAACGAAATTTCTAGTTTCATTTTTAGTTAAAATATTTATTTAAAATGAAACAGTACGCATGACGGAGCCATCATTAATTTTTTTAAAAAATAAAACAGTTGTTTTTCTACTGTTAACAATATCACGGCGTGCGTGACTTTGGCTGCTAGCGGTTTTCAGCAGGTGTTGGACCTGTCTGCCTGCATAAAAGGGCAATTAGCCCCTAGATCCCCCCCGAACATTTACCACCTGTCAATAAACCCCCGGATAATAACCTCCGTGTACTCCTCTCAGGACTAACTCCCATGTAAAAAACCCGGACATTGCATCCCGTCTAAGAATAAAAACTCTTTAAAAAATTTTTTCCTAGACTTCTGAATGAACTGAAACAGCACCGTGGTCAGCTGTTTATGAAAAATGCTCCACTGTTTAGATAAAATTCCAAATCCATGAGATATTCAGAAATTTTACAAAGCACAAATTCTGTGTTAATTTGCGTTTAGTTCGCATTGTAGACGCGAAGAACGTCAGTCACATCAGCTTATGTAAAAGACAACATTCATTTTTTACTCAAGATCTCTTAGGTATTCTGTACACAAGTGTCGAGTGCAGACTAATAATTAACGCAGTATAAATAAACTAAACGTTTCGTTTATGAGCAAATTTTCGTAATCTCAAGTATACCTGGTCCACACTGACCTCTAGAATGTTCTCTGAGGCACTCTTATAATGTCTCGAAACGAGAATATTATGTAAATAACTTGTGTTTCTAAATTTGAACATTTTCCTCTAGAGACCATTCAAAATTCAAATAAGACTGTTCGTGTCAGAAAAGTTTTTTTGCTAGGATTAGTTCTTATCCCAGACCTGTCAGGTGTGCTCGTGTTAAAAACTTTAAAGAACCCCAATATCGATTTTTTTATAAACAGTTCCCATTCTATTTACAAACATTCGACTGCGGTGACCCCTTAATGATACACAAACAGAATCAAATTAATTTTAAAACGCGCGACACTCGAAATTAGTTTACATTGAAACGTCGGATAAAAAAAACTTTTCCGATTACGTTCCACGTGAAAACGAATCGCATAATCCACTTTAATTGCGAAAAAAGTGGTCCCTGTTCCCACTACACGTGCATGAAGGTACATCGAAACAGAACAAAGACATAATCCGCAGACGGTGACGACGCCGTACCACTCTAACCCGACTTTTAAACGTTCTTAATTGAAGAGAACGTAATTATAATAAATAATCTACTTAAAAAATACAATGTGTATGTATATAATACGACGAGTGAAACGTATCTCGCACAATTCATACATAATTTTAATCTACCTGTGTACCGGGTGACGAATTCCGTGCACGACGTGCCGGCGAGATCGTAAATATGGTGCTGTGCCGACGAAGAGACGCGGATACGAACCGGAAAACGGGCGAAACAGAGACGGAACGATGCGTTCCGGAAGGGGGGAAAAAACGAACGATCCGCCCGGACAAAGTGCGCGAATGAAATTCAGAATTATGTCCGTCTAAAAGGTAACCACGTAGCCATTTGCATTTTATATTTACTGTCGCGCGAGTTTATTTTTTTATTAGCTTAATATATCTCTCGCTAAAACGTAAAATTAGTATCTGTTTTTTTTTTTTATTATTATTTAACGTTCGCAGATTTATTAATCTTTTTTGTACACACACTCCGCGGCGATTCCGGAACGATTCTGTGCAGTTTGCATTAACGGGCCCGATATTGACACAGTCTGTAGTTGTGAATTTAATTATAAATTTTCATACACTCCGTTCGTATATTTTATATGGATGGGCGTGAACTTGCAGCCTGTTCATAAAACTCGGGAAATTTATTTCCATCGAATCGACAATGTTCCGTGTTTTACGGGCAGTAAAACTTTTTTATAAGCCAGTTTGTCCTGTCAAATTGTATTAATGGCAGTTGATTTATTGAGATCAGAACGTTTATATATATATATATATATATATATATACATATACATATATACATATATATATATATATATATATATATATATTGCAGAGAGAAAGAAATACCAAGAGTAAAGTGACAAATTGCCATATTTCTAAAATTAACCTCTTAGTAAGCGATTTTTCTTTATAACCAGTCAACCTAGAGGAAGACCTGTTGATTATCCTTCCATTCTCTATTTTCATATATATATATATATATATATATATATATATATATATATATGGAGAGGGAGAGGGAGAGAATTAAATGGTAAAATGAACAAATGGTCACATTTCTAAAATTAAACTCTTAGTAAGTGATTTCTCTTTATAACCAGTCAACCTAGAAACACACCTGTTGATTATTCTTTCCCTCTCTCTCTTTATATATATATATATATATATATATATATACACGACAATCTTCTAGGTTGGACGTATTTATTTTCCAGTTTTTTGAAAGAAAATAATCAAGTGTTGAACGCGTGTTTGTCTTTTTCGAAGTTACTCTAACCGAGATATGATTTATCTTGAGAATGCAATGACACAAACTTCAATAGTCGAGGAAGCCTTGAAGTAAAATAGATATTTTCACTTCCAGACCAAATTTTGACTTTAACAACTAAGTTAGGACTGTTACGAAGGATTGAATAAAAAAAACCACCAGCTTTTTCCACTGAAAGAATAAAGTAACTTGTTACATGTTAGTAGAAATTTTGTTTCGTCTCAATGCCTTAAATCGTTCAAAATTTTTAGGTACGTGTACAAAATTTTTCATCCATGTTTCATACAAATGTCTACTAATGTTCGACGCTTTGAATCTGCACAATATAATTTTTTCCTGTGCAGTGGCGCTCTTAAAATAATGGATTTTCTATTGGAATACACGAAAGTAACAGTAAATAATAATGTAATAAACATTTTAACCAGAAAGACTTATTCGGCTTGTGGGGTCAAAAATAAATTAATTTGTCAAATCCTGAAATCTTCCATTTTTTTTTAAAAAAAAACAATGAAATTTAAACAATATTTCTCAGTTTTCTTTAATATTAATTCCTTAAAACAGATATTTTCTCTCTTCAATTATAGTCCCTGTTTAATTAGAATTAATAAATCTTACCATTATTAATATAACACTCATGGAAAAAATACTCAACATAATTGTGACATTTTTAATAAACTCATTTACACATAAATTTCGAAATGTGTGTTTATGTTAATAAAAATTAACGCAGCAAATTATATACAGTAAAATATGTAGAATTATATATGAAAATTTAGACATATACACATACATACACACACACACGCACATATATATATATATATATATATATATATATATATATATATATGTAATGTACACAAAGCTCCTATTTGACATGTACACTTTTTTTAAGTAACACGATTTTAAAAAATCACGTTCTGTGCTGTGTAGCCATACTTATATATTCATCTACATACATTTACAGATTTATATGTATGTATATATATATATACACACACACACATATATGTATGTATGCATGCACACATCGTGTGTACGAACCCTCACGCTATAGGGACATAAATATAATCTGTGGAAGCGTACGACACAAAATTAGAATATTTATTTTTAAAACCGCGTCGTTGTCTATGCCGATCCGCCCTTATAATCACGTCCCGCCCATTATAAACTACACTTAAAACTGCACAATTCAATCCGTGGATTATCGACACCGACGCATATATACGAAAACACTGGTTACAAGTCTATAACTTGTTTAAGG
Organism: Acanthacorydalis orientalis; assembly: GCA_034766995.1. NCBI lineage: Eukaryota > Metazoa > Arthropoda > Insecta > Megaloptera > Corydalidae > Acanthacorydalis > Acanthacorydalis orientalis. The sequence goes on along the minus strand of CM068322.1, from coordinate 34,109,746 downwards.
CAAGCCTCTAGTGTACACGCATCTATATGCATACTAATATATATATATATATATATATATATATATATATATATATATATATATATGTATGTATGTATATCATTTTTATGTTTTTATCGGGCTTCGTATATAATTGAAAACGATATCGCCGGAATCGTTCGGGTCGTTGTTTCAAACTCGTTTATGTGAGTTTTCGATTGGAATATTTTCACATTATATGCCTATATATATATATATATATATATATATATATATATATATATATATATATATAAATGAATTTGAATATAAATTTTCTCCATTCTTCTCTGAACACAATACAGTAATTGATATACACAGAGCGTCGAATAGACACACTGTGCTTTATGAAATTATTTGTTAAAAGGTTTCTAGTGAAAATCTATCTACACAAAACCGACTTTTTGATCGAGAAGGTGCAAATCAAATTTAATGTGAAATGAAATTAGAGTAATGTTAAAATTCACTTTGTATAGAATCGACGGAATATTTATTTTCTAGTTCAGAATTTTATCTAAACTTGTGAAATATTTCCTGTAGCTATTCTCTTCTCATTGTATTGGTTCTTATCAAATTGTCATGATTTGAAGTTGATTAACACACACACACACATATATATATATATATATATATATACACACATATAGAGAGAGAGGGGGTGTAATTCAATTTCCATTTATATAATAAAATATCAATGAGACATTTCTCCAAAAACTTCGAAAATTTAATTGTCATTTTTATTCCTTCATTTATATATATATATATATATACATAGAGAGAGAGAGACAGAGAAAGAGAAAGAGGGGGTGTGATTCAATTTCCATTTATGTAACAAAATATCAATGAGACAGTTCTTTAATAACTTCGAAAATTTAATTGTCACTCTTATCCTTCATTTATATATATATATATATATATATATATATATATATATATATATATATATATATATAAATAAATATCTATCTATCTATATAAATAAATATCTAACTATCTATCTATCTATATATATATATAGAGAGAGAGAGAGAGAGATTCAATTTAGGATTCCTCATGAAGTATTAAAAAAAACCCAAAAATTAAAAAAAAACAAGTTTTTATTTAGTACTTTAATCCAATTGTATTTCAGTATTGAATTGAATTAAAGTACTAAATAAAAAATAACACGATTTTTATAATTTAATTTTTACCTTTTTTTAATGCGTTCGTGTGTAAGCGTAAATTTTTTTTCCATGAATATTAAGGAAGTGTGAATCTTATTATCGTGGTAGTGTCTTTATATGTTAGATAGTCCCTCAGGAATGAAATTTCTCCGAAACCGATCTCTATCTTCACATTGTATGTTGTCTGTGTATGAATGCGGAGCCTGATTCGTGGAATATGTGGGAAAACTTATTAGCCTAAATTGAATCACATATATATGTGTATATATATATATATATATATATATATATATATATACTTATATATGAATATATATATATATATATATTCTAGTTAGGTATAGTAAATAGAAGTTAAAAAAATCTATTGTTTATGATTATATAAATTTCAAATAAAATATTGTATTATTCCATTTATATTTGATATAGAAGTTAATTCGGTTCTTTTAAATTTAATCTGTTATAACACTGTTATAAATTTAAATATGTAAATTAAATAAATTAATTACTGACCATTTTCGATCATAAATTTTATTCATGTACAGTGTAGTAAAAAGGAATTTTTTTTAAATGATTCTTTGTGGTCCAGTTTTTCAATGCATAAATATATTCAATTAAACATTGTTTGCGGTTTGTGAGATGTAAAAGAATTGGGTTATGAAAGCGAATTTAGCCACACTTCAGAACCTGTCTAAGTGTGTAGTTGAACTTATTACAAACAAACTTTTTTTTTGTTTAGTTTCTTATTTATTTTTTTCTTGTATTACAAACAAACTTATTTTTTCTTTGTTTAGTCTCTGTTTATTATTGCAAACATTGATCGATAGTCTTGCTGAATTTATTTATAGAGTTGATAAGATTTCTCTGGATTGTAAATGTTGTGTTCTTTTCTCATTCTTTATATATATATATATATATATATATATATATATATATATATATATATATAATTGTACATAAAACAAAGTACTTCTCCTTTCATTCTATATACGCTGTCACATTGATATTCATACCGTTTTATCATTTTAAAATGATATTATTTTCCGATGCTCGGAAGATATAAAAAGAGCACACGAACAGATACACACACAGAGAGATAACGGACTGCTTAACGTACCATAAAACACGACCACTCGAAAATAAGAAATTTCAACGGCCATTAATTTAAATATACATGATCTCGTGTATGTGTATAAATTTTTTACCGCTGCACATTTTAATAAAAGGAAGCGTCGCATTAGGAGCGCGGATACCGCAAGAAGAGTATGACAATGGCGCCTTAATACACTTTTATGCATGAGATGAGAAAATTGAAAAGAATTATTAGATCAGTTTTCCCCGGGTGAATGACCCAGTTGCTTGCCGGAGAAGTTTCTTCCCTCTACGTTCATATATATATATATATATATATATATATATATATATATATATGTATATAATTTATGTATGACTGTGTGAAGATGCACGCTGAGAGAGATGATCGATTCTCGTCTCTCCATCACCGTTTTCCTTTACACTGTTCACGCTGCGCTCATATTTATACATCTAGCGTATTTTTTCTGTCCACTTTGTCATTGTAATATCCATTATTGGTGTCGTTATTTGTTCTTAACGCCTCACGCTTAAACCACTCTCTCGTTCGGAATATAATGAAAAGCTATTGATCTTGTGCGTTGGATGTTAAATTCTTTCTTTTTAATAATTTTTTTTCTTCTTCGCATCTGCAGGTTACTGAACCGTGTATCGACGGTTTTTATTTAATGATATTTGTTCTGTTTACCGCGTTTATCCGAAGTTAGCGCTCGTTAATATCTAGATAAAGATTAGCAGACAACAGGAATGAAATTATTATTGTTTTGTTGGAAAGTGGTTGTTTTAATTGGATTTCGGTTGTGGTTTGATGAGAAATGTGGTTGAGGAGATTGTTTCGTTCTGTTTTAAGATGTGAAAGTATAGTATTTATTTTTTTTTATATATATAATCGAAACTGAAAACTTTAGAATTATTTTTTGTAACCCTGTACGGAGTGATGGATTTATATAGAAACTAATGAAGCTTAAGCTTCAGAGCCTTGCTTTGTAAGGGACCCCACAATGAATGAAAATTTAATTAAATGCATTGAATTGCATAAATAGAACATGTCAAAAGGAAATATTGAAAACTATGATTTTTAAATTACCATAGTTGTACAATTTTATCATTTTGAATTCGGTTATATTTGTAGCGATTGTATTAGTCACTTAAATGATTTTATGTATTTTTATGAGAAACATGGGAGACATGTAAGAAAATATTTAAATAATAAGCTATAAAATTCTATTTAAACAAACGAAATAAAACCAAAATATTTAATGATTGAGAAAAAGGAACAGAATTATTAAAAGATGGAATAAAGTTTTGTGTTGATGTAATTAATAGGTTGTTTGATAGTTTAAAAATAATCTGTCTGCAAGAATGTTTATATAAATATACTAACATATATATTGTATATATATTTATATGTATATATATATATATATATATATATATATATATATATATTATATATATATATATAAACCTATGACGTCGACTTATTTATTTGAGACATTGCTCCTATGATACCCAATTATGTTTATTGCTTCATTCAGTTACATGTTCTTACTTATAATTGACAAGTGAGAAAGCATAGCGAGCAAAGGGCGAACCCCCTTTATATATATATATATTAATGGGATGGGGACCCAAAAATGATAAAGCTTCAGTGCTACCTGATGTACAGATCCGTCCCTGCCTGTATGTACTAAAAGTTTAATACTGGATCTTCGAGACGGAAAAAATGTAATAGTCATGTAAAATGACTACATAAATTCATTCAATCTGCTTAATATAATAAAGAAGAATACATTGAATAAAAATTCATTTTATAAAGAAAAAAAACTCGTATTACATATATCAATTTTTTAACAAAGGCGAAGAAACTCAATTTGAATTTTATATACGGATACGAAAATCCCATATACATACATACATATTTAAGTGTATATATATATATATATATATATATATGGATGTATAAATAACGTTTCTCAAATGGAACGTACACGAGCATAAATCGTCATTTTCGCGTGCACTCACTTCAATCCCTTTCAAGTAATTTCAATGCATGTTAGTAGGTCATATTTTCCGAGCGGAGAGCCCATATCCCTTCAAGTACTATTAGATACGGCTCGCTGTGTACGCTGCGAGCAACCTGAAAGGAAAGCTGTGTAATTTGATCTATTATTCATGATTTCCGGATTCACGATATTAGTACACATCGCACCTGTGGCAAGTGCTTCGACTAAATGTGATTAGAAACATATTTAATATTAAAACATTAACTTATTGTATAACCTGCTTACATATTAATCTACATTGTCTCTTTCTATTCTTTATCTTCCGTGTGTCTTCTCGTACGATCCACGTTATAGACTTTGTAATATCTTGTTTATAAAATTATACAAGCTTTCATTAAAAGTTCATCGAACAGTAATTAATATTTAATAGGTTTCGGAAGTAGAAGTTTCAACGTATGCGTCTTTAGTATGGTGTGTATTAAAGGAGGTTGTAAATTAAAAATCAGCGGAAATTAATTTAATAATAAACTTGAGTAGGAACATAAATGATTTAAAATACTGAGAATTTCAATATTGAGTTGGGTATTATTTGAAATTTCTCTTAACAAGTTTTAAATGAATAATGGAAAGAAATGATTCTTTTCGTTCATTCGAATGTCTCGACCGATTAATTACTGAAGATAAAAAAATGGATCCAATTCAGTAACCTGGCTCGAAAATTTAATTTTAATTATCCAGTCAAATCATTGAAGTGATACCGAAAACGTGTTTGTATCATTACAGTTCTGACACTATGACTAAATTCAGTTTTATAAATTAATTACTTTTTCCATTTGACAAGCACGAAAATATTTTCTTGAGAAAAATGTTGAGTATTGCTTACACGCATTTCGATCGTGAACCAATCATCTCCAGAACACTGAGGCACAGAAAAATATAGGTACAATAGAATTTGATTTTTCAGTACCTTGTCGCTGTGTATTAGGTCATCGCATATGTAATACGGTATTCTCATACAGGTGAAAATGGATGATGCAATACTTTGCAATTATTGCAATAACACATCAGATGCATACGCTGCTCAATTGTATGTAATGTTTTTTCAGTCTTATCGTGGAAGATTAACATATTTACAAGCAAAAATATTAGTTATCATGCAAGTGTTAAAAGAGCATATAAAGCATATTTTGCTTTAGAGTTCTAAAACTACTGTGAAAAAATTGTGAGAAATTTATGGTTCAGATGTTATTAGTCTTAGTAAAGGACAAAGATGGTTTTAGCCATTTCGGTCCAGAAAATACGACCTTGAAGATAAGGAAAAGTCAGAATGTCCGTGAAAGTTTGATAATGAGATCCTGTAAACACTAGTTGAATAGAATCCTGGTTCAACGGTAGAAAAATTAGCCAAGATCCTCAAATCAACGCATTCAACTATTTATCGGCACTTGAAAATGATTGATAAGGTTTATAATTCTATATTTTGGATCAAAATTAAAATGTCATTTTTTTAAAAAAAAACCGCATTACTTATTAGATGATCCAACAGATAATGGACTCGACGTCGAAATGTATACGAGCAACAATTAAAAAGGATCTATAATGATTTATTGAACATTTTTGTCCAGAAAAAAGTACATGGTTTATGAGATGAAACGAGAATTCAGTTGAGAATGGGAATTTGGCCATACTGTCAGAATTGTATTGTGACTTTAGTTGTTTCTATAAAAAAATCTGACAGCATTTTTACAATCACCTATTTTATCTAATATGCAAAAACTAACCATTTGTGGTATATAAAAAAAATTATTTGAAGGCACGACGTGAAATTAATCACGTGAAATCGATCCCAGTACATGAATGTACAACAGCACCGACAACAAAAAACAGAATAATGTTGCCCAGTACCGAGAGGACTAAGACTTTTTTGTCCGTTTGTCGCATAGGGCCGCGCTGCGCGGCGCCCGTCCCATTATCACCGGTAATCTATCATTTGTGTATTAATGGCGTCAGAAATGTTCATGCCCGATTGGTCGCATGTACGAAAAACCGTATTGATATTAATTGCGAACAATTTTTCATCATCGGTTGCTGCTGCTGCAGCAGCAGCAGCAACGGCAACACGCTTTATCGGTCCGTGTATTCCAGCGTGAATTTCGATAAGTACAAAAACACGTCGCTCGTACACGTACAACTTGTGTCCAACAATTAATTAATGTATTCTGTTTGCATACGATAAGTGTTCGGGTTTGTGTGTGTTTTTTTTTTATTTATATTTTATCAGAATCGAACTACATGCAGATGGCTACATCGGTCGTCAGGTCGACTTCGTTATAAAATTATTTAATTTCAATTGTTTTTGACAGGATGATGACAATATCGGTTATTGAATTGTACGTTTTTATGCGAATTATGGGATTTGCATCGAACGTGCACGAAAATTAATTTATTCACGCGAATACATATATATATATATATATACACATACATACACATACATAAAGATTTTTCAATGAGGGCACACGTTTTTAATTTGAAATGAAACATAGAATCAGCACTGAAATTTCAAGTTTTTCTATTGTAAAAAATAGTTGGGTGTTTGCAATTCACAAATGAAAAATAATATCGCATTATACATTGAACATATTACATTAATATCCCATATTTATTAATATCTCATTATACATTATACAGTGAAATTATTCGATGATTCAATTTAAAAGCACCGAATTAATTTTTATAGTTTTTATTGAACATTTTTGATGGGATAGAGTGTAAATTCAATTGTGAAAAGGAATTTAGCCACGATGCCAGAACTATTGTGAGGTAATTAAAATCTTAACAAAGCGATACTTAGCCGGTGGATGACAGATACGGTGAATACAGGACTTACATTATAGTTGATGTAGATTTTGAACTTACATTTATCAGATATACTAAAAAGATATTAGAGTAACGTAAGTATTTTTTTCGACTAAAAAGTATGAATGCCTAATATGCTTTTCGGACGCCATCGTGTGCGGTTATGCCAACTGCTTGGCCAAGTAATATAGTGTTTTTAAATGTTAAGGTTGACACTTGAAGATCCTAAAACGGCGATAAAATAGTTTAATGAAAAGCAGAGTTATGATTGATACGATTTAAAGGCACCGAATTAATTTTTAACAGTTTTTACTGAACATATTTGATTGGCCATAGTAAAAAATCCAATTTTAAAAAGGAATTCAGCCACAATGTCAGAACTATTGTGAGGTATTTAAAATCTTGAAAAAGTACTTAGCCGATAGACGACAGGTACAGTGAATAGACAAAGAGAAAGAATTACATATAACTGATGTAGATTTTGAACCCACACTTATGAGATATACAAAAAAAATATTAGAGTGGATTAAAAAAAATATATATTCTATAACTCCATAAAAAAGTATATTAATTAACAAACAATTCTGTAAATTTTTGTATCATCGCTGTATCAGTGTTTTCAAAAAAAGCACAAGTCTTAAGAGTGCATTTTTGTCATTCAAGTGTAGTATAAATATTATTTTATAGATAAGAGTGTTGTTCAATGAAAATGTGCATTTATGAATTCTATTAATTATCTATTTATATTAATTAAATATCGTATTATATTAATTATATTTTTTTTTGTTTCAGGTGAGTTGTTTTTCTACTTTACTATCTAATGGTAAGAATTTTTAAAAACTTCAATATTTAAAAAGTAATCCAGCATTATTTAATATTAATAACTATTTTCTTTACTTGTTTATAAACACTCATATCGTTTTTGTGTCATTTTTGTGAATTCTCGATGAAAAACGTTCCCCTACTTTAATAATTCTTTAAATTTCTCTTCTAATAACATTATCTACAATTGAGCAGCATATACATCTGATACGTTATTGCAATAGTTGAAAAGTATTGCATTATCCATTTTCACCTGTATAAAAATACTGTATTATGCGATGAATACATAGCGAAAAGGTACTGAAAAATCGAATTCTTATATAGTCTTATCAATATTTGTTCATACATACATTCATTCATATATATATATATATATAAATATATATATATATATATATATATATATATATATATATATATATATATATATGTATAAATGGTTGGTAATAGTTCAGTTTAAGAGCTTTTGTTAAAATAACCTAATTTTGTACTTTAAATAACTTTTGTACTTTAAATAACCTAATTTTTGCTAAATTGATTGATTCCAATGTAAAAAGTGATTTTAAAACGGAAGAGCAAGGATTTTGCAGTAAACAATATGAAAAAATAATAAAAAATTGTCCAACTGACTTGTTTATGTATACAAGTAACCATTCTTTCGTTAAAATTTTCAATAACATCCCTACATAACTACGGCACTATTTCACCATTAATTACATTAATTACAACACCATAAATTACAACTTTCAGTGAGAGATCTGTGAAATACAATATCTTAAAAAATTGGGTCCGTACTGAAAAACCCTTCATTAGCAAGATTTAAATTTGCATGTACTATGAGTGGTGCATAACTGACATTAAATTTCACCCTTTCAAAAGTAACAGAATATTTTTGACCAAAAAAGTTTTGTAATTTTTATAAATCAATTATTTTTTTCACTCCATAAACCACTAAAATATTTCTGATCAAAAATCAATGAAAAATAATTACTAAACATTTTTTATTAGTCGTTATTGGCGATTCCATCATTACAGTGATTTTTCTATACTTGTATATATATATATATATATATATATATATATAAGTAGAGAAAAATCATAGATTAAAATTATCATACATGTTTCTATATCTTGACACTCTATAGATTATAGAATCACCATATATGTATATAAAATGTATTTGAGTAAATGTCTATGACTGAAATTTAATCATAATTTCGTTATTTAAATCGGATTAGTGACACTGTTGAAAAAGTAACTGAAACCTGGCACATTTCAAGTAACGCCGTCATGAAATTAAGCATAAGTAAAAAGAAACTAATGCCGGCGAAACGCTCGCAAATATAATCTCTTTTTTTCTCCGCATCCACTGCGCGTACAAAAAGTGATGAGTTAAGAGCTAGTCTTGAGCATCGGCCGTGAGACTCTGAGGAAAAACACGGACGGTTCGTTCTCTCTTATTGCGAGTAAAAAATATGTGGACGGTTCGTGTACTCATTGTCGCATTCGCCGTTTAAAGCCACGGATATAAATTGAATTCTCAATTAAGAAATTCTTTTAAACACACTTCAAGATGTGTGTGTTTATATATATATATATATATATATATATATATATATATATATATATATATATATATTAATTAAGATAACTTAAGTGCTTTATTCTAATGAAATATTCTTTTATGCAATTTATTATTTAACGTTGATAATTTAGAATTATTTTTAAAATAACCAGCATATTCTACCCGTCGTTTACTGTGCTTCATCCCCCGTTTGCTGCCGCTCGCTCTCCCCTAACAAATAACAGAAATAACAAATTATTTGTTCAGCTTTGGGGAATATAGTGGAAAATCTATATTTAGATGTAAAAATGAATTCGGTGATTCTAAACAGAATTAATCATAACTCTGCTTTGAATGAAATTATTTTTGCGTCGTTTTAGGATTTTTAAGTGGCTAACTTTAATTTTTTTTAAAAAAAAGACATTAAATATTTTGGTCTAGCAGTTGGTATAATCTCACAAAATAATAGCGAACATGATGGCATTCGAAAAGCAGCTTATTTGATTTTCAGGAATTTATTTCTAAAATCAATTCATGTTTAAAACTTAAAAATATACTGTAAAAAAATTAAAAGTATTTGTATAACCGTACTACTTAAAAAAACATTAAAATTGATTATTTTTGTTTCTCGATTATGCACATTTAGATATCAACGCCATCAACTTCAAGGTTGAGTCAACAAAAAATCATCAGTCATGTTATCAAAAAATCTTAACACATTTTCAACAAACAGATTTTTCCGATATCAAAAATGATTCCTTCAAATCATTTTGCATGAAATATTCATTTAAATGTGCGATATACCACCTACAAACTTTTTAGTAAGGATATTGATTAGAAAGTCATGAATAGTTATTTTCAAATTTTTTTTCAGTGTATAACCATAAAAGATTTTTCTTGACAAAGGCGGTTTGAAGATGATGGTACCGTTACAAAATGCACTAATTGATTACTAATCATTTATTGAATATATTTGATCAGAAAAATGTTTGCTCTTTGTGGAATGAAAAAATAAATCATTTTTGAAACTGAATTTAGCTACATTGTCAGTACTGAACTATTCTATAATTAATTATTGAAGCTTTTTTGCTATGATGACTGTGGTGTCATTGAAATATAACCAATGGTCAGAATTGTTGTACATTTTTCATCAGAAAAAAAATGTTATCGTTCATGGACTGAAGAAAGAATTCATTCCTGAAATTCGAATAAAAATTGTAAAGTTGGTTCTTGAATAAAAAGTGAGAAAAAATAATAAAAAATCTTTTTATTAATACAAGAGAAAGCTTAGGTTCAATTATCCTTTAATTTTATCAACAAATAGGAAATTAAGAATATTAAAACATAGAAAAATCATTAAAATTATGATTTCATTTTTTCAGTTTTTACAAATTTTTATCCTTGTAATTCTATTTAGAAAGTATTTGTATAACTGTTCTATTTAAAGAAAACCTCTCTAGTAATTTATAAAAATGAACATTAAATTCTATCCGCTAACTAATTTTCAGTTTTGAAAAGATTTAATTTTACACTCGTTTTATTGTGGAATAAAAAAGATTTTAAGTTAAATGAAGTTCTTTTATATGAAAGAAAATCATTAGAATATAAATGAGTATGTCAGATAAATGAATAGTCTATTAAAAAAAACCGGATCGTTTACCAGTAGTAGCACATCGGGGGATGAGAATGTGTACACTTTTTCCCTCTATTTGAAATCTATTCAACGATCTCGAGTAGCATTTAATTAAATAAATTATCGAAACGCACGTTTCGACGCCGAACACCTATACACTGTGTTATATTTCCATCGCAATTAAAACGAACCACTGTTCATAAACCAGAAATAAAACATTCCGAAAACAAACGACAACAATAACGTTCAGATAAATTGTCCGCTGTAAATTACACCATCTGTGTATAAACGTCCGCGCGGAGGGTTGTATTTTATGCGAGCCGGCTTAACAAATATGCATCCAATAAATATGGATCTTGTTACTACCACACTGTTTGTTCTTCGGATAGAACAAACAGATGATTTTACACAAACAAGAAAATATAATTATGTAAATCTATTTCTGTTCTATCGGAAAAATTGTCAGTGCTGAACGATCCGTCGAAGGATTGAAGTGTTTATTGTTGGATATATCGAAACCGATAAGCCGATATCGGATTCGAGTCTAAATTGTATCTTTCGTTTTCGTCTCCGTTTGTTTTATATTCCGTTCTGTGGAACGATTGTTATTTTATTCAATACGTTTTCGTCGAATCCTTTCCTATTCATTTTACAGTCACCACCTCAGCACAACGCGGACAATTTGTTGTCCGTTTTCGTTTTATCATTATTAGAGGTTGAATATTTCAGAATCGCTTCAAATGTTAATAAATTATATTTTCATCAGAGGTCGAAAACCTCGAGGTGACGGTTTTTCGATAAAATTCTAATTAAAAAATAAATCTGACTGAAAATCAGATAGAATCAAATCGTTCGTTCCTCGTTTACTCTCTTCTGTTCACTGTATAAAAAGTATTTGTTCTTGATCTGTAAGCAATCATTTCTCTATTGAATTGAATCTCTAGGACACTTGAATTGAATCTCTAGGACAGAAGAGCTGTGATAGAAAATATCAAGATGTTACAGAATATTTTTTAATGATTTTGACTGTATTTGAATTCTAACATTATTATGAATTTCACAAATGCATTTTTTTATTCGTACAATTCTTTTCTGATGAAATATTTTGTCAAAATTTACAATAAATGATCATTGGATATTTATGCTCATTTCAATCACAAGACCATCATCCACAGAGCACTAAGGTACAGAAGAATGATAGATTCACATCATAGCTTTTTGTGTCTTGACACTCTGATGATTATAGACGCATCATCAAAATACGCGTGACACTAATCAGAAAATATATGAAAATAATCGAACAAGGTTTTAAAAATCACAATTTTGTATGACCATAACAGATTTTTCTGAACACAGGCGGTTTGAAGATGATGATGGTATCGTTACAAAATGTACTAATTGATTAATAATCATTTATTGAATATGTTTGATCAGAAAAATGTTTGCTCTTTGTGGAATGAAAAAAATAAATCATTTCTAAATTAAATTTAGCTACATTGTCAGAACTGAACTCTTCCATAATTTATTATTGAAGTTTTTTTGTTATGATGATGTGAGTGTCATTGAAATATAACCAATAGTCAGAATGTTCAGTAATTAACTATTATACATTTTTCATCAAAAAAAATGTTATCGTTTGTGGACTGAAGAAAGAATTCATTCGTGATAATCAAATAAAAACTGTAAAGTTTAAAAAAATGACAAAAAAAATAATAAAAAATCTATTCATTAAGACAAAAGGAATTTCAACTTCAATTATCATTTAATTTTATCAACAAATAGGGAATCAGAAATGTTACAACAGAAAAATCATTAAAACTGTGAGTTCGTTCGCTTTAAACTTTTTTATTCTATTAATTCTATACATGAGGGATTAAAACATTATTTTTCAGTCTATCATATCTTTTATCATATTTTTTGTTTTACTAAACACGAGTCTAAAATTTCGAATTCGAATTTATTACACATTAATCAAAAATCTATCGATAGAGTAATTTTACTTCAGTTTTAGTATCGAGTGTATTAGATTTTTTGTTCATAAATAAAATATTCGCTTATATAGTGTTGTTTTTCGAAAACGAGCTCCCTCACTCTCTCTCTCTCTCTCTCTCTCTATATATATATATATGTATGTATGTATGTATGTACATTTAGTAAACGTTAACGTTCTTGTATCGTTCTCGCTGACCTATATTTTAAATTTTCATACCCTTTTTTGCACTGATCCTTTCAGCAACCTTTTTTTAAACCTTTTCACAATATACCGTAATTTTCTTGTTGTGGTTCGTTCATTTTTAATTTTAAACTTTATAGTTCGTTTTCGATAACGATTTTAGAACCAATGATTAAATTATTATCGAGCATAAGCGTTATCTTCGATCAGAAGTTTTGTTTAAGGCCGTGTTTACCTTTTTATTCATTTTAGGGATGTATATAAACACACATACACACACACATATATATGTATATGTATACAATGTTTTATAATAAAATGTTGTATATTTTCAATTGTGATATTTGGTAAAAATTACAAGATTTAAGTTAAAAATTAAAGTGTAAGATAAAAATATAATTAAAACACTGGAAATATTTCTCAGTTATATAAAATGTTCGAAACAGTTAATTGTTCAGTGTCATAAAGTATAATTAAAAAGATGTCCGTGTGTCGACGTTATTTATCCGGGGGAGATCGATTAAAATTTAAAACCCTATTTGGAAAAATAACAGATTGGACTCATTTTTCGATTGTAATTCTGTTTCTACCAGTATGAGAAATCACAGTGATTCATCAGGGGAGATAATTAATTCTGTAACCACTTTTAAACTAATGAAACACATTTATAAAGTAGACTAAGTGGCGGTGATATCTCATTGTCAAACCGGGATAGTTTAGGGAATCACGCATTCCGCATGTGATCACACATGTGGATAAATCACTGGAGTCTGTCAGTGTATTAAATAACATACGCTTATATACAAATATATATATATATATATATATATATATATATATATATATATATATATATATATATATATAGGTGGATACATTTTGTGAAAGAAATGGTTGTTTACTCGTAGTTGAAAATATTTAAACTAATAACAAATCATTGAAAAGTTATTTTCAATTTTTAATGAAATTTTATACGGATGTTACAAACGTATCAATAGTTATTAATGAAATATATTAGGTGTACAAATTAATTCGGTGCCTTTTTTATAGAAAAATAGAATACATTTCAATCCTCAAGATATTTCCCACTATTTTGTACAACTTTGCTCTATTTGTCGATTAACTGACGGATCTCTTGTTGAAATAAAGATGGCAACTTCGAATCGATGAAATATTTAATACATTTTCGGACTTCTCCCACTGTTTTAGCATTTTTTCATGTTCTATGCAACATAAAAAATGAAAAAATCATTTTCTCGCCTTCGGTAGATTTTTTTCAACTGGCATGCATAAAGTATGCAATGCCTTATATGCTACTTTTTGAATGTCATCGTTTTCACTACTGTTTTGTGAGGTTATGGCAATTGTTTGATCAAGGTATATAGTGTTTTTTTGTTAAGATTGACGCTTCAAAACTTTTCATCGCCAAAAATGTTCAATAAACGTACATTTCATTATTTTTTAAACAGTAAATTAGTGTAAAAATAATACAAAAAGTAATCTGAAAAAGAGACTAGATTGTTAGAGATGTGTCCAATTTTATTTCAATTTAAGAAAGGGTTTGATCTGTCTATACCTTGTCACTGCGTAGATGAAATACATATAAGCAACAATCAAAAACGATCAATAATCATGTCTTAAACATTTTTTATTAAAAAAAATGTTTATTTTGTGTAATAAAAAATAAATAGATTTATAAAAGATAACGAATCGATACTTTTTTTACTATTATTCTCAACAAAATGAATTACTGTTGTTCCACATAAAGTGAACTTTTAATATCTGATGTTATATACTCGTTCTATACAACAATGCAGTAAACAGATGTCGCAAGATGTTACTAACAGCTTTTAAGTTTATACTGACTTCTTGTGCATTCGAGATGCAACACCCGACATCGACAATCCATTAGTCTGTTTGTAGATAAATTCATCGGTCATAAGTATCAGACCGGAGTGCATCGAACACAAAATAAAACATTTGGATGAAAAGCACTTCTTTGTATTGGAATTCTTGCAGACTTACAATATTTACAAATAAGTACATAGTTACGATTGACTGATTCTTTGATAACAATCTGTGAACTCGTTTCATTATTTGATGTCGTATTTTTTAAGATAATTGTTTTAGTAACTGGATTTTTTTATATGAGAAGCTAACAATATCTGTTTTTTAATATATAATTAGAATAATCATATCATATCATCAGCCTCTGCCAATCCACTGCTGGATAAAGGTCTCTTCAAATAAAGGTATCTTCTATGATTTTCTAGTTTGTACGATTAAATATCAATTAGAATAATAATTAGATGTATTTGTTGTTTTTTTTTTATATAATCATTTGTCAAAGATCAGTTTCACAAATGAATTTTTCACTCACCCCACAAAAATCTGATTAAAAATGTTTCTACAAAATTATCAACGCTTTTTAAGTGCCAACCTAAACATTTAAAAATTATATATTTTGGCCAAAGGGTTGGTATAACTTCACAAACAGTATTGAAAAATGACGTCCGAAAAGCACCATATTAGGCATTGCATACTTTTTGCATTCCAGTTGAAAACAATGCTGCCGAATCTGCGGGAATGATTTATTCATATTTAGAGGAAGATGTTGTGAAGAATAAAATATGCAAAAAATGATAAAACAGTGGAATAATTCTGGAAATGTATTGATTACTTCATCGACTGAACGCTGTTATCTATTTTTGAGAAGGAATTCGTCAGCTGCCGGACAGATGGTCCAAAGTGATACAAAAAATAATAAGGGATACTTTGAGGATTGAAATGTATTCCATTTTTTTCATAAACAATCATTTTCTTTAAAAAAAGGTACCGAATTAATTTGGACCCTTAATATATTGTGATAAACTTGTAAAAAGATATTATTCAATACTTTATCCAAAACCATACATTTAAAATCTATTGTTCTATGGAAATAAAAAAAATACTTTATGGTGAAAGGAGACTACGATCAATTCTAAGAAACGAAATATGTTGTAAAGAAAATTTTAAATATGATTTTCTAATTCAAGACATAGTGAATTCAGTTATATATTCTCTACCTGCACGCTTCACAATTCCTTCGAGGATATAAAATCATGTAACGATAATTTAGTTTCAAAAATCATAAAAACCAGTCGCTGTTCTCAGAAACTACAACTCTTAATCAATAATAATCTCATATATGGAACAGTAATTCTATCTGGACGCATTTATCAGAGTAAACACTTAAACAACGCTGCGCAGAAGGAAAAAAACGACCGTTATTTTATGAGAAAACTAACGGTGCAGTAAAGAAAAAAAAAACCGTGCAATATCGCCCCATGAAATAACCAACATTATATAAAGTTTCAGTAATTCTAACATACTCAAGCGAGACGGAAAAAAATGAGAACAAAACAGTTCGGTGTATAAACCGTAAGAGTTTAACGTTGCAACTTATTTTACACTCTGGCGATACATCTTGTCAGTTATATTCTTCTTGTGTACTTTGTAAAATGATTGTAACGTCGTTACGGTGGTAAGCGTTGTCGGCTCGTAAAAGAAGTGGAAGTACGTCGGACTATCTAGCTTTAGATTAAACGTGAAGATCCATCGATGAGAGCGGCGCGCTCGAGGGAAGAACGTCTCCTTGAAAATATTGTAATAACACGACGATACTGTCGGATAACTGTCTTAATAAATAGATAATTTAATCAATTTAACGCCTTTATATCGAAGTTTATTTTCAATTAAAATGAGGTACTTTTATGAAGTTCGCCGTGTTCTTGACATACTTCTATTATAATTTCATTATCGGATTAACTTTCAAAGTCAAATATATCAATCGGACGTTTCGTGTGTTTGTCGACTTCGCGATGAATTTTTAAAGAAGTGCCCGAGGAATGTTTGTTTGTAATAACAGGTCATGGGAAGAATGATTCGGTGCGTGGAAAAAGTGCCGTGATTAATTATTGAGACACTGAATATAGAGTTTCAAGACGGATTTAGTAAAGAATAGAATTTCAACACAATTAAAATTTAAAACAGAGGACAGAAAAGCGAAATAATTTATTCTTAGTTTTATTTTCGGTGCTGTGGTTCTTAATTCACTTTCACAAATGAATAATTAATCGAAACAATATAAAAAAAAATTATTGAAACGTTCCAATAAATTTGTCTGTCGAGTACTAATGACTATCTGTCGATGCGCCCATGAACTCCGCATATCTATTTACGAGGACGGTTTGAAGAGTAACTTGGTTAGATATTAGAAACAACAGTTTCAGTTTCAAACTATTATTTCTTTTTCCATATAATCGTCTCGAAGCTTAACGCACTTGCCCAACGTTTCTTCAGTTTTACGATTATCTCCCGGAAGTGGGTTTCTTCGAATTTTTCTAGGAACATTTTTAGTTTCCAATACAGATGAAAGTCCGAGGGAGACAAATCAGGTGAATACGTTAAATGCCAAATGATTTCAAACTTCATTTAGACCAGACCTTGCTAAGCTTGATGGGATAGATTAATCTAGATCAGAATCGATCAGTTCTGAATAAAACTTATAAAGATTGATGATGATTGATCATACTGTCAACGAATGATCAAACCTGTCCAGGTCTGATAAAGTGTGATCTGAACCGTAAAAATATAATTAGAGTTGATGAAAACTGACTAAAACTGATAAATCCTGGCCATATTTGACCATGAATAACTTTGGATGATGAGGAGTGACTGTCGACGCGCCTTAAAACCTCAAATAACAACAAAAACAACGAGGAATGATCAACTAGGACTGATCCCGTCTAAACCAAACCTAGCAATGACGATTATACAATATTTATTTATAAATGTTATTTTGTTAGAGAAACAACTTTTTTTTAAAAAAAAAATATTAAATAAGAAAGCTTGTTGTTTGGTCATCGATGTCTGATACTGTGTGTAAATTCACTTTCATTGATCAACTCTTTTTTCACTCCATAACTCATCAAAATAATCATAATCACAAAAGTTCAATAATAATAATTATCAATCATTTTTGATTACTGCTTGCATCTATTTTGATCTTGATTCATCATCAGAGCTCCGAAGTACAAATAAATCTGATTTTTTCAGAACTTCGATGCTTTCAAAATATGCATAAATAGCATTTAGAGATGAGCAAAATTATTTATTTAACATTTTTGAGTAGATTGTTTTATCTGGTTTGTGTGGTGAGGAAAAAATTCATCTCTGATAGCTAACCTAACAACCGTGTCATGACTGTATTTTACCTACATCTATAGACACTTCTTATTTTCAAATAAATTATAGTAGATAAGATTAGGTTTATAAAAGAACAATTAAATCTCTAGTTTAATTTCTATCGATTTACCTTTGTATCTGATCCTTGAGATTAAATATTTTCATAAAGCTTAGAATCTTCAAGACTTATAGCTACTGGTAAATATTTTCCTCGGTATCGAAATAGGTAGGATTAGGATCGTCCGATCGACGGACATGCTTTAAAATCCATGTACATGAGATTCCGGTACTACACTAAGACTGATTCAAGTCAGTACGTTAAAAATGAAACGACATAAGTTGTAATTGCTTCGAATAACCGGCGAGTACGAACGACCGGCGAACGCCAATAAAATAAAAATAAAAAAAGATTTTATTCAGGAAATAAAAGAAGATTCGTCCTACTGTGCCGTCGTCTCCATTCGCGATGCCGGGTGAGTTTTATTCCGTTTTAATTCGGCGCCAGAGTCGATGCGGTTTTATTTTGTTTTCATTTATTTTGATTTCTTTCGTTCGAGATGTTCTGTTGTTTAAAGAATACAGTTTTAATTGACGCACGGCTAAGAATATAAACCTATTACGGTATTTCAGTCTATCTTTTTTCCTCTAAAACGTTCGTTTTTTTATTGACATTGTATAAAAAATTTATGTGGAATATAAAACAGTCTTAATTTTGATTGTTCCGTTTTGAATCACGTTTTAAAATTAACAGGATTACATTTTTTCCGCAATTGGGTCTTTTGTTTGT
Organism: Acanthacorydalis orientalis; assembly: GCA_034766995.1. Classification (NCBI taxonomy): domain Eukaryota; kingdom Metazoa; phylum Arthropoda; class Insecta; order Megaloptera; family Corydalidae; genus Acanthacorydalis; species Acanthacorydalis orientalis. The sequence continues at coordinate 34,090,403 of CM068322.1, read as the reverse complement.
TTTTATTGTCATGATCTTGGTATAAATTTAAAATAAACCGTGATATGAATGGATGGATAGTCGTTTGAATGTAAATTTGTGTATCAAAATAAATATTTATCAATTATTCCACTTTTAAATATAATTTTGAAAGTGTATGAGCTGTTAATTCATTTACAAAAATTGTTTGTTTGACAAGGATGTTTGAAGAAAGAAAAATATGAAAAGTGTACAATTACTAGTTGTCTGAAATTATAGGGGTTGGTTGAAAAATGTTTTATCACTTGTAAATATAATTAGAAAAATATTATAACAAAGGAATCAAACTTGTTTATAACCATGTGGTGTCAAAACTATTAACGCTTAAAGGGCACACCTCTGAAAAATTAAGTAAAGGGCACACGAGGTATGCCACGCCCCATCCTCTGTGTGCTGGGACGAATTTATTGAATATTTTATTGCAAAAAAATTAATGAATGAAGCTAAAGGCACGTGTTTTGAGGACAAAAAGGTTTCATGGCGATTTTTTGAAATTAACAATGTTTAAAATGTTGTTGAAAAAAAAATTAGTATAATTCATTGGACCATAAAGTTTGCGTGGGGTGTCCGTCACCCCGAATGCCATTTAAAGGTTTAGATATGTAAAAATATTAAATGAAATGAAGAAGTTTTCAATTAATATTTATTTCCTGTATTCGAAAATTTAATTAACATTTATTTCCTGTATTCAGGAAGTGACTGTTTTCTTACAGAATAACAATTATAGAAAAAATATGATGACAGTATTATATATTAACAGAACTATCATTATTTTAGAGAACAGAAAAATAGTTTGCTTATTTGATTTGGTTATTGAAATTTTAACGTTACAGTTTTAATAGCGCTGATAGAGAAAAATCTGTACATATTTTTTTCCTATCTAGTGTTCTGAGAAAAAAAGGGATTCTTAGTGAAAATTTTTGATTAAAAAAAATTTATGGTTTGTAAGACGAGTGAGAATATCATTCATAAAAACGTATTAAATATTTTTCTCAAGTGGATTTTTTTTTTTAATTTTTGTCCAGTATCTCAATACATAAATATATTCAGTAAAGATAATTGAACCACAATTATGAGATTAACTAGATTCACTTTCACTTATTTTATTATTTTTTTATTTTTTTCAATCGTTTCACAAACCATAAAACCTTTTTTGATCAATAATAATCAATAAATGAATGTATATATCGTTTTTGATTGTTGATTATTTGTATTTATATGAAGATGCCATCATTATTACAGCTAAGGTATAGAACAAACTTCATACTCTGTGGGATGAGAACAGAATTGATCTGAAGAAATCAATTAACACAACTTTTTTTATTCAGCAAACAGTTATGTGAGATAAATGTATGTGCGTACATTCTGTCTGATTTATAGCACGCAAGCCCACTGGTGCTCGAACCAGTGGCTCGAAGAACGTTATCGAATCGGTGATATCAGTTTCGAATGTTCAAAGTCGATGAGATAATATTCGTGAAAATCCGCACCGCATTTTCGTTTCGTTCGAGTGGCAAGATCGGCCCCTGCCAGCAAAAAAAAAAAAAAAAAAACGCACACACGCACGTCTGATCTATAAATATGTGACAGATTTTTATACGACTCCGGGCCTCCGTCGTCCCGCCCTCCTAGTTCGTTCCACGTCGCCGTTGTTTTTCGTGTGTGTATAAGCTTTCAGTTCACAGCTGATTAGCTCGGAATGGAGTTCCAGTGCGTAGGCCGATAGATAAGCTGTACTCTTGCATGTCAATTTTTTTTTTATTATTTTCGCGCAGAGCGTTTCACCTCTGTTGTGAATTATAAAGCGGTCTTTTTGACTAGAAGTAATTTTTCAGTGTTCGCGAATTGAATTTCGTAACTGACGATCGTGATAATTGTTTTCACATTTTTCAATTTGTCTTCGTCTATATGTTTTTTTTTTTTCAGAAGAAACAGCATGCTTTTTTATTTATGAGTTTCGTTCGGGACATAAATTATTCATGACATGTTCTTGTTCTGCATACATTTTTAATTAAATAATCGTGAAATTATCCTGTAAGAATACTTTATTTCCCTTATGATATGACACTGAGTACTCAGGACATTGTGTATATTTTATCAAAAAAATATTTTAATTAAAAAACGTATATTTTAACATCTGATATCTTTAAAATCAAAATCTTCTTTTAGATATCTGTAAATTAATTACAATCTATACATGTTAGTTTGTTAAAAAATTTTTCACATTTCTCAACGTATTTATTCTATTAGTTAAAATACTCTGATTCTTTTCTGACTAAAAATGTTCATTTAATTATTTTTGAATGTCATTTATACGTTTTCGATGGCAATTCTTTCATACTCAGAGTACTACGTGGTTTAGCAATTTAATTGAAACACATATAATCGATTATTACACATTTTGATCAGAAAGAAAACATTTATCTTTTGTACAATATTGTGAAATTATTTATATAAAAAAGTATCAAAACGTTCATGTTAGTTACTAAAAAATAAATAATAAAATCGTTAATTCAAAAGTAATTACTATACTATCATTGTTCATAAAGATTGGCTAATTTAAATGTATCGAGTAATAAAAAGAATCGATCTTCAAATAAAACACAGCTTTAAAAATTAATTACATCATTCTTAAAATACCCTTTAAACTTTCAGTATAATTTTTTAATAAACCGTTTTAAAATAAAATACAAAAACATCTCATTAAATGTTTACACATAGTTAAAGAACAAACCGTACAAAAAGTATATAAACATTGTTTGCATATTTCATCAAAGGTACAATTTTATTTCAAGTAACAGACATTGAACGAGGTAATGTTTTTTTTTTTTTTTTAAAAAAAAACAGCTATTCTCGACGGTAGACAATTATCCAATACATGAACTTTTATTGATAATCATATAAAAAGTACTTTTCCGTACGAACTGTGCTCTTACAAAACGAACTAATTACATTTCCGTCTAATTACATTAATTAATTATTAATTAAGTATCTGAAAAGTAAGCGAACGATCAGCATTTGTAAAGAATCTCCGGACGAATTTCATTTCAGAAACCATTATAATGTAATAATTTTCGATGACTGTGAACGGAGATAGAAGTGTAACCTGTAATCATTTCAATGATAATTTCGAATAAGATACCAAATGAAGTAGTGTGGTTGTTACGAACATGTTTTCGAGTATCTTTGTATGTTTTCATTGACTTGAAACGTCAACATATTAATTAAATGAGAAAGTTTCGTGTAGGTATTGAAAGCTCGTGTTAATCGGAACGAAAATGTAAACCGTTAACCGTACATAACGTACATCTCGTTCTATTAACAGCGCATCTATTCAAAACTTTCAATAGAGAAAGCGACACGAGTGACATATTTCCTATCTATTTACATGTTCGTTAGTGGAGTTAATGACGTACTCGCAGATGTCATAAAGTAGCAGATTCGATGAATTATTATCGATAAATAACATAAATTATTGAAAATTCTAATATTTTTTTATTTCTTTTTTTAAAAAAAGAGTTCTAAACAATCGTTTCAGAAATATATAAAAAAATAACGTTTTTATAACTCTAATCCCACTGATAGGTTTTTATAACAGTGATCCAATTTTATATTCCTAACACATTTGGTACACTGGTTCGCTATTTTGTGAATATTTTAAGAAAAAAATATTCTAATTGAATGTCTTTCAAGGATCACTCGTTCATAGCTTCTTTAATTTCATCGTCCAAGTTAAATATTTATCACGGTACAGTTCTGATACTGTAACTAAATTCGGTCTCACAGATGCATTATTTTCTTGCCCTAGAAAATTCACAAAATTCACCCGATCATAGACTCAAATAAAAGACAAATCTGAGAGTAAGCGTGTTGATCAGTTGTTGATTGTTTCTAGTAACTAACTTTATTTTTAATAAAGTTATAAAGGGTTTTCCAATAGGTATGCACTTTTTTAAGAGGTTATATTTCACAGGTGTCAAAATGATAGTTGTATTTTTTTGACGTTTATTAAGTTTTGATATTACCATTTTTAGTTATGGTTTTGTACACAACAAAAGAACTCATTGAAATAATAAAATTGTATTGTGAAAATGGTCGCTCTGTAAAAAATGTTTCTCAACTGATGAAACATTTGTTGAAAAAAAGATGCCATCATTCAGGAGATGAAGTTGTCAATGAATTTTCAGACCTGTTCCACTGTTTTAGCATTTTTTTGCATATTTTATGTGTCGAAAAAGCTGAAAAAAATCATTCCTGCTGATTCGTCAGGATTTTTTTCAACTAAAATTCGAAAAATATGTGATTTATAATATGTTGCTTTTCGGATATCATCGTGTCCACTACTATTTTGTGAGGTTATGCCAACTGATTGGCTAAGATGTATGTTAAGGTTGGCACTTGAAACTTCTAAGTCGATAAGAAAATATTATAATTTAAAACAGAGTTATGATTGATTCAATTTAATGGCACATAAATAATTTTTTACACGTAATATTTGTGAAAATGAATTCAGTTTCAGCTCCAGACAATTATTGTTACATTATATTTAGGGACCTTATAATTATATAACAGAATTCATAAAAGTTAATCGAGCTTACAGATTAGATCAGTTTTAAATCAAGCTAATATTTTTTTTAATAAATCTGATTTTAAGATAGAGTCGTTAGATCTTTCTGAAATTAAAAACGTTTAATGTAAAACAATCTTGTGACAAGCGTGTGTTCCTGTAGACATTTTCGAACCTCTTTCGAGGTTACTGTATATTTAACGACTTAAAAAGAAAACATATTAATTAAACACAGACGTTTTATGAAAAAACATAAAATAGTGAGTGGAATGTGAGCCGTTAACTGTACATAACGACCGGCTCGTTCCGTTAACGACGCAATTGAAAACGGCGCGAACGACACAAGTGACGGGTCATATTTTCTACCTATTTACATCGTCATTAGAACAGTTTGTCATTTTATGACATATTCGCAGATGTCATAAAACACACATACTCGACGACGAATACGGTTTTAACGAACTTCTGAAAGGAGTCTCTGTAGCCTTTATCGAGCGACACAACCGCCGCTTTGCGTCCAGTGTTCGTTTAACGACACATTTCAAGTGGATAGTTCGGACTGCTCTCGGAATTATTTTCAACGGTCTTATCAGTTAAATTCTTTATAAGACAATTAGAACGGTACCGTTCGTAATTAATGGATGTTCGAAAACATGCGACCGGTTCGATGAACTCGGAGGACGTGCGTGGACACGGGGACGACGCGAGGAGGCGGATAATAATTATCTGAAGCGTTTTCGGACAGGCAATTTATTCTTGTGGCCACGACAGACGGTTCCCAGTTGGATATTATTTGATTTCCTGGTGAGATAAATGTGAATATTTCTCGTCGTTTGAATTTAACAACTGCGCAGTGGGTGTTTAATATGTTTGATTCAATGATAATTTTCATATTTGTAGAGGTTATGTCGTGTTTAAATTATCTAGCTAATTATATATATATATATATATGTAATGTTTGTATGTATATATCATTAGATAATGTTTTCAAATTCAGCGCTTATTAACCGTTTCCCTAATGAACAAAAACGTTATTTCTTGCTTTTAAACCATTTTAGTTCTAAAACATGATACAAAATTGTTGTATATATTCTATAATCTATACTAATACATATTATAAAATTCAAAAATAGTATTTGTTTAGTATGCTGAAACTATCGTGAACAATGTAAAAAAATAATAATGGATAGTTAAATATCATTTTCATAAATGATTTTTTTCATTTCACAAACCAACAAAAATCGTCCTGATCAAAAACGTTTAATAGAAAAATGTTTTGATTGTTTCTTATATATATATATATATTTCGATGATGGTATTATCCTAGGACCATTAAGGTACACGAAAAGATTTTTTTCGTACAAAAATCACAAAAAAACCATTAACAAGTGTTAAAAAACATCTCTAAAATGGAGCACAAAACATGTACAGTGCATATAGAAATGAACAGGAAACAGAAAAACTTGCATAAATTTAATAAATTTAAAATAGCTGACTGGGTCACAGCAATATTCACTTGTTCTTTACAGTAGGTCTGTTCGATATGTACTTTGAACTTTGAGCTTTATAACTTTACTCTGACTTTCTTACTCTAACTTTTTTTTACCGAACAACTTAGAGTAAGTTTAAAGGAAATCATGTGATTACAGTTAACAATTCGTTTGTATACTTACGTTCAACTTGATAAATTTGAGCAGATTCGTCAATTAATGTTGGACAATTATTAATAAATACAATTTCGTACAGTTTTTATCACATAATAAAACTGAGGTTAGTTCCAAAATATATACTTGCCAGTTAAAATGTTCTTTAAAACGCTACTTTAACAAAAATCACGAGTAAGTTCAAAGCAAAAAAAATCTCCAGTTCAGAACTTACTGTAAACTGTTCGACGAAAATCCCAAATAAGTTCAGAGTACATATGGAACAGAAAAGTGTAAAATTTCTTACTCCGAGTAATTTCAGAGTATATATCGAACAGATTTAGTAAATTACTAGAATAATAATATGAAAAATAGTCAGAGAGAAATAGGAAAATGTTGAAAGTACGTTAAAGAGACATTCAGATATAATAATTATCCTTCTTCTAAGTTGTGTTCTTGTGCACCGCACATATAAGCTTTTAGAAAAGCTCACATGATAAATTAATTCCTACACATCGTTCTATCGTTTTCAAAATTTGTTACATGTTAGTTTTGTTGGTGCAGGTGGCTACATCGGTCGTCAGGTCGACTTCGTTATAAAATTATTTAATTTCAATTGTTTTTGACAGGATGATGACAATATCGGTTATTGAATTGTACGTTTTTATGCGAATTATGGGATTTGCATCGAACGTGCACGAAAATTAATTTATTCACACGAATACATATATATATATACATATATACACATACATACAGATTTTCCAATAAGGGCACACGTTTTTAATTTGAAATGAAACACAGAATCAGCACTGAAATTTCAAGTTTTTGTATTATAAAAAATAGTTGGATGTTTGCAATTCACAAATGAAAAATAATATCGCATTATACATTGAACATATTACATTAATATCCCATATTCATTAATATCTCATTATACAGTGAAATTATTCGATGATTCAATTTAAAAGCACCGAATTAAATTTTATAGTTTTATTGAAAATTTTTGATTGAATAGAGAGAAAATTCAATTGTGAAAAGGAATTTAACCACAATGCGAGAACCATCGTGAGGTAATTAAAATCTTAACAAAGCGGTACTTAGCCGGTGGATGACAGATACGGTGAATACACAAAAAAAGACTTACATTATAGTTGATGTAGATTTCGAAGTTACATTTATGAGGTATACTAAAAAGATATTAGAGTAACGTAAGTATTTTTTTCGACTGAAAAGTATGAATGCCTAATATGCTTTTCGGACGCCATCGTGTGCGGTTATGCCAACTGCTTGGCCAAGTAATATAGTGTTTTTAAATGTTGAAGTTGATACTTAAAAATCCTAAAACGGCGATAAAATAGTTTAATGTAAAGCAGAGTTATGATTGATTCGATTTAAAGGCTCCGAATTGATTCTTAACAGTTTCTATTGAACATATTTGATTGGTCAGAGTAAAAAATACAACTTTAAAAAGGAATTTAGCCACAATGTCTGAACTATTGTGAGATAATTAAAATCTTGAAAAAGTACTTAGCCGATAGACGACAGATACAGTGAATACACAAAGAGAAAGTCTTACATTATAACTGATGCAGATTTTGAATCCACACTTATGAGATATCCAAAAAAAATATTAGTGGATTAAAAAAAATATATATTCGATAATTCCATAAAAATGTATATTAATTAACAAACAATTCTGTAAATTTTTGTATCATCGCTGAATCAGTGTTTTCAAAAAAAGCACAAGTCTTAAGAGGGCATTTTCTTCCATTCGAGTGTAGTATAAATATTATTTTATAAATAAGAGTGTTGTTCAATGAAAATGTGCATTTATGAATTCTATTAATTATCTATTTATATTAATTAAATATCGTATTATATTAATTGTACCTTTTTTTGTTTCAGGTGAGTTGTTTTTATACTTCACTATCTAATGGTAAGATTTTTTAAAAATTTCAATATTTAAAAAAATAATCGTGCATTATTTAATATTAATAACTATTTTCTTTACTTTATAAACATTCATATCGTTTTTGCGTCATCGTTTTTTATGAATTCTCGGTGAAAAACGTTCCGCTACTCTAATAAATGATTACAGTACATATATATTTATATATATATATATATATATATATATATATATATATGTAATGTCATGAAACAGAACGCCATATATTAACAAAAAATATGAATATTTAAAATATTTGATAAACTATGTTCTGATTAAAAACACAAGCATATGTTAATCAAATATTCATGATGTGAATTCTAGGTAAATCTCATTATTCTTGACATAGTTATGAAGATTCGTGTTTAAAATGAGAATTCTGTGAATAACTCAATGCGCACGACGTCATTTCAGCGAGATTAAATTAATAAAACGAATTTATAAACGTGTACAACTTGAGAAATCGTATTATGTTTACAGTTTCAAAACATGTAAGGGAAAAAACGTGTTATCGTAATGGTATTTAGATCAGTTCGCGTTTTTCTTTTTTTTTAACAGAGAGTTTGTGTAGTTTGCCGTAAAGAGAGACAAAGTTCAAATCAATGGTTCGAGTTTTCACGTGTTGATCACTTGAGTGGGTGTTGGAGAACCTTGTGTGTATGTATGTATGTGTTTAATTATAATCAATGCCACAGAAGAATTAATTCATCGAATAGATCAAATCGTCGCACACAAAAGACATTTTAAATTGTCTGCATGAAATTGAACCGCAACACGATATTGAAACTTATTATTATTGTTATATATATATATATATACACGAGAAACTCGACTACAACTGTAACGGGAACAGTCGTTAATAGTTCGAATGCGCTGAACGCACAAATTTTCACAAAGTTCGCGAACAAACCGGTTGCAACGTATTGATTAGCGAAATGCTGAACTTTAGCTGTCGGTCTATTATTAGAATATTTGGTATTTAAATATTGACTACGTTTTCGGCAACTTTATACGTGACATAAATACACACAAAAGTGTGTATATTTGTGTACAGATTCACTTTTATATATATATATATATATATATATATATATATATATATATATATATATATGTATGAACATATTTCGAGCTCGCAACGTTTGAACTAATCCATTATGTGCAAAGGTGAAACCGTGTTTGTGTCAATCTTATATAAACCAGATGTGATTATATATATATATATATATATATATATATATATATATATATATTGTGTAGTGATTTATATTATATTTATATTACAAAATATGACGGAGCTGCTTCTCACAAATGTATTTGAAAGAAAATATTATTTATATCTGTTATGAATGATTGCGAATATTTCACTTCTATCTTGAATTGATTCTGTGTTAATTTTCAAAAACTTACAATTATTTAATGAAATGAATAAAAAGAATAAATTCGTAAAACGCCAATTTTATCAGTGTATAACGTTTTCAATTTAGGTATACAAAAAGATAAAGATAAAAAGCTGTCCAAATTTACTTTCATGTATAAATTCTTTTTTCACGAAATAAACTACAAGAAGTTCTCTAATGTTAAAATACTTTTAGTAAGTAACTGATTAATCAATTTTCTTTATTTTGCAATGAGTCGTGTAGAAAAGAATCTTGTAGTTTTATTCTTAAACTTTTGTATTTGGTGTAGAAATAAATTCAGTGCCGTTTTTTTATAGAAAATTAATACTGAAAATGGAACACGTTTCAATCCTCGAAATATCTCACATTATTTTATATAACTTCACTCCATCTGTCCTATATCAGAAGAATTTCTTGTCGAAAAAAGATAAGGACTTTGAGTCGATGAAGTCGTAATGCAGTTTCGAACCTCTTCCATAGTTTCATCATTTTTGCATGTTTTATGCATCACTAATTACTTTTTTACACGTAATATTTTATTAATAAACTCAACAATGATTTCATGTAATGAAAAATTACTTGTAAACCAAATCAGATATTAATTTAAACATATTAGTGTTTACATTCTATATATCTTTTCATGGGAATCAATTTCAACGCACAGATTTATTGATCGTGTATCCCACAATAAAACTATCGATAATTCTAAATAAACATCAATCAGAATTAAGAGATGGCTGTAGCGCAGATAGAACGGCTGCACCGCGGACATTGTTCATTTATGAGCGTTCGAGCTGCTGCGACGAAAGTTTATACTTTGTAGTATCAGATTTCTTCTATTCTTATTTGTAGCACATAACTCTATTCGAACAAGATTCCATAAATATTTATGAGCTGTGTCGAACTTTTAATATAATTTCTCTACAGATTGTGAAATCGGGGAGTGCATGAACGCATTCTAGAACAAAAGGTCACGGTATCAAAAGGTCATTGACCGTGCACGCACAAAGGTCATCTCGACTCATTAATGATGACAAAATTAAATATCCAGAACGAATCTAAAAGAATGCACTTATAAACACACACACACACACACACATATATATATATATATATATATATATATATATATCTCCATTTTCAATCTCAGACAGTCCGCTGTTCGATTTAAAATCTCTCCTTCAAATAATTTCTGTTCAAACGATCCAGTTTCACCTTTTGAAGTATTTTTTGATACATATACTGTGGCTTCATTAATCTCTTCCAAGATATTTTTATGAAAATATGGACAGCATACTGACAAATAAATTACAATATTTTTTATTGAATATTTTTGATTAAAAACATTTATGTAATTGGTGGGATGAAAAAATAATCGAAAATTCGTAGTAATCATTTATTGGACATTTATCAATCAGAAAAATGTTACAGACACTGAGTTGAAAAATAAATTAATATATGAAAAAATAATATATTATAAAAAGAGACTAAAGTAACTACAGAAATTAATTTATATCAAAACGTATCCACAAAATAAACATCTCATACACCTGTATGACAACATAATCGATCACACACACAGTGAGATATCGACACGGGCTGCCACTCATGGGAATCGTGCACGAAAAAAAGTCCGTGAAAGTGTTAAGTATAAACACCATGACAGTGGCATCATATTGACACCGATTAACCCGTAATGGCGCTTTATTCAATTACCGTTTCCTGTCGAATAACAACTGACCGTTTGAAAAGCTTCCGATGTGCGCGCTCTCCAGCGCGCTAACGAGGTGAAACTATGGGCGGTGGCAGGTAATGTAACGTCAAATAATTGCACGGATACTACATTTGGTGAGAGGGCATTATGTACTGGCGGTACGACTGGATTTCGAACGAGGATACACGCTGGTATTTGGTGTTTTACAGGATCCGCGCCTCGAGTTTACTGTGGCGTGAAAGACGTCCCGGTGCGCTCGAACGATAACATAATGAAAATAATACTTTCATTTATGTGCTGCGCACACATACACGCACACACACACACATATATATATATATAGAGAGAGAGAGAGAGAAGAACAAATCTACGACCAATTTCACTCAGTTGGAAAATCCCAAATCACAGTGATGCTAAAACAGAAAAATATACTCAAAATTGATTCTAAATAATTTGAGTGGGACGCGTTTCTCTAATTCGAAATAAAACAGAATTTACTTGAAATTTCAAGTTTCTTTATTGTAAATAATCGTTTTATGTCAAAAACGAAATTTCTTGTGCTGGCACTTTTAAAATGTCGGAAAACAGTATTTGTAGATGTGTGTCAATCATGAACGCTGGTACAAAAAAATGATTAATAATCATTTTCTTCTCAAACTTTTTCATAATTTTTTACAACTTCTTTCGAACGAACAAATATTGTGTAATTAATAATCCTCATTAAAATGTCTTTTTAAATATATTTGTCACTGTTCGACGATTCGACAGTTATTAATTTAATTTAATCTTAAGTGAAACGATTTGTTCGAAAAAATACTAACTGAACGGGAATTCTGTAAATTCCAAGTTGAAACTCCATCCGTCCGAGCGAGTTTTTCATAGAAAAAAAAACGATACAGCAATTAATAAAGCAAAGTTTTCCGAGAACGAATAATACGCGCATCACGGAATTAATTGAACGAGAAAATTAAAGTTCGGTCGTTAAGCTCCCAGTAATGCCTAAGATTTAAACGTTTCCGTACCCGGGCGACAATTTCAGCATGATCTTGCGGTCCGTCATTACTTACAAACAATTTCGCACCGGCCTTGGACGAGAGAGCGTCTACATTATCACATGGGAGCAGCATAAATTAACTCGGGCACGTATGCCCTCCGTTCAACAACATCTGACGAACGGTGACGTCACGGGAACGTCATACGGTTCTGAAGGGTTCAGCGGCGCTGTTGAGCATCTAAAGTACGATCGGCGCAGTTGTGTCGGATAAACTTGTACGTGATTTGTCGGTCGGACGGATAGAAGTGGAGGTGTTGCTTTCACATTGTCAAAAATATCGGGTGGAGGACATGTCGGATCTACTCTGCAACAGACATTTATGTGCGTGGAAAACTGAGTATCCGGACGCACAGATTCTGTTTGCTTGAGTGGTGTTGTTTTATAAACAGAAAATAAGATGAATTTCACTATCACATGTTTCATTTTCTAAAAATATAACCGTATTACTTTCACTTTGTATATATATATATATATAGATAGATAGATAGATAGATAGAGAGAGAGAGAGAGAATGTACAAAAAGACGGGTAACTGGAATAAAATAATCTCACATTTAACTGGAAATGTTTTAAAAAACGTTGATGTTTAATGTGCTTTTTCAAGAAAACTCATTTTTGTATCAATATTCTTATCACGGATGGATTATTTCCTCATCTCACAAACTGTAGAAAAAAAATCTGACCGGAATTGTTGCTCGATTGATCGGAGCCAAGGTATCAACAACTTATTCGTTCATTATATAAATCTATATTTTTCTCTGAAAATATTCGATAAAACATTTTTTTAGTCTGCGGGATTGGCTGGTCAGTTATTTGTTGTTTAAGGGCGTGTGGACAACTAAAGTCGTTTGTGGGATGATCAGAAGAAAATCATCTGTGAAAGGAAAACGAGTTCGGAGCTGAAATTTCACATACAATAGATTTCTTAGATTATAATTTTCTATCTTTTTCGAAAAAAATCTAGATTTAGTCACTGATAAATGCTGAAAAAAAGTTTAGAGCAAAATATTTCCAGTAAAAGTGATTTGAAGACAAGTAGAGTCCCAGTATGTTATTATACAGCTTTTGGCAACTGAAAAAGGGAGTTAGTTAGTTATTTATGGTTTAACTGCGTATCAACAACTAAATTCGCTTGTGGGAATGTCAGAAAAAATCATTTGTGAGACGACAACAAATATGGAGTTGATATTTCACTTTGAATTTAAATTAAACGCTTTATTTAATGCCGAAAAAATCGGTGAAATTTATTTTCTTACTCTTTCTATACCCTAATCTTATTCTAACTGAATTGACAATTAATATATTATATATTAATCTATTATCAATTAATATATTATTCAAAAAAAGAATATTTCAAACAGAAAACTGAAATATTTGAATTGATTGTACAAACCACAACAGTGTTTTAAAGATGCTCAATCTTGTCCCAAAGCCGAAAAAATCATTTCCGAGGCTTCGGCAGCATTTTTTTCAACTATAATTCAAAAAGTATGCATTGTCTAATATGATGCTTTCCGGTCACCATAGTATTCGTTATTATTTTGAGAAGCTATGCCAGTTGCTTAGCTAAGATGTATGGTATTTTTAAATGTTAACACATAAAAATCTTAAAAAGACAAAAAAATATTTTAATTTAAAATAGAGTTGCGTTTGTTTCAATTTAAGGGCACGGAATTAATTTTCACATCTAATAATACTATGGAAATATGTATTTGAAACAAAATTGTTTTCTAAATAAGCAACGCATACATTTATACATCCTTGAATTTATCCTTTAATTTTTTCGTTACATCCTCACTTCACAAACTCCTCCTGTTTCAACCAGATATACAAATAAGCATACAATAGAATCCCAAACGCAATTTCCCACGTGTACTGTGCGAATGATTAGATTCAAAAACTTCGTTTCAAAGAAACAATTTTCTTGTTACCGCACGCCCGTAATCTCGTTCGACGTTCAGATCGGAATAAGGAAGAAAAAAGAAAGCGCCGTGACGTTCTCGCTGAAGACATATAGCATCAATAGTCGAGGAAAAAGTCGCACGCAAATAAACAGAGCGCGCGGATCGCACGGAATCAGAATTGTCGTTTTGCGGTGTTTCTTTATCGCCGGATTTATATTTATCGCCTCGTGCGGTTTACCTAAACCGTGTTGGGACCAATGTAACTAACGCGTTTATCATGTACGACTGAAATTTTCGAAGTCCGCTCTCGACGACCGGAATTAAAATACTTCCCTGTTTCGGACGAAACACGGCGAATGTTAATGTATAAAGGTCGTCGAGATCGGCCCCCAGTGGATGTACGGACATGACGTATATAAATTCATGGCAGAATTAAACTTTTGCGGGTCAATCTGACCACAGTTAATACTATTATAGTTTATATGAAACGTATCAAGCGCATAAATAAACAAACAGATACGTACAGAAAGTCATATGTATTTATGTAAATGTAAAGTTATATCTTGAGAGCTTTATGGATTGCTACCTAGCGTTACAAAAAAATATATTAAAAATATTCGCATGTAAATTGCTAAATATGCCACCCACGTTGAATGAAATAAGAATCATAAATTATAAAAATAAAAAAAATGCGGAATGAATTTTCTAGTTAAGCCAGACTTTCTGGTCATTAAATTTTCCTATTTAGGATTGATTGTTATTAGCTGTACAAATTAATTCGGTACCTTTTTTATAGAAAATGAACGTTTTGCAAAAAAATTAATAAACTTAAATCCTTAAGATATCGCCCATTATT
Source organism: Acanthacorydalis orientalis (assembly GCA_034766995.1). Lineage (NCBI taxonomy): Eukaryota > Metazoa > Arthropoda > Insecta > Megaloptera > Corydalidae > Acanthacorydalis > Acanthacorydalis orientalis. The sequence goes on along the minus strand of CM068322.1, from coordinate 34,075,297 downwards.
TTTCAAAACTTTGCTCTATCTGTCGGGTAACTGACCGATCCCCTATAGAAAAAAAAGATGTCGGCTTTGTGTACATGTACATTCCTTGTACGAAAATTTAAAATTATCCATTTTAATTCTTTTAAATGCAAATCATTAGAATACTTTCTGTTTACTTATTTACCACAACATTTCGATTTTTAACTAAAAAAATGTCGATGTTTCTTTCACAAATATATTTTTTTTAACTACACAAATCACAAAAATTTCTCTCACCAAAAATATTAATCGGTGAATAAATTATTAATAAATATTATATATTATTAATAATTATATTAATAAATTATTAATTGATTGATTGTGCAAATTTTGATAGTAATCCGATTATACTCAGGCTGTTAATATTTAAACTATTGATAGGATACTCAGTATAATTAGAATTTAATCAAGAAATAACTTTTCTTCCTTATACGAGAATAATGGTCATGCGTTTGAAATTAATTTAGAGAATTGTAAAAAGTAGATTCGAATCTTCAGAGTGTTAAATATTTATCCTATTTAAGACATTCCCAATACAGTCGAAATGAAATCAAAAACTCTTCTTCTTTATATGGAAAGACTGGTTATTAGTTTTAAATTAAATCAGAGAATCACAAAAAGTAGATTGGTGAATATTCAGATTTTTCATATTTAGAATGAATTTTATCCTTGAATGTTAAATCCACTAGTTTCATCAGTAAAAACTTTCAAGTATAAATTGAAGAAAAGAGTCAGTAAAAAGTAAATATTTTGTTTCTCTTTGTAATTCCAGTCACCGGATTTTCTGTTTACAGCTACAGTATTTATGATTATTATTATAAAAACATGTGAAAAAAATTACAGAAAATATATGAAAATCTGGAGAACTCATAAAATTCAAACAAAAACCATAATGCAATGTTAATGAAGAAAACGAGTAACTTCAGTCTTTATCTCTCATATGCAATTTCGTCTCAAGATATCCTCAGGATGCTTGTAGATAATTTTAATTTCAATTTATCTATAAGCTAACTGAGGATGGCTTAAGAGCTACAACTACTTGTCTGCTTCACAAAGACTAAGAATATGAGAAAAATACACCAACGGGATCACTAGCATAAAAATAAATACTTTTAACGGAGATATCATGTTACAAAATCTCTTAAAATATATATTGTATATTTTTTAAATGAAAGAGAGAGATAAATACCGAAAAAGAGAACGAACCAATAGAATAGATATATCTAAATATTTGAAGTATACACAAATTTTAGATTTAAGTATAGGAAAATAGTCATATTTTTAATTAATATCTAATATTCAGGTTGAAAAAGAGCATAGGTTATCACATAACCTCATATTTTAAAATAAATAAAATATAGATATTTTTTTCGGTTCAGTATTTTCAAAATTGTTTTAAAGTTAGAATATATATTTAAAAAAAACTTATCATTTTTATACATTTCTGTTCCACTAACTCACTGGAAATAATTTGAAAACAGAGAAAGTAAATAAATAAAAATCAAATCTCGATACAGAAACATCAACTGGAGAGATCAGACACACTCTGTGTAATGTATTTTCTTTGTATAATTTATTTGGTGGCACAGAAGGAGCGATTATCATTACAATCTGACACAATTGATGAACGTTTCACCGAGCCAGTTTCATCATGAACGAGCGTCATCCATTACGGTTAACGGTTCGTCACAAATTGGATGGTACTTTCTAGGACCACTTAATTAAACAACGGATTAAACAACATCGAATTGAAGGGCTCAATCTGACAGCTCGGTTCTGAATTATTTAAATTTGTCTCTATCTAGTCGACGGAGAGATATGTTTTCATTTTATAAACATATAATTCTGTTTGGTATCATCTTTGAATTATTCAAAAAAAAATCATTTTTAATGATTAATTATTAATTGTTAGATTTAGATAATTTTTTGTTCAGACTGTAAAATGCTTACAGATTTTAACATCAATTTTTTTGGTAATTTGTGCGGTGAAAACAACACGTTGTGAAAAATAATTTTAACTATAGTGTCAGAATTGTATTGGTAGATATTTTAATACTTTAGGCTATTATAAAAACATTTTAAAACAAAAATAAATCAGATGAAACGATGAAAAAGAACCATTTAATGTTTCTGTATTTCACAAAAAAACGGTCATTAAAGAAATCATATTTAATATTCATTTTTAAACAAGTTTATTACTCCCTCTAAATATCTCTTTAATCTCCTTTTATATTCCTCTTATAAAATATAGAACTCTCCACTGACCTCATTTCTTCTCGAACATCTGTGCCGATAAATAATACAAATCGTAAAATTACCCTGAATTTTATATAGACACACGTCGACATATAAACCGGAATAAACGTTCCAGCGATGAATCAATACAGATTCGGTGTCATCGTTTGAAATGTTGATGAACTCGACGTCTAAATATAGCAGTGCAGTTTCCAGTTATGCGTTCGGCGCTTCTCTTTTCGTTTCGTTTCCACGAACAGGTCTGTTCGTTGGCAGAGGAAGACTTTCTCGTATCGTTAAATATTAAACGTCGTGATTTTCTTTCTCTTCAAAAGAATCGCTCGAAGTTCGTGTAAAGAGGGAGCGTTTTAAAAGCTCGACACCGGCGCGATTAATAAAGAATAATTGATAATTCGTCGTATTAATTTTTATTTTTTTTACGCGTGCTCTTTCATCAGTACGATTTGTTTTGTTTTTGATTTCTTTTTTTTTAAAATTCAATTATTCGTTTCGTTATATTTTTTTCTTTCTGCTGATTTGAAATATGAAAGACATATACATATTTTATCGATTTTAAAAACAGGCTTTTTATTTTAAGATATTAAAAATTCATATAAAATTATGTTTGATTATAAATGAATACACGTTTTAAATTAAGTAGTAGTACTTTCAGTTTATGAGTTGGTGGAGACATTTTTGGATAAAAGAATATGTAAGATGTAAATCTTTTAAAATTTACAGATAGATGTATTTTAATAAATTAATTATTTTTCATTTTTGATGATCAAAAATATTCAATAAATCATTATCGATCATTTTCGATTCTTGCTTATGCGCATTCCAATAACAATTCTGTCATCCTGAGAGCGTTAAAAGCTCTACAGAAAAATCTTTCATGAAAAAATCAGTATAAAAATTATTTATTCGACATTTACTACCAAAAAAACCTTTTATGGTCTGTGGGGTGAAAAAATAATTCATTTACGAAATGAAAATTTATTATAAAACATTATCAATTCATTTAAGGGTATAAATACTTTATAATTTTGATTTAAAATACTGTCACTGAATTCATATTCACAAATAAAGTTTGATCCCTCTAAAAAAACATAAAAATTTTCAAAAATGTTCAGTAATTTTCATAAATGAATATTTTTTTTATCTTACAGATAATGAAAAATTTTCTGATCAAAAAATCTTCTATAAATTATCGTTCATTTTTTTGTGTGTTGATACTGTAGCTAAAATCCAGTTTTATAGCTGAATTCATTTTTCATTCCACAAACCACAAAAACATTTTTTTAATAACAAAATGTACAATAAATAGTTTAAAAAGTAATCAATAATTGAACAGTTTTGATCGGGAAAAAAATTGTGGATCTTAAAGTGAGTTAAGAATTTATTTTAGAAGAAAAGATTTTCCTATAGTTTTTATTCATTCGTTTTATTAACTTTTAAATCAGTAGTAAAATGAGAATTTATTTTATTATGTAATCACACATACACACATACATATAATATACATATAATATATATATATATATAAAGAGAGAGAACTGGAACTATCTTTAATACTTCCTGAATTATAAAACTTTTAATACAGCTTTTAAATATTCCATCAGAAATCTCGAGATATGAGTACAAGTTCATATTTTTTACGATCATTACATAAGATAGTTTTAAAACATTTTTTTAAACCCTCCCAACTTTATTTCATTACTCATGAAAGCACTTTCAAGATATTAGAGATAATCTCGATGTTTTTACAGAATATGCGCGTTTTTTTTATTCCATTTTCCGGACGTATTTTTAATAAAGAATGCGAAACGGTTCTATTTTAAAAGATTATGAATATATTTCCACGCTGAAAAACATTTTCCAGAGAATTTCACCGCATACATACATGTTTAACACATGAACGTGCGAGGCGTTCAACGAAAACTGCATTCAATTGTACGTGCGAAATGGAAATTATGCCTGCAACCGTGTTGATTCATACTGAATATATTAGGTTTTTATTAGTGTGCTTTATTATCCACGAACGTTGTATTATATTGAACCAATTTACACCTGTTTTTGTATTACTTTGTAGATACACTAGAACAGGTATTAATTCTAAACGATGGAATAATAAGAAACTGTTTACAGATAATAACCATCGTCGGTGAGTGAAATATTAATATGCTTTGGGAAGTATGTACAGTGTTTTATAGAATAATCGATACGATGGAGAATTCTTCACGATAATTATGATAAGAAAGAGCGTTAAAGCTAGAAAAAGCGTATGCGCAGACTATAAAAAGTTCAAGGGCGACAGATCTGGCAAGCGATGTAGTTCCTTCAAAGTTATGTGGTCTTAAAACTGAAACGACAGATCGACAGACAGTATTTTTCTTACAATTAAACTTATTGTACTCAGTTAGTTCATTTGTTATTTAATGATTTCATTTTCTTTTAAATCCTTTTTTATAATAGAGTCTAATAAAATTCGTTCTCAACTCATTCTCTACTCGAATGTTTGTGGAAGAGAGTGTTTGAGTTGCGGGAGATTTGTGCATTTTATAAGAAATTTTTCACAAATCTTAAATGGATTTTAAATTTATGTCATAAATAGAAACAATCTGATTGAAAATGTTCAATAACTGATTATTAATTATTTTTGATCCTCGCATTTTGATGATGAGCCTATTATTTTCAGAGAATAAAAGTTGATTTTTTCACTGCTTTCGAAGATAAGATTATCTAATCGAAATCAGTGTTATCATCATATAATCAAAAATGGCCAATATAATTTGTTATTGAATATTTTTAATTTTTTTTTGTATAGTGCGTGAACTGACTGAAATATTTATTTGTCAAACTGATCGAACTTAATCATTTCTGATAAGATCTGAAATGATTTCAATTGATTACTCGTAAATGCAAAAAAGCTTTCACCAATAAATGGTCCAGTCATATTATAGAATAATAAAAAAATAAATGAATGTTTAATAAATGATTATTGATTATTTATGACCAAAAAGACAAACGGATAGTGGTCGATGACTAAATTTTATTAATATCATTTCTGATCGTTGAAATTTTCATCTTTTAGATCTTTAAGAACTCTCTCTGAAAAATGTAATCATGTCATTAGTTTGCACGCTGAAACGTTGATATTCTTCGCTAAAATGGGAATTTCGATTTATTTGAAGTGTAATTATAAGAATTTCTATTATTTTATTAATGAATCATTAACAAACATTTGATATTACATGTTATAAGATTAAAACAACAAATTAAGTAGTACTTTATAAGTTGACTAAAATATTGAATGTGGTGCTACTTTTTTTGCACAAAACTTTATGTATATATATATATATATAAAGTGAGTTTACGTGCGTACATTTCCAATTTTTATTTACATCATGTACACATTTCCTGAACTGTTTTCATGACACTTTCTTCGTTACAAACAACATACACGAGCCGAACACAAAAGGAACACACGTCCCGTTCGAGTATGTAAATTTGTACACAAACTCGTACAGAACTGTGACCGTGTCAGTATAAATGTCGTTGTTCATTCTTGCGTGCGTTCAGTGTGAGGTCCGTACGCATCTCTTTTCCGTACTCCTTCTATCCACTTGCGCTTCTCTCGCGAATCGTGAATAGTGTGCGGAGCTTAAAAAAAAGCTCTCCGGACCGTACACTCGACGCGTATACGAATCGTTACGCAACGGCGACGGTGACGCCGACGCCGACGTCGTCGTCGTCGTCGTCGTCATCGTACGATTTTTTTTGCCTGTGCGCACGATACCGACACCGAATTCTCTGACAGTGCCACACCACTACAGGCGAACGCGCGAGTATACCGCGAAGCTGCGGGGTAATATTGATTTTCATCCCGGCGGGCTCCAGCGCAGCCAGCATTTCACTGGGACACGCTTACACTCGAACGTACACACAAACAAAACTATACAGACACACACAAACACTGCCAGAAACACGAAAATTCGTAGAGGTGCATAGATGAACACACACACACACACATACTCATACTAATATGCTGTTTTTATGACGCCATCATATTCACTACATGAGGTTATGTTAAGTGCTTGCTTGACCTTAGCTGTCGAGGTGTCCTAAGACCCGAATAAACAACCAACCAACCCAACTCTTTGACCAAGACATTGTACAAAACGGGTGTTCACGGAAAAAAATAATACATTTCAGTCCTCAAAATATACCATAAAACATGTAAAAAAGCTGAAACAGTGAAAGGGGTCCAAAAATGCATTACGATCATCGACTCGAAACTGTCATATTTTTTCCAACAAGGGATCCGTTAGTTCCCGGACAGATCGAGCAAAGCTATACAAAATAATGATTGCTGTTTTGAAGATTGAAATGTATTCCATTTTTCCTATACATTTTCTTTATAAAAAACGCACCGAATTAATTTGTACACCTACCATTTCGTACAGGACGACTTTCAGTACATCTATAAGTTATGGATCTCTGTTTTATTTATCGGTTCGAGATTCTTCCGGCTATCATTTCGTATAAACCATAGATGAAGATCAATAAAAGTGTGTTTGAGAACATGTACCGTTCTTCGTACATCTCCGTCCAGCATTCAAACTACTACCAACTACCTAAACATCGACTAGATAAATAGATTCCGAGCGAAGTTATGACAATTGCACGCACAAACAAGTTTGTTGCGCTAAAGCAAACACGCTCGAGACGAGGGAAACTCGACGGAGTCTGCAATTTGTAATTACAGACAATGGATGTGACCGCGACCGCGACTGCTCCGCGTTCATCGGGACGTCGGCGTCGGCGGTTTAGGGTTTATCTGACTATTTACCACCCGGTCGACTTTAAACAATTATTATTATTATTATTATTAAGAGAATGTGTTTATTAGCACACACGACTTCCACACAATGTGTCATATACATACATACATACATACACACACACATATATATATATATATATATATATATATATATATATATAATATCTTACAGTTTCAATTATGTCAAACGAGCGACTCCACATAAATTTACTTAATGCACACTGAAGATGGTGAACTAAATTGCGCACGCGGCGGAGATAATATTGCACAGTATATTTTAATTTTCTCATATCACTGAAACGGATTGTTTTTATTGCCGTTTAGAATATTTCATTCGTTCTTCGTACACTCGCATAGAAACTATTAACGTTCGTTGGATGTGTGTCTGTGTGTGCGTCTTCATGCGGAGATGTTTTAATTTAATTTCAATATTTAAAATGCTATTTAAGAGAATGTACGAGTACTTACACTACGTACAAAAACCCGTCGAGTTGTCATTCTATTTAATATAATTTTAAATTGAATTGTAAGCAGCTTCTATCCCTGTACGTATAAATTCAGTTTCACAGTCCTATGTCTTTATCATTGCACTAAATTCAAGATAATTTAGTGAAGTGTTGATGAACATATTGGACGAATACTCAAAAATGGTCCATGAGACAATTTATAAAACTTGATTTCGTAAAAGAGTTTTTACTGTTTTGTGAAAATTCGTTTGTGGTGTCTCAGAACAACAAACGTTTCTCCACAAACCGTACAGATTGATGATCGAAATTGTTTTTAACAGACCAGGGGGCTCTTCCCCGTACTTTATTTTTTCACCCCTCCTCTCTCCGGGAGGAGGGGGATGTCACAAACCACTCGATGATGCTAACAGATAACAGAAATTGACAAATAATCCCCACAAATAGTCTGAGTAGAGTAATATGACTATAGGATTGGTGAGAAATTCATTTATAATAATTAAAATAATAATGATTTACTTACAGTGCTAAATCTATAATATTGAAATACTAAGGGGCTTCTTTACTCGATGCGTTCGCCAACCCCCGAGGGAGCTTCGCAACTGCTCATTCCCCCCTGATAAATAACAGAAATTAATAAATCATACACAGAAAATAAGTATAATTATGGAAATTTTAAGATCGAATCGCTTTTTTTTATAAATAGAAAGATTATTTTCTATTGTTTGTGTATTTTGATGACAAATACTGAATATTTTAGTCAAAAAAGAGATTTCGTTTGCGAAGCAGATGAAAAGTGTTGACTGAAACTTTAATTTTACAAACAAACGTCATGGTGGATTGATTATTGGGCGCTTCGACAGCTGAGGTCATTAACGCCCGGCAAACATGATGGAATGTAAATAAAACTTCAAATTACTTTATAAGAAAATGAGAATGTTTCCATTTATAAATCAATTTTCCACTCGTCGCACGAACCATAAAGATTTTTTTAATCAGAAATGTTCATTCATTGATTATTAATCATTTTTTTATCATAACTTATGCGTATTTCGATGTGTACTGTCTATAAAATGAAGCTTTCAACACCACAAGCGAAAGAAACACCTGAACACTATCACAGATCCACCACTGTATTTCATAAAACGCTGAAGATTTCGAACTAAGACTACATTTTGAGACTGAATTTAGAATTGGATTGAATTATAACTGGCAAGAAACGACTCCTCGTGACATAGAAATAGTATATAAAAAAAAGAAAGACTAAAAATATTTACATATAATGAAGTGTTTATAATTTTAATACATATATATATATATATATATATATTATATATAAACATATAAATACAAGTAATATTATATTTTTATTGCATTAAATAATATAGTAAAAATGACTGAACTGATTTTATCAAATTCTATATAATATATATGTTTCTATTCCGGTCAATGAGAGATTAACAAAAAGGTATATATTTTATAATATATATATATATATATATATATATATATATATATATATAAAGAGAGAGAGAAATCGAAATTGAATTTCAAATTAGATCAAAACGCATTTACCGTGCGTTTTCAAGCACGTTTCTGCGAAAAACGAGCTCGAGTTTTGCACTGGTTTTATTATTTTTTCCCATAAATACTTGGAGGTGGTTGACCGAGCTTCATCCACAATTATAAGCTTAGCGCGAACGAATATTGGAAATTTTATATAGAATTATATTCAGTGTGTTGTTCGTTTCAAAGCAAATTTTTATTTGAAAGTACCTGCAAGCGATTGAAATCAAGTATGAAGTTTAGAAAAGTTTATGTTATACTAACTGATTACAAAAAAAAATTGTTTTATATTAAAAAAATTCTTGATGATTTTGGCGAGTATGATAAAGTAGATTTTATGGATGACTTCACACATCATTCATTTCTTCACGGTGAAACCCGATTTTTCTCGATTTTAACGTTATGATAACGACAAATCGTTATCGAAACGTACAGAAACAATAACTAAAAATGATCATTAAATGATTCATTGGTCATTTTCCATCGGAAAAAAACACTTTGATGGTTCGTGTAAAGAGAATTCAGTTATAAAACAGAATTCAGGTACATTTCTGGAACTATTGTATGGATTCTTTCTATTTTTTAAGAAAACAATGACTGAATATCTCCAGATCATTTCACACAAGTCTGACACACATCAAAGCATACAAATCACATTCACAACTTTGAAATGAAAACCGGTCTAATTCGTATATTGAACTAAATTCACTAACCCAAATTGCAAATTAATAAACACGAACGTTGAATTCGTAACGGGAAAGGTTTTTGAAAATATCTCATTTCAAGAGTTTAAATTAAACATAATTTCGTAAAGCATTCCCGGAATCGAAACGGTATTACCAGGTCAACGTGCGCATGTAACTCGTCTGCGAGTGTTAATTTTACACATGACCTACATACACACACACACACACATATATATACATGATACAACTTTAAAATAAACCAATCAATGTGATATCACTAATTAATTTTACAGGATGAGTGAATCGTTGTTGTATTCATGCGTGAAATAAGGAGTACTACATGTGGCTGCTCCTCCAGAACTACATATCGTTGTATAAATGAGTATATGTGGGACGAATAAATATATCTCTTCCTGTCTCTCCTCTCTCTATATAGAGTAAGAGAAAGAGATAGAAAGAGAGAAAATCAATTCAATCCAATGAGATTTACTTCATTTTTCTTAATTTTAGTCAAAATTGTTCATATTTTCTGATACGATCAATCTTTTATTTTGCTATTATTATTCCATTAACGTGCTTTCAGCTTTTAAACATTTTTTTTCAAGTGAATTTAGTAGAGTTTTGTTTTGTATAATTCTCTAAAGTACAGTAACCACAATACATGTACGTCCATTGCCAATTAATCTATTTTTTTGTTAGGAAAATTACTCTTTAAATTAAAAAATGTATCTTTTAAATATTTTCTTAGCCTTTCCTTTAGCACTTTCTATTATTACCATTTTTAAAAAGTATTTTATATATATTCATTTTGTAAGGAATCGTATACAGCAGAGATGAGCAACTTCTTCGATAATGAGAGCCACATATGAAAATTTTCATACATTTTTGAATGTTCAAGAGTCACAGAAAATATTATTATAAAACTGTATTTATAAGGTTGATAGAAAAATAATTGCGATATGTGACCAGCGAGTTCATATACAAAACCGCAATTATTTTCCTACCGATCTAGTATAAATAATAAAAAATACAAATTTGTAGCAGTCTTGCTCACTAAAGCAGAATATGTTTAATCTCTACTCGTTGAAGACTTTGATTGAGTCTTCATTTTTACAGTTAAAACTTACCGACACCGTGTTAAAAGTCGCATTTTTAAACATATTTTCTCAAAAATTTAAACGGTAACCCGTCCCGAATTTTGTTTTATTGCATTCAGCATATCTTAATTAACAAAATTGTTTAGTTTTATATCTTATTTAAAAATTATCCATAGCCGTAGAACCACTTTAAACAGGAGTTTGGACAGATAATGCATATGGATGTTTGAAAAGATGTGAATTACCCGTTTATATATATATATATAATCTAATATTGGTACATACTATCCTACTATAGATTATCAATATAAAATTTTAGGAAAAATGGCAATGAGACCCAACATTGTCTCGGGAGCCGCAGTTTGGTATAGAGATTTCAAATAGTTGAAAGAAAAAATTTATAGTGACCTTGATAAGACACTCCCACAGAATAGAGATGACGTGATTGATATCAACCAATCAGAGAACGAATAAAACGCACGGATAGCATCTGGACCTTTTTTTTAGTTATAGAGAGAGATACCCTGTTTGATCGAATTTAAGCTGTATAAAAATACCCTGTCCGATGAACTTCCGACCACTATTCCCGTTCAAAATTGTTACACAATCGACAAAACTGTTTCGTGCTCGTACGTCTAAGTAAATTTAATTCGTATTAGTCGACGATCGCGCAACAAAATGTACAAAACAACCGTCGGATTGTATCTGATACGGGAATATTTTTCTCGGTAACAACGACTTCTATGATTATGTATAAACAAACGCAAAGGTATCAAAGCGAACGGACGAGCCTTAGCGTCGAACCGCCGCCCTTTGCATTGTTGTTAGATTGTACGGCGAGGAGCTTTTGTTCGTACGTTTTACTTATCGTGGTTAACCGCACGAAAAATACTCGAACGTACGTTTTACCCCTTTGTAAATCCTGTGCGTCGTTGGTGCTTACATTATCCTTCCAACAACAACAAACAACTAGTACTTTATATAAAATGAAATCTGCTAAAATGCCGCAAATTTGTATTAAAGTATTTAAAAAAAAATAGCACAGTTTCAAACAGTGATGCTTTGTTGAGCCATTTTCAGTAGACACGAGGAGAAAAACATCAAAATTGTTCTTATACTTGAAATTATACTTCCAAGTCATTATATTAAAAATCTGGATTATAAATCAATAATTATCTGAGTATTGATTACTTTAACTTTAATATATCGTAATAATAATAATAGTAATTGAAAAATATTCTTTCAAGTACAAAACAGATAACAGAGATACATTAAAATCCATTGAAATTCAAACCAAGATCATAAAAATGTTTTCTATAAAAATAATATTCAATTATTATCACACGGTTGCAGCATTTGTATTCCTAGACATGTTTTTTAACCACATTTGATAAAAGTATACACATTCTTGACGATACATATATATATATATATATATATTTTTGATAACTGTATCAAAAACCTATATACATCGTTAAAAATATGTCTACTTTTATCAGATTTGTTTAAAAAACATGTCTAGGAATATAAATGTTGCAACCGTTGATAATAATTGAATATTATTATCACATGTTGGTGAACGTACTGACGTTCACATTTTAGGTATAAATTAATACTCCACAAATCAGATTCTTTTAAAATGTCAAATCTTTTTTGCAAATCAATTTTTTCACCACACAAACCACAATATTTTTTTTGGTCGAGTATCTTCAATAAACGGATTTCGATTCAAAAATCAGTATTAAGCCTTCTGTTATTACCAGGATATATCAATATCAATAATGATTTATTGAATATTTTTAATCAGAAACAAATATTTTATAGTTTGTAAAGTTAAAAGAAAAACCATCTGTGAAAATGAATTCATCCATACAGTCAAAACTGTATTATAATTTATCCAACTTTATAAAAAAATCCATACTGAAAATACATATTAAAATATATCAATAAATATACCATAAAACAATCTTAATATTAATCAAATTTTATATTTAATAATAATTATTTTTTTTATTTTAACTTGAATATGTTTTATAAAATATTTATCACTTTTACTAACAATGTTTGATTCTTCTCTAGTTCCCAAATATCTGATAGATTGGTGAGACAATTCTTATATCTATTTGGTCTATTAGGAATTATCTATTCCTTAAATCCTCGAAACCTAGTAAAATATGAATATTTTTAAACATTATTGACATTATAAATATTACAATATATTCTGACACAATAACGGCACCATTTCTATTTTATTTTCTATTTCTTATTCCTCAAAATTTCAAAACTCAACAGAATATCAATATTCTTAAACGCTGTTCATATTATAACCATTTTTAAAATAGAATTTAAAAATATGTGTTTTATTGTTTTTTAGAAACTATAACTGAAAAATACTTTACATTTTCTAAGTATTTTTTTAGATTCATACAAAAAATTAAATTTTCTATACGTTGTTTATGACAGCAAAAATTCAGATTGGTAAATTGTATATATTATATATATATATATATAAAATGAAAGTATTCTTCCATCTAATTTCGAAATGATATGGAAAAAAAATCTTAATATCAAAAAACCGAATCTTTTTTGGTACAATATAACTCTACTAGTACATTTCCGCTTAGTCTCAAAAGGGTTAAATTGTAAATCACAAGCATCGCCTCACAGTTGGCAAACAGTCCTCTCGTCGAAATGTATTTAAAACCACGAGCTCTTGAGATAAAAACCGACACACAGAACAACTAACAGTGAAGTTTCGTTCTTTAATACAATCACGAAAACTTGTTACTTAATGCATAAACAGTACAACGAAATTACATTGAAAACAACAAGATTCCAACTGGAAAAAAAAACTTTTTGTACATTGGAAGCATTTCCACGTTTAGGTAAAGTTTTCGGGTGAGAAATGAAATTTTCAAACGGAGCTGTCATTTCGTAACGTTACAAATATGAATAAACAGAAAAAAACAGGAATCGGTAGATAGAAGAGTCTATTCTGGAAGGGTTAGTTAATCCTTCATGTACCTTCAATCTTTATTGTGTTTGAAATTATTGACGGTGTTTTCAATAGTGTTAAATGTATTAATTTTAACTGTTACTATGCGCAAACGAATCCAACCACACTCACATAAAAACATGTTAATAACTGAATATAAAGTGGAAGAAAAAAGTTTCAGGACTGAAAACTTGTCTGTGAAATACATAACGTATAAAAAAATATTGTTCAAGAATTGAATAATGTTAGGTGTACAAATTAATTCGGTGCCTTTTTTATAGAAAATGATTGTTTGCAGAAAAACGGAATACATTTAAATTCTTAAAATATCCTCTATTACTTTATACATTTTTGCTCCATCTGTCGGCTATAAAATTGTGTAAAGCTGGATTTTATTAATTTTCACACTGAATGTCAAACACTTGTTAAATTCACTCTCACAGATGAATTATTTTTTGAGTCCACACACTGGACAATTTTTTTATGATTAAAAATGTTCAATAACTCCTTACTGATCAGTTCTGATTGTCGACTATAGTGTGTATGAGCAATGATCAAAAAAATTATTGAACTTTAATTAGACAAAGTTTTATAGTTGTATGAAAAAAGAATTCATTTGTAAAGTCAGAGATTCCTTAATTCTAAATATGTTTCAGCGATAAAACAAATATTTTTGAAATGGTTTTATGTTCAGAGTCCAATAAAAAGTACCAAGAAAATATGTTTATTTCTTACCCAGAAATATTTATCAGTCTCATAAAAAAAAAACTCCACACACGTTTCCAGTTACCGGAAAACTTTAAATCCGTGTGTTTATCTCGCGGCGGTCCAATCGATACACCGCGGAACAACTGCTTATACAACGAACAATTTATTTTATGTCATACATTTTATCGACTGTGTCGTTTTATACACCGGCCGTGACACAAGTTGATTCTCGTTATTACCGGACATAACAGTTTAATGTATGTACATGAGCTTCATACATTTTTAAACGGCGTCGCTCGTCTCCGTACATCTTCATTCATTCATCCGTTCGTTCGTTCGTTTCGAACGCACTGAAATATCTACAGTTTGAATTTTTCGCGTGTCTGTAAATGCGTTTGTTAATTATTTATTATGGCAGAGAATAGCAGTCGGTTTTTATGTAGAATACAGATGTGTACGTACGCGATAATACTCCGAAAATGATCTCTGTTCATTCAGTACGGTTGTAAATTGTTTCAATGGAGCTATTTGTGTCTGTACACGAGATATGAGGAAAAAAATGTTCCAGGGATAATTTCATGTTATGATAGTACGAAATAATGGATATCAGAAACGGTATACTCTTTTTCCTTAGAATAAAATAGTTTATTTATGAACTAAATGATTTATTCGATTAACTGAACAAGATACACTATCACAAATATACAATTCTGACATAGTTAAATTCATTTTCACAAATGAATTCTTTTTTTCACACCATAAATCGTTGAATCATAAAAATACTTCTGAATAATAATGATTTAGTATACATTTTTGATCAAAAATATTGTTTTATGATTTGTGATGTGAAAAAAGAATCCTCTTTCAAAGATAGAAATCTATTTTTCTCTACTAGATAATTTTTTTACTCTCCCCACAGACAATACTTGCAGACAAATATTTAATGATTAGATTTTTTATTAGTTTTCTATATATTTTACTTTAGAATCGTGATTAGAAACTTAAAGTCTCATTTGATTTTTAATTGAAAGCCAACATTTTTGATTAGAACACTTTTTATAGTTTAATATTTATGAACAGAAAAATTATAGACTCAGTAAAAGGTTCATTGACGAAAATGTTTACAGGAAAAATAAATCTTGTTATTTTATAAAATCGTTTGGATGTTTTAATTACATGAACAATCATTGTTTATAAAATTAAATTTTAACACATGGATATCTTTTACTCACACCACAAATCGTATAAAAATTCTGATATTCAATAATTGATTATTAATAATTTTCGATTGTTACTTATACAAAAAACAGTATATCTTTCTTTTATATTCTCTGTTTGTATTCAGAGATATGAAAATCTCATTTCTTCTCTCAAATAAATAAAAAGATTGTTTTCCGGATCGTTGCCTCTCGACGAGATACGAAACTCTTTTCAACCGGCCTGTTGATTTAGAATTAAAGAAAATAAATTCATATTCCGAACAGAAAAACACTGCAGACGCCGATATGACAATCAGGATTTTTTTTAAAAAAAAAACGAGCTTTCGCGCTACAGTCGCAAAAAAAAACAAACGTCGATGGCTCGCAGTGCTCCGCATGAAAAACGTCTCCGTGCAGACATCATCGATTAATACACAGAACTGTTTATCCGTACAAAGAAAATAAGAATATCCGTTATCTTTACAACGCATTCATCTACTTTCAACGAAATTTATGAGTCTTTGTTTCGTCGTACGGTTATTTCCCGTGTACACATATCGGACAAGGAGGGAACGTGACGTCGGTCGATGGCTTCGAACGGATATTCATCACTTTAGCTTTTTTCCAGTGCGTCCGGACGCGCGATTTGTTATCAGAGGCGTCCGTCGTCTGTACCATCTCTGTGCGACCGGTTTGATTTACAGTGTACGCCCGTTGTTACGGCGACGGTGTCGACGTGGCACTCCTCCGTGTGTGTGTGTGTGTGTGTAATGTGCTCCGGGGGTTTCGAACACTATTATTTGGATGTTCGAAAAATTGGAAATCACTTTCGCACAATGTATTCTTTGTGTTTGTACGTGGATCCTTATAGGTGCGCATGTGTCAAGAGGGAGGGATATACGTTTGTGTGTGAGATGGAATGAGTACCGTTACCATTACTAAGAGTCTGTAATTTGATTGTGTGTAACCGAGACAATCGTTGAAGAGAATGTACAGAGTTTTTTTTCTTGATTGGTTCGAAAGTTCGGTTTTGGAAATGCATTTTAGAAAAATATATTATTAAAGTTTATATTTCTTTATTTATATATATATATATATATATATATATATATAATATATATATAGAGAGAGAGAGAGAAAGAGAGAGAGTCATCCCATAAGTAATGCGGGATTTTAATATGAGTAAAAATGGATGATATAATACTTTGTAATTATTGCAATAACGGATCAGATGCATGTGCTGCTCAATTGTATGTATTTTTTTCTCAGTCTTATCGTGGAAGATTAACAGTGATCGTGAAAATTTACAAGAAAAAGTATTAGTTATCATGGTAGTGTCAGAAGAGCACATTAGGCATATTTTGCTTGGGAGTTCCGTCAAGGCAACAATGCTACAAATGGAGTGAAAAAAATGTGGGAAATTTATGGTCCGGATGTGATTAGTCTTACCGACACACAGTTGACACACAAATTTATAAGGAAAAATATTAGTTATCATGAAAGTGTCAAAAGAGCATATAAGGCATATTTTGCTTTGGGAGTTTCAGATGTTATTAGTTTTAGCAGAGAAAAAAGGTGATTTCAACGATTTCGGTATAGGAACTACAGCCTTGAAGATGAGGAAAGGTCAGGACGACCTCAAGAGTTTAATGATGAGATCCTGCAAACACTAGTGGAATAAAATCCTAGTTCAACGGTAGAAAAATTATCCAAGATGCTCAAATCAACCTGTTCAACTATTCATCAGCACTTGAAAATGATTGTTAAGGCTTCTAAGCTGGGTCTGTATTTCTCACGAGTTATCGAACGTTAATTATCATCTGTTTCGAAGTCCCTAAAATCATATCAATGGAAAATAGGAGTGATATCCGAATGAAGGTTAAGCATTTCTTTAATCCAAAACCCGAAAAATGTTATCGTCAGGGTATTGAAAATTTAAGATTAAGATGAGAACAAGTTGTTAATAATAACGGAAAATATATTTTCGATTCAAATTTAAACGTCAATTTTTTCCACAATTTCAAAAACTTATTTTAAAAAACTACACTACTTATGGGATGACCCAATATAATAATTTTATACAAGCGAGTCTGTATGAAAAATTGAATATTCACTCACTAGATTATCAAATGTGTCATCGGTGTTGAATGTGTAATCAAAAATATTCAATATTATAGTCAATGATCAATATAAATAATCAAGCATTGAGAATTTTTAGTCAGAAATATTCTGCAGACTGCAGAATGATTGAAAAATTAATCAGTTAACGTCTCGTGTGTACTGGACACATAAACAATCAATTAAAAAAACTGTTTTAAAATTCGAGCAACTTTTTAAATGTATCACATGCTAATTCTTTTTTTTTGTAAAAAAAAACAATTTAATTAAAATACAAGCTACACCTTTAATTAATTAACTAGTGTAAGCTTGTACGGACCCGACTGAAAAAGGAACAGTGCGATCCGGCTACGAAAAGTGCATAAAACTTCCAGTATCATAAACGTTGGGAAAGAATCGCCCGGCACAATGGCGTCCCGCTATGAAATCGTCCGTTCGGCGAATATAAAACGGCCAATTTTCCAGTCTGACGGTGCGAATGTACCGTCGACTCCGCTCATTGTTCGCGAAACAAACGCCAGTTGTTTGTGACATTAGTAACAAACATTGTTATGAATGAGTTCGTTTAACCTTTTAGGTGTTCTTCCAGTCACATATGGCTTATGTATATATATAAAGTTTGTTACCGAGTTGGTCCACTGTTCGTGTATACAACTATTAGTTTTACTTTTTGTGCCTAATCACAAATTGGTCGTGTACGTTTCAGTTTTATTTCGTTGTATCACGTAGTTCTCGAATATAAATTAATCGTTGTGATAGTATGTCGGACCGTGGGTCAAAAAATGTACACATCGAGTACATGTTCAACAGAAGTTATAAAAAAAAAACATATACTGGTTATATAAACAAGACTGATGAAAGAACTTGAATTAAAACATTGTGAAAGTAATAAAGATAATTGGTTTCATTGTATTTGACTTTCATGTTGTTCCCTTTTCCATATTCTTTTATTTTATATTTTTTTCTGTGCGATATTTAAAATTTATAAGTCAATAGAACGGTATTTATAAGCCGCTGGATGGAAATATGTCGTGAAGTAATTTTAAAGTCGATTAGTTAATGTTTTTAGTTATATATATATATATATATATATATATATATATATATATATATATATATATATATATATATTAGATTGGAAGATATTTCACTGACAGACTGTCATCTTTTCGCCAGTTGGAATATTATTTAAAAAATAAAACATTCCGAAACTAAACAGAAGTGACTCAAGGAGTCGATGACTTTATAAGCTCTAAAAATGTCGATTTTTATGAAAATGGGATAAGAAATCTAATTTCTCGTTGACAAAAGATCATAGAAGTCGATGGAGCTTATTTTGATTAAATACATTTTGTTTTATTAAAAATATTACGTTTTAATTCTCACCTACAAATTCATGTCACAAACTAATATTTATTGAACATTTTTGATCAGAATTTATCGAAAAAAGAATCGGTTCTTGAGATCGAAAAAAAACTGAAAAACGAAGTAAAATAATTGATGAGTATTCCTTTTCGTTACGGGTTCGAATTTCACTTCAGTTCAATACGAATGTCTTAAAATTCATCGATTCGTACTGTTGAATTAAATATGATGTGCTTGTCAGATAAACAATCACGAATTATACACAATGCCATTTAATAGACAGCGCAGACAAGTTTTCAAACATATTAAAACCTCTTTCAACAGTATTTCACGACATAATTTGTTTGAGTAGCGTAATACTTCTTATCTCACTGTAACATCTTCCTCTCAACACTCGTTACGAAACTCTTCTGCAGTCAAAACATTCATCGTCTTTATATCTCTAGAGTCACGTTCGCCAGTAATATAATTAATAAATTGTAATTAAGTACATCGTTTACTCAAATTTTCAATATACTCTTCAGTACACTATATATATATTCACATTGTGTGCTCGTCTTTTGGGCACTGCGACGTATCATCTAACACTAAAATGTTGTACCATCTCAAGGTTTTACATTTAACGAGTCCGGAAATTGCTACTTAATTGATATTTTCACTTAATTAAGACAGGCTTGATTTTATATGTATATATATATATATATGTATGTATATATATATATATATATATATATATATATATATATATATATATATATATTACAAGCACAAGGTCGCGTGTTCATCGTTACCTGTTCGGATAATAATTAAGAGTTATGTTGGAACATTTTCGAAGATACGTCTCGCTAGCACGTCCCGACGACCCGCTCCGCCGGCGAAAATATCCTCGACGCGGCCGGGGATTTATGCACGCCGTGTTTGATTACATTCCGTGCGAAATTAAAATATATTAGTAGCGGGTCGTACGATTTTAATTCGCGAATTGTGCTCGTCGTGATCTAATTATACAGTTTTACATCCGTTATTGTTGAGCATGATTGATGTTTGTGATACAATCCGGACGGTAATTTAATGTGCGAGACGAACGCGCAACGTGTCGGGCATGGAACGAACAGCGGGCCGCCATTTAATATGTACTTGTTCCATTAATAATTATTAATTAGCATCGAGCTGAACTGCGGCGTTCATACGGCACGCTTCGGAATCGGGCTGATTTGTCAGCGGGACGAAATGAATCGTGTGGCTGTTTTATCGGGAGTCGTTGCTATTTTAATGTGGCATTTTGTCTTTCGTTAGAAATTCATTCGATGTTTAGAAAAAGGATACAGAATAGCTTGAATTCAGTATGGATATTTCGAACTGAGTTTCTGAAATGAATTCATGTTTATCTCCACAAACTACAAAGATATTATCTCAAATAATATCAAAAATGTTCAACAGATCGTTTATAAGTGTTCTCATACACATTTCAGTGACAATTCTATCATCTTCAGAGCACCAAAGTATAGAAAAAACATATAACTCTTTTTATTCTCTCTGATAAGTCAGTAATTTACTATCACAAACTATTGACTACACAGTACAGATCTAACACACTAGCTAAATTCACATTCACATATAAAATTGTGTCTCGCACCTCACAAACCATAAATTTATTTTGGTTCAACATTTTCAGTAACTGTTTATTAATAATTTTTGATTGTTATTTATAGGCATTTAAATGTGGATGTAATCATTATCAAAGTGCTAAAGGACAGAAAGATTTTTTTTGTACATTAATAATCTCATTATTCTTATTAATCATTAATAATCTTATTAATCGTCTCTATTCTTATTAATCATTTATTTAATTCTTTTAATCAGGAAAAAATGTTAATGATTTGTACGTAAGTGAAGAATTAAATGATTATTGATGATTTTTGATGGTTGCTTATGGGAAATCCAATGGTAATGTCATAATCCTACATCATAATCGAACAATTCCTTATAGTTTGTAGATTGAAAAAAGAAATGATTGAAAAAGTGAATTTATCTCCAGTACCAGAACTGTATTATGCCAAAATATAGGTTGTCATAACTAATCCTAAAATTTGTATAGAGTTTTTATAACAAATCAAAGTCTGTTACTTGAAATTCGTATGAAATACACTTGAAATGAAAACATTATTCCGAAAAATAAATTAGAAAAGAGAACGATTCAATAATCTGAGTAAATTCTGCTATTTCAAAGCGTGTAAATACCGATACGAAGTCGAAATATAATCGTGTGGGAAACATATAAAACGGTAAGTTCGTTTTTTTGCATTATCCTAACGGATGGAATTCCGCGAAACACCGATATGCTTTCTCATAAAAATCATACCGAATGAAGAAGGGACTGACGTGCGCGAAAATATACTTTGACAGTCGCATAAATCAAATATAAAACTTATGTCAGATTGTCAACAGATGAATTTGTGTTTCTTCTTCGGTATCTGTGTGTTTTTTTTTATGATTTGTATCGAAAATTGTGCCGTAAGTGACGAAAAATGGATTTCTCATACATTTAGATATTTGTATATATATACAAATATATATATATATATATATATATATATATATATATATATATATATATATAGATAGATAGATAGATATATTCATTGTTTATTGTTTTAAATAATATATTTGTAAAATTGTACTTAAATAATAATAACAAAAATAGTTTTCTGTAGCTTAGTTCTTTGAGAATGATAGTATCGCCGTTGAAATGTACATCAACAACGATAATAAATGATGAATAATTATTTTTAAACATTTTTGATTAGAAAAATATAGTTTGTGGAACAAGAGAAAAAATTCATTTTTGAAACTGACTTAGTCATAGCGGAAAATTTATATTGTGAAATATTAGGTGCAAAAATTAATTATGTGCTTAAAATTGAATAAACCATATAAATTTCCAAGCGCCAACTTTCACATTTAAAAACACTATACATCTTGGCCAATCAGTTGGCATAACCTACAAAAACAGTGTTAAATTCGATGGCGTACGAAAAGCAGTATGTTAGGCAATGAATACTTTTCGCATTCCAGTTGAAAAAAATGGTATTAAAACTATGGAAACGATTTGTTTAGCTTTAGAGGAAGGTGGTGTAATGCATAACATATTCAAAAAAGTGATGAAGCACTAGAAGAGCTTCGAAAATGCATTAAGATTTCATCGATTCAAAACCGTCATCTTTGTTTCAACAAGAGATGCATCTTCGACAGATAAAGCAAAATTATACAAAATATTGGGTGGGTACTTTGAGAATTAAATTATTATTGAGGGACATTTTGGGGATTGAAAAGTGTGCTATAGAAAAAAAAATGATGCCAAAGCTGAGAGATTCAGATTTGAGGGAAGGTGTTGTGATGCATAAAAAATGCAAAAGAGTTGTGAACGAATCAGTGTGGTAATTTTGATCTTTTCAATCGAGAATAATCGAAAAAAAATGAAGTTGAGCTGTTAAGTGAAAATTCCGTTCAGGCAGAACAAGAACTGGCTCTATAACACAGAGATATTCGATAAGCAATTTCCTGTCGTTTATATCAACTGGAGAAAATTTAAAAGCTAGGTCGATGGATTCCAGATGAGCTCAACCCGAAAAACAAAGAAAGAAGAGGCGATACGGCTATACCATCGCTCATAAGATTCAAAAGAATGATTTTTGCATAGACCCATAACCTAGAATAAAAAATGGGTTTTGTACGGCAACTTCAAGTGCTGAAAATCATAGGTTTTACCCGGAGTACCATCGACATGGATTCCGGAACTAAATATTCACTCCAAATAATGTTATTGTGAAGTTGATGGGACTTAAGGGTGTTGTTTGTTATGAGCTGCTCGAACCTGGTCGGACTGAAAATTCAGAGCTTTACCAAAAGCAGATCATCCGTTTGAGTGACAAATTAGAGAAATAGTCGTTTCGGTGGAAAGGAAACGAGGCAAGTGATTTTCAAACACGAAAACGCTCGAAAGAAGGAGTCAAAATACGTTATTTGTTCGTTGGATTAGGAAATTCTCTCTCATAAAACGTATTTAACAGATCTAACCCAATCAGATTACCTCTGTTCCGATCACTTCAGCATCATCTGGCTGATATTCGTTTTTAAATAGTGGGAGAGGTTCGAAAATACATTACTATTTCGTCGATTGAAAACTGCCATCTTTTTCTTGGATAAGAGATTCGTCACTGACTCGACAGATGGAGCAGATTTATATAAAAGAATGGATGCTATTATGAAGATTGAAATGTATTCTATTTTTTTGTAAATAAACATTCATTTTCTATAAAAAAGGCACTGAATTAATTTGTACACCTTATATGTGTGTGTATAAGTTTGTGTTTACTAAATGAATGGAAGGTAATGAAAAAGCTTTTCTTCAAGTGTGTCATTGAAAAGGTTTATGTAGACTTGAAATTAATGCTGAATGAACTAAGTTTATATAAAACCTAAGCTCGGATATAAAATTCCATTGAAGGGATCTGATCAGAGACAATTACCGACTCCATTCACAGATAAAACTCTGATTGTACGAGCGAATCGGGTATTTCAAGAACACAGTGGCCGTAAACGAGCGCTCATACATTTAAAGATTACATTGAATGTACAAAATTGATGTTTTAAGTACAGACAACTCTGATGGAACATGAAATCACACAATACATTATCTTTTATGTGTACGACGCGAACGTGACGATTGTTGTCTGTCTGAACGAAGTGAAATTTCAATAGAACTTGTGACACGTCTACACACACACATACAGACACATCTGTATGAAATTATATTTATTATTTTCAATGACAACGAGATGAAAGTTCGGCTGTCAAACATTTCACTAATAATAATTGCGATGGATTTTGTCGTTGAGAAGAATTTGTGAAATTTGTAAAAGTGGAACGAACACGCTTTGATGTCTAATTTTTCCGACGATATTCTATATTACAATTAAACGAAATTAAATATTCTTGTAATTGAATTAAAAAAGCTTAACATTCATCAAATATTACAGTCGGTATTCAGTATCAAAAAAAAGAAAAGAAAAACGGACGAGATGATAAAACGTTCAAAGGGAAAACGAATTTACCTTCGAACATTCCAAGAATTTATATGAAATACTTAATATACGAAAACTTCATATACATATATATATATATATATATATATATATATATATATATATATATATATATATATATGTTTGTGTGTGTTTAAATGTACATCCCGGCCCTCCTTTCTGCATTTCATATACAAAACGATGACGATTTTTTCCTCCATATATTGTGAACACATTTCTATTCAGTCTAAAAATAGACATTTCGACAGGATATAAAATGAAATCTCCGCGCGCCGTTATGTGTCTAGTAAATTCGAAAAGGCGTCCATACAAATCACCTGGCAAACAATATAACTGATTTTTCGGTTTTAACGAAATTCGCGAACTTGTTTTTGAATAAACCCGAAAAGTGAAAAATGTACGCCGTTCATGCATTTTTCATGAGGTTCGCTCTGCAAGTTTCGCCGTTATTATTCGCAGGAATTGCTCAAGAGACACATGTACCTGTGTTAACATTGTTTTTATATGCTGTTTTTATGAAAACTATGTCGGTTACGGATGGATTTCTCAGTAAACATATACGTATAGGTGTCTCGAAAAACTGTTTCATCTTCTTAGAAACGAATCTTCAAGTTTCGAACTGTGATCGAAAATTCAACCTAATAAATGAATTACCATCATTTATTACTGATAACAATGTCTTTCCACAAATCAATTTTTCGCTCCTCCCTAAAAGTCTTCTGATCAGAAATGTTCAATAATTAATCACTGGTCTTATTGATTTTTACTTATACGCATTTAGATGACGATTCTATCCTTCTCAGAGTGTCAAAGCGCAGAAAAATCTTACAGTTAAGCAGATTTCTTTATACCTCATCACTGAAAATGAAAGAAGAATTAAATGATAATTTGATTATATATTATTGATCATTTTTGATTGTTGCTTACGTGTGTTTCGAGTATACAAATAGAGAAAAACATATTTATGAATCATAAGAATCTTATTATTCTTATTAATCACTTATCAAACCTTTTTTGATCTCAACAAATGTTTGTGATTTGGACAGAAGTGAAGAATTAAATGATTATTGCTTATTTTTGATTGTTGAGTATGAACATTTCGATGATGAGAGCATAATCCTCAAGTATTCAAGTAAAGGAAAACATATTTCTGTTATTCATGTTCTATAATATTTGTCTAGACTTAAAAAGTCATAAAACACGAGATTAATTTTGATTCCTGTGTATGTATTCGATTATTTTTCATAGAGATAATTCTATGCAAACAGAATATGAAGAGTGTATAAGAAGTTTCTAGTTCAGTTCTTTGAATTATTTCTGCGCTCATATCTTTACAATATTTGAATGAAAAACAATTCATTTTCTATATACTAAACCTGTTATTCAAGTCTAATCCAGTTCATCTGATCTTATCAGTAGTAAAATTTAGAATATCAACATCCTGAATTCAACAATTCCACCACAAAATCATTTTTTTTCAGTAAAAGTCAATCTTTTCTGCTGCTAATCAGGTTCTATCTTTTAGGAACCACTATCTTTTTCGCACATAATTATTATAAAAAAAAAACAATTTTTAACTTTTCTCACAAGTTGCTTTAAAAATGATTTATTTGTTTGACGAGGAAGTGAAGTTATTTTAGTCTTACATCTGTCCATCAATTTTTATCAATAATTCGTTTTCAAAACTGAGTACTAAGCTACAACGAATTCAGTTTTTACTGAAAGATAAAACATACAAGTAACAAACATTTCACTCTTACAAAAATACATTCATTATTGAAGATATTTTGTTATATTATTTTTTTATTACAACTTCTCTCCATTAGGAAATATAGAGTTGCTTTGTATTCCATTTTCTAAGCATGTAGTTTGAATACTAACCAGGGATACTATTATATATATACATATATATATATATATATATATATATATATAGAGAGAGAGAGAGAGAGAGAGAGAGAAGGAGAGAGAAAGAGATCAAAAGTAATTATTTTACAGTAAAAAAACATTTTAGACCATATTTATGTCATTTAATAGATTCAAGTGATATTCTGATTCTGTACTTCCTCACGGGCACAAATATCTGAAATGCATCATTAAATAATTTAATTTAATCTCGTCCTACCTTGTTCTGTACGAAAAAGCAATTTCCTAAAAGCTTCAGTTAAATGCGAGAGCATTATAAAACGATAAACGTGGAGATGCTTTAAACAACTATTCATATAATAAGATCCGTCTCATTGGTCAACGGTGTACACAGTCGACCGTTTTCGTCGATCGATGCTTCCCGTCAATTATTTTAAAATACTTTTTTTTTTGTAACAAGAAAACCCCGATGGAAATTAAACGAAAGAGTAAGCGAACCGTGCACAAGAAAACAAATCATCCATCAGACGCGTACAGTAATTATTTAAATATCATCGTCCTGTCGTATAATTATTTTTAATAGCTGAAAGTTACGGATACTGTGGTGGACAGAGCGGGTGTGTACGGCGTACAAGAGTTCACTAAATGAATAGAGTATTGGAGGAAGAAAAACACGTCGGTTGAAAAAAAAAACCCAGTAATTATTGGACAGAAGCTGAGTACGGAGATACGGAATCGACTTCAAATGTTTTCGTTTCTTATTCGGTCGACTGTTCGTGTCCTGATTACGGTGAAGATTCAGCCGCGGAAAGTTTACATGTATTGTGAAAATCAACCGACAAGTTCTATGTCACGTACTGACAAGATTTTACAACATTAGTTGAAAGTTTTGGTTTAAGGATTAGAGATGATGTTTGTTGTACGATAGTTCCATTCAGATAGAGTATACGGTGGTTACAGTTTCGACAATTCTTGCTTTTTCAAGTAGTTGTGATGTTCTGTTATGTTACAGATAAGTAAATATTTTGATTGGATTTTCAAATAATAATCTGATTTTTTTTATATATTATTTTATATCATCATTATTGTCTTTTTTAGTACCATGTTAGTATTGAGTAAAAATAAAAAGTAGTTATTAAAAAGTGACAACAGGGATCCGAAATTATAACTAGATTTATTTCTATAATGAAAAATGTTCAGTTAAATAATTATTTATCATTTTTTATAATGACTTATACCCATTTCATTGTCGATTTGAATTTTTTTCCATTCTCTATTTTGATAAATATTGATATAAACATCATTGAAAACATTACTTTTAATGAAAATTCTTCTAACTTAATTAAATTATATATTTTTTCAACAATAAATTTAAGTCTTTTATTAATTAATTACTTATTTTTAACACTGATTATTGTTGTAAAAATTACTAATAATTTTTTTTGACCATTACGACAAATAAACTAATGAATAAACCTATACGTCTAACACACCCTTTATTTAAAATTCCTAATTCTCATTTAATTGAAAGAATCAACGATCGCCGAATGTTTTCTCTATACTTCGGCATTCTGAGGATGATGGAATCACTATTAATAAACTGTTACTCTCATAAACTGTTAAACTGATATGCTGTTATAATATACCAAAATATTTGAAATACGAGTATTCGCTATAGCTATTAAGAATTCGAACTCTGTATTACTTTTATTCAATTTTCAGCTTCTCTGCTTAATATTCATTTAAACTCTATTTGCTTTAAGATAAGATTTATATTTTTTAATAAAATATTATATTATTTACTCTTAGTTAAATAATTATATTATTTTTTGGTTTGTGGAATAAACGACAATTGACTTTTATTGAAAGCAAAACGTTTTATTCTGAGACGTGAATAATTAGTAGATTTTTCTGTACCCGGATGCTCGGATGATGATAGAATTGTCATCGAAATGCGCATAGCTGACAGTCAAAAATAATAAGTAATAATCTATTGAATATTTTTGATCGAAAAGATATGACATGATTTGTAAAATGAAACATGTATTCATTTGTGAAAATTAATTTAGCCACAGTGCCAGAACTGTTTTGTGAGAGTATAGAGGTTTATGAAATGAAATACATATAATAATTATTTCATTCCATGTCTAAAGAAAATAACTGTGTTTTAAAGAATTTAATTAGTGTGTAATCTATTAAATTTAATTTTCTTTTCACACACACACACACACACATATATATATATATATATATATATGTATGTAATATTTACCAATTATAAAGATTAAAGCCATCGCATTTACATTTTTATATTCTCTCATACTTCTACAAACTTTTCAAATAATTTTCTATATATAAGTATGCATTCCCTCTTTCTCTCTCTCTCTTTTGATATATATATATATATATATATATATATATATATATATATACACAGTAATATATTTTCTTAATCTTTCACAAGTTTTACATCAATAGGATGAAAAGGTTTTTATATAATATATGCGAATATTTTTCATTCAACGGAGAGCGTCTACGGGAACGAACAAAAAATTAATGTTTTAATCAAGTTAATTAAGAAAATTGCCATGTACGTCCATTCTGATGCCAGACCACGAATCTAACTTCGTTAAATTTTCAGCGAGCTGATGTGGAAAAAATTGGATACAGTGTTTCGTGTCTTTTTATATAAACGGCTCGATAGAAATAGTACAGTTTAATATAGTAATATACTTTTAGCATAAATATTTATTCTACTGTATCGGTTATGCTATATGATATTGAAAGCGTTAATTTTCAGATATGTACTATATATATATATATATATATATATATATATATATATATATATATATAAATATATATATATATCATCAGCATCTGTCAATCCACTGGTGAATAAAGGTCTCTTCCATGATTATATATATATATATATATATATAATTATCATCAACCTCTGTCAATCCACTGCTAGGTAAAGGCCTCTTCCATGATTATACTATATATATATATATAATTATTATAAATTACTTTTAGAATAAATATTTATTTGACTATATTGGTTATGCTATAAAATATTGAAAGCATTAATTTTCAGAAATGTACTATTTGTACATATATATATAAAATCAACCTCTGTCAATCCACTGGTAGATAAAAGCCTATTCCATGTTTATATAATAATAATTATTATAATTTACTTTTAGCATAAATATTTATTTTACTATATTGGTTATGCTTTATAATATTGAAAGCATTAATTTTCAGAAATATACTGTATATATATATATATATATATATATATATATATATAATCATCATCAGCCTCTGTCAATCCACTGCTGAATAAAGGTCTCTTCCATGATTATACGATATATATATATATATATATAAGAACAAAATATGGATGGAGTTTTCTTAGATGAAATGTTTCTCATTTTATGGCGAATATTCCACTCTGTTCGAAGAAAAAAGTATTCCACCTTTATCTAATGGCCTTGATCTAATCTAATTCGCAAAAGAAGTGCTTACAGAAATGGAAAAGGTGTTAGAACTGTTATGCAGCTGATACAGGAGATTATCAAATCAAATAGAATTTTATCGTTTGTGTGAGGTCGTACAAGCCTACACATCAACTTAGG
This sequence comes from Acanthacorydalis orientalis, assembly GCA_034766995.1. NCBI lineage: Eukaryota > Metazoa > Arthropoda > Insecta > Megaloptera > Corydalidae > Acanthacorydalis > Acanthacorydalis orientalis. The sequence continues at coordinate 34,045,388 of CM068322.1, read as the reverse complement.
AGACTGTTGTTAAAATGAAATTTTTACTGTGCCCGTACTTAACCCTGTGTTTATAAATTGACCGTGTTTTTTTAAAGTTTTTGAAATTTTTCGTTATCTTTGAAATGTCTGTTGTGGCCAGAAAAAAACCGGCTTGGACAGGAGATTATTTCAAAAGGAACAATTTTAATTTAAAATCTCTTGTTTCAATCTAGAGCGCTACGTCTCCTGTGTGCTAAGCTCACCAACCCTCTGGAGGGCTACGACCCCAGTTCGTTAACGCGTGTTCTCCCTCTAATCAATGACAGAAATTAATAAATTATACATACAAATAATCCGCGTAAATTGCAATTGCAATGTTAAAATGTGTAAAAGATTTTTTACTCTAAAGCTTCAGTGAAATACAATATTTTGAATATTTTTTTTATCAGTTTTACACTGAAATCGCTTATCCTCTTTCGTTGTACACCATGAAACAGAACACTGATCATGTGCTAATATATCCACTAATCAGAACAAACTCCTCGACCGATATCAACCAATCAGTGAACGAATGAAACTCACTCATAGGGTTGGGACCATTTTTTTAGTTATAGAGAAAGTTGTATGATCAGTTCAAGTATTTTTTGGTCAGACCTCATACTATACAAATAATCTAAATCGTCTGAAATAACAAAAGTGTGTTTTTGTTATTCGGTGTAATTTGATTAAGAAAAGAATATGAATACGCGACGTGTTAGGAATAAAAGTTATCAAATCATTCACAGAATTCTCTAGCGTTATTTTTTTCCTCTAGTCAGTATAAGAAAAGCAGATGTGAATTTTAATAACTTCCCGAAGAGATAATGAAAAGCTACGAAACCAGCGTGCGATCGAACGGACGTTTGACATTTCCACACAGGAAAAAAAATAACAAAAACTTTTCCAATCCGTATCCAAACGTACACAACGAATTATCCAAACGACCGAACCGTTCGCTCGACACAATCGGAACGATCGTCGGTATCATAAAGATATATCTGTTGTTTGTCTCCGATGAAAGGATTTACATAATTCCGAGATAAACTAATGATCGTTCGCAAAGAACGCAACAAATAATACGAAACAACAACAACAACAAACCGACCGCCGAGAGAAACATCAAACGTGTTAATTTAAATTTAAAATTTATGCGCGTCGCCCCCCCCCCCCAGTTCTGTCACCACATCGATATGAATGTAAAACAGGGACGACGTTCGGAATCTCGTGTGTATTATTATTATTTTTTTTTCCTTGCCTGAATATTCCGCACGCTCGGATTCGTGTGTGTATTTTTTCGCCACCTCAGGGGTTCCTACTGACACTTTTTTCTTTTCCATATAATCATATTGAAAGATGTGACACGTTTACTTCTTGTCTACTGTTGTCATTTTATTTGCGCACGTCGACTGATTTTGAATATATTAAAGGAAATAAATTGGAATTGTTTGCGTATAACATATATATATATATATATATATATATATATATATATATATATATATATATATATATATATATATATATATATATATATATATATATATGACTACAAGAATGAATGTATTTTATGATACAAAACATTGTAAAAAAATATATAAACAGGAATGAAGAACGTATTGGAAATCATAAACAAGACATATAACGACAGGTACGATGATGAGTATAAAAAATATTAAGAAGTTGTCAGATAAAAGTTTTATATTTCATGTTCGAAAAGTCTACTGATTACTTTAAAGTCGCAGGTTTTGTTATTCGGTAGTATTTATTTGCTGTGATATTCTTATATATTTGATATATTTTATGTTTTAAACGCTTTTTAATGCGTGGGAAGCTTCCAGTGTCGGTTTAATTCGCCGAAAATCGTTTTTCGCATCTCTTGATATAGATATAGGAGTATATATATATATATATATATATATGTGTGTGTGTGTGTGTGTCGTATGATAAGTTTGGTAAATTGCAATGATGTAGCGCCAACATTCATTTGGTAAGGCTATCAAGTGTTTTAATTTAAAACAGAATTATAACTGATTCTATCTAAATGCACTGAATTAATTTTGCACCCGATATATTGAATCAACGATTGATTAGTGCATGTTAAAAACGTATTTCTTAAAATAGAAACATTTCATCAAAAAAAAACGAAGCAATTAGTGTCACAACTGTTTTAAAATAATGATAGATTAGACGAGCGTTAAAAACTTGCAGAAGAAAAAAACATTACCTTCAACACAATTAAAATTCTAAAAAAACGTCCTAAAAAATCAAACATTTACTGCAATATTCTTCGAATACAAATGTTTTAACTTCATGCTTTTTTTTAAAAAAAAAAACAACATGTAAGAATACATTTATCTTGTATTTCATTTTATGAAATGAAACGAAAAACCTATTAATATTTTTATTAATATCAAAAAAAAGTACAGACTAACTTTTTTTATCTGCACAAGTATTTCTCTTGGCAAAATTGCGTGCAGAGAAACTTATAATATTTTTCGGAAGTCATATATTTCAAAAAACGTTCTAATAGGTTTATATATATATATAAATATATATATATATATATATATATATATATATATATATATATAAATATATTTCTATGTATGTAAGTTACATGTCTTCCGTTTCTACCTTGAGTCTAAGCCCGAAGAGAGATCCATAAATTCATGTGGGTGATATAACTAGGTCACGAAAACTTCTATGACAATGAAGTTTCAACCATAAACGACGTAATTAAATAAAATGGCAGTTTGAACATAGTGAAAACATGTTTTTTCGTCGCGGTACGTCTTCAGGGAAGAACGGGAAACGTGTCGGGATAAAAACATTATTTGCATTAGAACGTAATTAAAATTACGAACGCCCGCGTAATTGAACGGCCGTAATCGGCGATTAAAATTATCGGACGCAATTATAAATTTCATGAAAAATTATGTACTGCACGGACGTTCGAATGAAATAATATAAAATCTGTTGCGCGTTTAAGGCTATTCGTCGATTGTCGTTCGCCTCACGGCCACATCCATCGATTTAAATTGTATTATTGCGTGGGAAAATGTTTTGGTTTTTCAGTACGCCTGTTAAATATATACACAGCAGTTCAAATTTAATTATTTGTTTGATAAATTTCATTACGTACGAAATTAAAGAGCACTTGAATTGGTTTCAGATTTTTTTTTAAAATCGATAAATCTTGTACAGACTTCTATAGATAGTCGAACCGATTACAATCTTGATATAAATAGTACTTTATCATAAATAAAATGTTTTTTCTCCTCGAAAACCAAACCACCATTTCTCTAGATTAAAAATATTCCATAAATTCGTCGCTTAATCACATTTCAAAGGAAATTCTCATAGCAACAACGTATAGAAAAGTCTAAACTCTAATTCTAAAAAGTCTAATAAGCAGATCTATAAAAAATATTTTTAAACATATATTAAGTTAGGAACAAAGTTTTATGTCTGTTGGAATATAATTTTGAATGAATGAATTGATTGAAAAGGACCTTTGGAGAAGATTTTTCCAGTCGAAAAAGACTGAAATGAAGAACATGTATTACAATATGCAAGCATAAACAACAAATTGTTAAACGAACAAATAAATAATGAAAACAAATCTATATTCCACGTTTTAATAACATAGAAAATACAAAGACAGTTTAAAAAGCAGGCAATATAACCTAAAATTGGCATAAGAAATCAATACTGTCAACCAGTATCCATCTGAAGATATCTAAATAGACTAAACCAGTGAAAAACAGTAACCAAAAGGAAAAGAATTAAAACACTAATATGAAAAAGTAATTATTCTAAACGTACATGAGTTTGATTATGATCACATAAAACAACATCCAAAGATCCAGCCTTTAAAAAAATAAAATCTCATCACAACATCCATAGTAAAACATTGCACGAGACCACTATCAAGCACACCAACTTTAAGATTATCGAATGAAACACAGTATTCGTTTTCCATCAAGTCATAAATCCACGTACTTAACTATACCACGGTGTTGATCAACTTCTTATGATGATAATCTGAAGTCAAGTTTCACTTCACGTCTGGCCAAAAAAAAGTTACAACGACTAGTCGACATGTCTTACTCTGAGATATGTCACGTACTCCTCTAACGTTCTATCGACGGATCGACATTTTAAACACGAAGACTATATATTTTTATGTAATCCGTAATAAAAATAGAACCGTGCGCCGGATCGATGAAGTAAATGATATAAGAACGATTAGACGAAGTTCTGAACTCAATGAAATATTGAATATGAAGAGGGTCACGTGAACTGGACGAAATATAGATACCATATACGATTTTATACAATCTTATATATATATATATATATATATATATAAATATATATATATATATATATAGGGGATGTTTGAATGAACAGAGTATCTGAATTTTTGAAGAAAACTTGTGTTAACAATGTGTGCAAGTCGATGGAGACTTGAAATGGACAAGCTTTGAACCTTGTAACTTTTTATAATAATAACAAGTCTCAGTTATTTCTTGTCATACTTTGTCTGCAATGACTAATAATCAATCAATAAACATTTTTGATCAGAAAAATTTGCAAGTTGAATAAATTGATGGAAAAAAACAAAATTTGATCAATAAACAATTTAAACTGAATGCTTTTTGATGCATTTATGAGTAAAAAAAAACGTGCGAGTAAAGTAAGTTTCGGTCCAAAAAGAAATCACAATTATTTGATCACCAACCCGACTTTCCAGATCTTTGCGGGTGTTACTTTATTATTTATAAAACGAAAAAGTTTCTTTGAAGTAAACTTTCGATAACATGGAACAAAAACAGATTGTAGTATAAAGTATTTGAAACGTTGTATTGCAAAACAGAACCGACCAAAATTCAATCAAACACTCTGTATGTATGATGATGACTGTACGGACGTGTGTGTGTGTGTGTGTGTGCAAAGAAAACGAGTACAGTTTTATTTATAGCCGCATGCTATCCACTTTGACATTTAAATGTACCGTGAACTTGCGACGACGATTATTAATTGGCTATTAATCATTTGAAATTGAAACATAATTTTCGAATTTATATTTTATCGACTGGACGAATCAATATTTACATTCGTGTGTACGAAAGCACGGCATTCCATTTGAAAAATACGTTGGATTTGTACAGATTCGCGATTATATTTTTATCCGTGTACGTTTATGTCGACCTGTTCGATGTCTCTGATGAGATTCGCTATGAAATTCTAATGGACAGACATGAGATGGAGTTTTGTATGCAAATTCAGTCTATATTTTTCTTTAAAGCAGTGAATATCCATATATATATATATATATATATATATATATATATATACTGTGAATGATGGGGTTTGCTATCGAGACGAGCATTAAAAAAAATCGAAAATAATAATAATCGATTGAATGTTTTTCAAAGAAAAAATTGTGTGTGGTTTGTGAAATTGAAAAAGGATTCATTGTGAAAGTGAATAACATTTTTTTGAAAAAGAACTACCAGACGTTATAACAAATAAATGTTTGTCAATTTCACAAACGAATTCTTCTTTAATCACACAAAAACATTAAAATATATCATTTTTATCTATATACTGTTATACTGTTTATGCACATGTTAAAAGTGATGCAAACAAATTCAGTGCGTTCAAGTACAGATATGAAGATATTTTTGATATTTGTGCCATCTTCAGATAACTAGAAGAATAGATATTTCATTGTTGCGATTTTATTCTCGTTCAAAATGAACCGAATGAGACAGAAAATTAAAATCGTAGAGAGTAATCATCGAGCTCGACTCCTGTGATTTATGATAGATTTTTTTTCTCTTGAAACTACATTTTGAGTATAACTTCAAGCCTACTTGAAAATCTTTGGAAATCATTTACTGAAGATTGTATTTAATTTCTGAATTGTACTGTAACATTTATTACTTATTATCTGTGATAATATTAGTTAAAGAAGATATTTGTACTGCTCATTTTGTCATTTGATGAAAGTTAGGTCTTAGAGATTGTGAAAGAGATCCATGGCTCAAGCTTTAAGCGGAGAGCACGATAAATGATCTAACTAGTTTTGAAAGAAAGAAAACAGAGGCCTGAGAGATTCAAATAAAACAGAAATTCGCACGTATTTACTACTCCAAGTTTCTTGTTACACAACTACAGACAGATCTGATTGTTCGTGTCAAATAACAGGTCTTTTTTTGTATTATATGTACAGTACAGATAAGACGGATTGTACCAAGTGCATTTATCAGTACTTTACTGTTACATTCTGCCTTGTAGTATAGACCTCGGCTCTGTCAAGTGTCAATTGAGAAGAATCATCGAAAGGTCATAAAAATGAAAAATAATTCAATGATTAAACCATATTCAAGTATTGTTCGGTTCATACATACAAGAGATTACATGTGAGCAGATGCAACGCAAGATTATTTTTATATAAAAATTTCAATTATTCTAAAAGCTTCGAGTTTACATCGGTTTTATGTAATTTACAACAATGTTAAAAAAAATATATGTACATATAAGAGTTTAATGTACACACACACATATATATATACATACATATATATATATATATATATATATATATATATATATATATATATATATATGTATATATATATATATATATACGTTCGAAATTACTGAAACTTTTATCCCGTTTATGTTGTAATAAAATCGATACGGATGTACGTTTCTCAATATTCTGATTACGGTATTAATTTTACGATATTCGTAATAAAAAAAATATATATGTAGTTGAATGTGAATAGGATTTTTTTCATTTTTGATTACACATCAGGGAATACACTGAACAAACCTACTAATATCTCATCCTGCTTCTATTTGTTTTATATATATATATATATATGTGTGTGTGTGTGTGTGTATGTGTACAATAATGGGAGGTCCAACATGAAACACTGCAATGTTCAAACAAATATGCTTTATCTGCGAGAAATGGCTATCTAAAGCAATGCAGAATCAATCGCCTGCGGTGAAATGTTGGTAACGGCCATCCCGTTCCACTCATCCCGCTGGAATAACGATTTAAATCAGTGGCGTGATACGAATCCGTTGGATTCCTTTTAACTCTAAGAACACTGCCGTCTGTTCAGCAGGATCTGAATGTCTGTTTTAGGTCGTTCGCATGGATGTTGTATTTCTAGCGAAAACTTTTTATATTTTCAATTACGGTTTGATTTTTATGTCTGCACTTTGATGTCGAAATGTTGGAACAGTGGAAAGAGATTACAGTGAATAGAAATTGAAAATTTAATTCGTGCTCTATCGAGATCGCATTCTGTTCTTCTTTTTTTTTCATACACTCTAAATATTATTGATAATGTAATTTGTAATATAAAGTGTATATTTTAGGTTTCTATTTGAGAGATTTATTTTGAAAAGAGAACTAATAGATTTTATACATTTTATAATTTAATACTTTAAGTATATATTATAATTTTAATACATTTTCTAAATTTTTTTCTTAAAAAAATTAGAGAACCTCGAGAGTTACCTTGCAAGCAATTTCCTGTCATCTAGATCGACTAGGATAAAATCAAAAGCTAGGCCGATGGATTCCATATGAACTTAGCCTGGAAAATATTTTTTTTTACAAAGGACTCGTCAATTACTCAATAGATAGAGTTATGTAAAATTGTGGGAGATATTTTGAGAATTGAAATTCGATAAGAAAAGGCACCGAATTAATCTACAATTAAAGTTTCAAAAATTATTACTAAATTCACTTCTACAAATCACAAACTATTTTGATAATCGAACATTCGACTTCTTGTTGATTTTTTTAATGGACAACTGCCAAATAATGAACGTTTCGATAGAAAACTGTGTTGTGATTTTGTGAACAGTGTTTCATTAATAAAATAGAAATATAAAAGTTTCACTAGAACGATTTTTAACAACTAGAATATCGGACGGAAACAAAGATATGACAAAATATATACAAGAGACATTATATAATATTTGAAAATTGTATCAGATATAATTCAACTGTGTGCTGACGCGCCACTGGACCATATTCGTTTGGACATGATGCTGTTACGGGCATGATTTAGTTAAACATCGTGCATATTTTCTCTAAACGGTTATTTTGTGACCATCGGATTCTGTAATACACTAAAAGCTTGCATTACTGTCGGTTTTTAGGCAAGGGGTGATGTTTGAGTGACTCGATTGTCTTTTCTATTGAATTTGCATGATAGATTTTCATAGTCGATTAGGTTCGAGACATGGAACGCTTTATATTGGTTTTTACAGTTGATTTCTATCGCACAGATACACAAACATTCTTTCTCTCTCATATTTTACGACGGTCGTTCGTTATTTTTTTAAAAAAGTTTCTATCTCATAAAACGATTTAATCAAAGATAAACTTCAGACCATTTTGATAATCGGAACGAAAACAGTTCTGATTTTGTCTCAAATCGTTATTGAATATTTTATATTACAAAAGTTGAGAAGTAATTTAAAACCTCGACTTGTCCGCCAATACAATCTGTAAGTTCGGTTACAAATGTACCGAGCTTCCGGCGTTCACAGAACTTTTTCACTATCTGACCCGTAAGAGAAAAATGTGACATGCCGTGCAACTTTTCGAATACATCTATCGAACCTGGCCGATGGTATAATAATGGCTTGAAATTCTCACAGTGGAAACTACATAGTTTTCGAATAATACGGTATTGATTTTAAGAACGAGCCATCTATATCCATCTATGTACATATATATATATATATATATATATATATATATATATATATATATATATATGTATATATGTATATATGTATATATGTATATGTACTAGAATAGTTGTCAGTGTTGTATCTTCGTGCAGAGGATCTCATTTCGAAATTTATACGGTGACAGTTACGTCGAACCAGGATTATGTTCGTGCTGAAGTTCACGAATGAGAAAACATCACAGATGCATTTTAGAATATATTGTCGAGGAGTTCGGATCAATTCGTGATCACTGAACGAATTACTATTATTAAAACTTAAATAGACATATAATTTAGTTTTCATTCAAGTCTATTTCCTGTATTCTGCATAGTTGCGATTCTATTAAAAGTTCTGTATACGTTTAAGAATACGATGATAAATCAGTAATGAATGTTTTGAATACACCAAGTTTAAATCAAGTCTCAGTCAGTTCATCGTGTATTTATCTAAAATAGTTTTTTGTGGTCTAAACAGTCGAATGACAAACGTACATGCTGCACTTGCATGAATCAGATGAATTTTTCTTTTTAAATTATTTTGTTAAAATATTCTTGTTAGATACATCGAGCCATTTTATTTTTTTATAAAATAACGCTTGATAGATGAGTACCATTTTAAGCCACGCATGCCTGTAATCTCATTCAAAAATTTTCCATTACTCGTCTTAACATTCTGGTGGAATCCACGCAATTGCTTCTTGGATTTTTAATTTAAGTTCAGGGATAGTATGTGGACGATCAGTGTACATCTTGCTCTTTAGATAACCCCAAAGGAAATAATCACATGAGATTTTGCCGGTCAAATGACATCACCATTTTTCGAAATGATACGGTTCGGAAAGAGTGCTCACACAGCAGCCATACTCACTCCAGAAGTATGGCAATATAATATCACTCTGGTAATGATTTAAACGGTATCGAAATGCGTACAAGCAATTAAATTATATTAATAACTAGTATATAAAAAATACCTAAGAACGAAACTTAATAAATTAAACTTGAAACCAATGAGCTGACAAAGCAAACATTTCTCGTGCGGACGAAGTGACGAGAAATGTTTTTATTATTTAGATTACTTCTAAAAAAAATGTTTAACCAGAATATGCTATCAGAACACCAAAATGCAGAAATATCTTTGAGGATTAGCATAGAAAAAATCATTTATAAAATTCATCAATACTGCTAAAATGATACTTGTAATTTTTACAAACCAAATATATAAAGCAATAACATAAACATTATTAACACTTCTTACAAACGTTCCAAAGAACAATGTGATTCTTCTTCACGAGTTAATAGACATACTTAGATGTGAGAACGTCGTCTCGTCGACCCGTTTAATTTAAAATGTCACAGTTCAGCCAAGAGTACGTGGCTTAAAATTAGTTTACTGTTAAATAAAGCGTAAGTTATGTTCCTGACGGATACGTGAAGAAAACTAATATTGTGACTTTCAACAAAGACGAAAATATTCATGCATGTATAAATATATAATCATAATACACACACGCAAATACAATTACATTTATATATATATATATATATATATATATATATATATATATATATATATATATATATATACACGAATAGTCTTCTTTAAAATTGTTCGTTAATTCGAGAAGATATCCAAGCATCTCTAATTAAACTGAATATAATTTTACTGTGTTTATTTTAATAATAATTGAATATTTAATTGTAGGCTTTAGTACAACCCACGCAACGAATAACATTTTTAAGAGTATCAAAATGTTCTATTTAGAAATTCAATGTACTTTTTTGAATAATTTAAGAATAATATGTATTTGGTGTATTAATTAATTCCGTACCTTTTTTTATAGAAAATGAATGTATGCTCGCAAAAAAATGGAATATATTTTATTCCTCAAAATATCCTCCATTATTTCGTATGACTTTGTTCTATCTGTCGGGTAACTGACGAATCACTTGTCGAAAAAAATATGTCGGATTTGAGTCGATGAAGTTGTAATAAATTTTTGGGGCTCTTTTATTATTTCAAAATGGGTAACAGCCAGATGATCCCGGACCGACCGAACACGGGATAATCTGACTGGGTTATGTCCGGTAAATATGCCGCATGTGGGAGAACTTTCCAACCCAATAAACAAATAACGTATTTTGTCCCTTTCTCTCGAGCGTTGTCGTATTAAAAAATGACTTACCTCGTCCTCTCACTAGTGAAAGACCTTTTTTTCTTTAATTCTTGCTCAAACGGATGAGCTGTTGTTGCTAACGCTCTGAATTTACACTCTGACCAAGTTCGAGCAACTCAATATATCACATACTTTATTTCCCATCAAATATACAATAATACTTGTTTGGTGGCTGATGGTTCACAGGATGTAACCTATTATTTTCGGCGCTTAAAAATGTCGTACAAAATCAATTTTTCATCCCCGGTTATGATTTTGTGCAAAAAAAAATTTTTATACATTTTTTATGCAAAATTTTTTTCACCTTGTGAGCTAGGCCATTACTGTATCGCATCTTCTCTCTTTGTTTTTCAGGATGACCTCATCTGGAATCCATCGACCTAGCTTTTCAAATTTTCCCATTCGATATAGAAGATAGAAAATTGCTTGTTGAGTAAGTTTGAGTTATTGAGCCACTTTCTGTTCAGTCTGAACGGAGTTCTCACTTAACTGCTGATCAATATCCTCTTTTTTGGGTTAAATATTTAGTTTCGGAGTCGATGATTTACAGGGTGTAACCCTTGATTTTCGAGACTTAAATTTTCGTATAATCTCAATTATTCATCCTCCGTTATGGTTATATCCAAAAAATCGTCCGTTTTAAATCATGTGAGCGAGGATGTAACAGTATTGAATCTTCTTTATTTTGGTTTCCAGGCTAAGCTCATGTGGAATCCCTCGCCCTAGCTTTTAAATTTTTTCCGACCGATTTAGACAACATGAAATTGCTTGATGGGTAACTCTGAGTTGTTGAGCGAATTCCTATTCAGTCTGAGATGAGATTTCACTTAACAGCCGCTCAAGCTCTTTGCCTTCAATTTATCTCGGTTTTCTGGGACATTCTCGATCGGAAAGATCAAAATCGCCAAACCTTTGAAACCATTTTTGCATATTTTATACATCACAATCTCTCCCTTTAAAGCTGAACAAATCATTCCTTCAACTTCGGCAATATTTTCTTTCCAACTGGAATTTGAAAAGTATGTATGTATACTGATTTGTGAGGTTATGCCATCTGCTTGGCCAAAATATACAGTTTTTAAATGTTAATATTGGCACTTCAAGCTTCTAAAAACAACTAGGAAATATTTTAATTTAAAACAGAGTTATGATTGATGCAATTTAAAGGCACCGAATTAATGTTTACATCTAGTATATATATATATATATATAATCTTCTTTGGCTTTTTCATATTTAAAATATAATCTAATATTTATTTCCGTATCTCCTTTTCTACGAACGTTTTTTATTTAGTATTAAACCGAATCCATCCAAGTATACAATCCTGATTTATATTCCAAGATTTTACATAAAAATACCTTTATTGAAAACTCATTAAAAAGGTCTTGATAAAATTAATACTCGGTACGAGAGGAATTCGATTTTCACGCGATGAAAAAAACACAGAAAACCGTAAAAAAGATTCTGTATGAATGGTTCATTAAGCTAATTTCGATAGACGAGTGGATAATTGGAAACAGGGGGAGAATCGTAAACTCAATATCGTATAAATATACACGTTTTAATTGAATAACAACGCTGTATGCCCACACTTGAGTAATTTATGGTGATTTGATTATTATGGTATGCAAATAAAATGTATCCAAACAGGACACAAGTCGTACGCACGTGAACGCAAACTAAATTTAAATGGAACGTTCTCGGCCACAATTCACCGCGAGCGATTGATTTTGAAACGGTTTCCTGCTCATTTCGCACGTATAAAAGCAGATGGTGCGGACGAAGTAGATTGTATGTGAAAACATTTAAGATATATATATATATATATATATATATATATATATATATATATATATATATACATATATACATATAATACCAAATATAACCTGTTCTAGATCAAACATAACCTGCACTTGATACAAAGATATTTTTCAAATTTTCATTTCAAGATTATCAAAACGCATAGAAATTAATTTACATTCAAATTAATATATAAAGAGAAACAATTTTAATTAAAATCAAAATTATCTCTGTCTTGAATTAGTTAATTTTACTCAATTTCATTACTTCAATTTCAAAGACTTCATTTTAGATTCGTTTTGCTTAGTTGAGCTTGCTTTGTTTTAATTCTTTCACACACACAAATAAATGTGTGTACTATATATATATATATATATATATATATATATATATATATATATATATATATATATATATATATGTATGTATTAAGTTGGTGCAAAAATAATAGCGTTTCTTACGTATCGAGTATAAAGGACGCATATTCAGTTAAAAATTGTATTTATTAATCAAAATAAAGACCATTGGCCTGCACACATTTCTCCCAACGGGAAACAAGTTTGTTTACTCCTACAATCTCCTACTCCTACTCCTATATATATATATATATATAAATATATATAAATATATTTATATATATTTATATATATTTATATATATATATATATATATATATATATATATATATATATATGTATGTATTATGTTGGTGCAAAAATAATTGCGTTTCTTACGTATCGAGTATAAAGGACGCATATTCAGTTAAAAATTGTATTTATTAATCAAAATAAAGACCATTGGCCTGCACACATTTCTCCCAACCGGAAACAAGTTTGTTTACTCCTACAATCTCCTACTCCTATATATATATATATATATATAAATATATATATGTATATATATATATATATAAATATATATACATATATATATACATATATATATATATATATACATATATACATATATATATATATATATATATAAATATTATTAAACAAATCATATACTTTTGGACTAGGAGTTCACTGTTTTGTTCTTCCGCTATTCTCTCTCTCTCTCTCTCTATATATATATATATATATATATTTATGTATGTGTGTTAAACACTTTCGATGAATATCGTTAACACAAAAGCATTTTGTAAAAGCGTACAATTATTTCAATCTGTCGGTAAGATTCGTCGACCGAACCGTCTATTTGTACAAAATTAAAGACACACCGTTCCAATTGTGTTCCGTACGACCGTTCTCGACACTAATTCTCTCGATCTGCGCGCAAACATTCAACGACCGAACTGAGATCAAACGGATCGCTGCGGTTCGACGACGGAAAAAATAAAACAGAACCGTACATACACATTGTGTTTACGGCGTGTGAAAAGTTATTATAGAGTACGGTGTGGACAAGGAACGCGTGGGCGTTCCGAGTTATTTTTATACGTTTTAATACGAAAATAGAACGCCAGTCACGTATTTATAGAACCGTATAAGAAACAACGAACGAATCTGTGTCATGAACGAAAATATTTACAATCTGTGTGTGTGTTTGTTTTTCTTTTTTCGCATTCGAACTGATTTTCCAGGTTTTGCCGAAACGAGATGTTCGCGTGCGCTCATGTCTCGACGTGTCTGTGTGTACAAAAAAACATGGTGAATGCGCGTGAATGTGTGTGTGTGTAATGTTTCGTGACTTCGTGATAATCTATACGATCAATTTGGGTTATAATAAATATGTTGACTAATATTTTTAATAGCTTCTATTTTTGTAAATAACCGCGTTCTGTGGTCTGCATTGATAAAGATTTATTGGTTCGTGTCAGTGCTGTGTAATCATGGAAGTTATACTGGACGACGTGGGCGCACTGGTCTCTTTTAAACTCTTAATGTGTTTTCAAAAGATTAACATTAATTTCGACTGTTTCGTAATTGTTTGTTTCTGTTTAGATTTCAAGACATCGAATTGATTGCAGTTTACTCGCATTATATGAGAAAATATTCTGTTCTTTCTCTGTTTATAAATATATCTTCAAAAGATTTTCGTGCGAAAGATAATTCCTATATTTACAACTTATAAGCTTCTTAACAAATTGATTATGAAATAAAGTAACATCATTCTTATTAGAAAGAATAAATGAATAATTTATATAAATTTATACAGTTTTTTTTATATCAAGACAGTGTCTGACGCTCTGGCTAAATTAATTTTCATACATCAACTTTAGTGCTTTGAAATCGATTATAATTGAAAGACGCATTAGTAAAAGTTCTTTATTGATCAAATTTTATTTTTTTTTATCAATTTATTCAACCTGCTAATTTTTCTGATCAAAAATGTTTATTGTAAGATTATTGATGATTTTTGATCGTTGTTAATGTGCATTTCATTGATAATGTGGTTGTGGTTAGATAACTGATATAAAAAATATATATTTTATGATACTTGTGCCATATTCAATTAGCTATCCTTCTATGGTTATCAACGGTACAAAATTGTATTTTTCAATGATAATATATCCCTCTATTATTCTTCTCAAATTATTCTAGTATTCCCGTATTCACTTCAGATTACTTCCCATCTTCCAGTTTGCCGAAACGTTTCTGCTTCCCATAACTTATCGACGCGACTCTGTCGAGCTTTAAATAATAGAAAGAGCTTAAACGCGGGTGTTCTATGTATTTTCTGTCGATTCTCGCAAGTCTGCACTTTACCGAATGCATTTGTCAGATATTTTCTCGGCATCGAAGGCAGCTTTTGTGCAGCGGCGTTCTTTAAACTTGTCGTTTTTATTGTAACCCGGTCTGTTTTATTTCCATGTGTACGAACCGTTTGAACTATTATTAAATTCGATACCGAGGAAATTTCTGTTTAAGGTTATGCCCTTTACACGAGGTCATTGAAAATATTCTTGATTTTAAGACTTGTCTCCTCTTATATCCGTCTCTTTCTCTCTCTTTCATATATATATATATATATATATATATATATATATATATGTATGTATTTATATGTGTATGTATAAAACGCACATAAAAGTTCGATGTCCGTTTAGGATCTCAGGGGACATGTGTTTCACGGAAAGTTTTATTTTATCGCGAAAAGTTTACTAATATCGACGATATGTGTTCCCTTTTTTATAACATTTTTGATAGTAGTGTATATTTATAGCGCGCCGTCGTGCAGAAAGATAGAAATAAATGAATAGGAGACACACGGGTTTTAATCATAAAATTTTTGCTGAGACACCAGGCTATAAAAGCGTTATTATTTTTCCGGGACATGTTTCGTCCCAATTCGTTCGAATTAATTATATACAAGATGTTGGACAAAAAATAATGTAATGTCTGTAATAAATAACACAGTGGTTCTGGTTATTGTGCTGTCGTGTAATAGCAGTGTACGGTTTTAATCCGAAACTTGTATGGATTTGATTAAAATAATTTGTAGTGATTTCAGTTTTTTTGGTTCATCGAGCGGTTGTTATTTTATTTCATGACGAAATTCATTTAAAAAGTATTCTGTCTTTTTTCTATTGTATAGATTTTACATTTATCTATTAGTGGTTTGACTAAAAAATATTTTTTATTATATAATTTATCTTCTCTAGTAAGCTTTATAATCATAGAGAACTAGTAAGAAAATTTATTTGGATTACTTTCACAAGTTAATTCTTTTTTCAC
Source organism: Acanthacorydalis orientalis (assembly GCA_034766995.1). Classification (NCBI taxonomy): domain Eukaryota; kingdom Metazoa; phylum Arthropoda; class Insecta; order Megaloptera; family Corydalidae; genus Acanthacorydalis; species Acanthacorydalis orientalis. The sequence goes on along the minus strand of CM068322.1, from coordinate 34,028,956 downwards.
TCCACAAACTACACAAAATTTTTTAGGTCGATCGAAAATAAATTTGGTTGATAAATTTTAATGTTTTTTTTATGAAATGTAAAAAGAATTCATTTGTGAAATTTAATTTATTTACAATATCAGATGTGTTGTTGTGTGTTAGATAGATTAGTTCAGTAAAAAAATACAACTTGTCTCTTTAAATCATTTAATGAATAACCAGAATGGAAATAACCACTTACTCCACTTCTATAACTGATTTTATAACACTCTGATGATATCATCATCCTATAATCATCAAGGTACAGAAGAAATGAGCAATAATCACTTATTGAACATTTTTGATCAGAAAAACTCTTTATGATTCGTGATAAAAGCAAAAGATTTATATGTAAAATTGAATGTTTCAATTTGAAATTATAATTGGTTGAATTTGTATTCTAATTTTGGTGTTGCGTGGATAGTGTCATCATCATCAGAGATCCAAGGTACAAAAAAATGATCAATAATCATTTATCGAATATTCTTGATCAGAAAAGTAATTTGTAGTTGGTGAGGTAAAAAAGGAATTCGTTTATAAATACGATTTCGAATTTAAGATATCCTACAAGGATTTATTTTAAAATATCTTTACATTCTTCACCTTTATTTTTTTTAATTTTGTACCTCAATTAAAGAGATAATCATTGATCTAATTTCAACATTTTCACAAGTGAATTTTTTATTGTTTTTAATGACTGATTTTTGATTCTTATTTTTTTCTAATTCATAGAATGAAAAAAGAATTCTTTTGCGAAAATGAATTTAGTTAGTGTCAGAACTTTACTACAATTAAATATTTCTTTACTGAAAATATTCATTGAAATCATTAGTATGTTAATCCTCAATTTTGATTTTTAAAAAAAAAATTGGTTACTAGAAATTAAAAATATACTCTGCTCGGTTTTGAATATTTAAATGTTAAATGATAACGAATTATAACTCTGAAGTATTTGGATCCCATTCTTGTTATATTTTTTCTTTATTCGGAAGTCTTGTATTCTTAATTTATTTGATTTTTGAAATTTCTATAAAGTTTTAAATATATAAATGATTGAAGATAGTATGTGGTACCATGTCTCTTTTAAAAATGAATTTATCATTCAACTAACAATTTTTCAAATCAAAAATGATCAATCAAGATTTTTTTATAATTCGCGAATGGAAAATAGAATTCATTTATGAAAGTTACGGAAAAAACGGAACACATTTCAATCTTCAAAACATCTTCCGTTGTTTTATGTAACTGTTGGGTAACTAACGCATCTATTGTCGAAAAAAAGATGGTAGCTATAATTGGATGAAGTTATCAATGCATTTTCTGAACTATTCCACTGTTTTAACATTTTTCGCATATTTTATGTCAGATATTTCCTCAAAGCTGATCAAATCTTTTCTGAGAAAGTATGTAATGCTTTTTTGTGTACCATTGTGTTCGCTGCTGTTTTGTGAGGTTATACCAAGTGCTTGACCAAGATATATAATAGATTTTAAATATAAGGTTTTCACTTCAAGATCCTAAAACGACGAAAAAATATTTTAATTTAAAACAGAGTAATGATTGATTCAATTTAAAGGCACAGAATTAATTTTTGCGCCTAATAATAGATGTGATTTCCATTGAACTAATTCTATAGAAGATTGTATGAAAATATTTGAAAAGAAAACAATTTCATTCAGTGCATAATACCATTTTTATTCGCAGCGTGTCTTTTAAAGTCAATCTTCAAAGTAGTATAAAACTTTCGTTGTTACGTAGAATAAAATATTAATGAGAATATTTTAACGATATTCTCTGTAATTAGAAATTACTTTCATACATTAGCCTCGTTGTAAAATAATTCCATAAAATTTTACAAAAACGTTATCTTCCATGAACATTTTTAACAGACACTTAGTTCCAGAAAAATATGTATAACCTTATTTATACATCCATAATTCCTCATCAGCCGATTTTACGAGATACAGCAGCACACGTTTATTAACGGAACATCACTCCACTTCTCGGCCACACTCTGCACACAATCTCGAAGCGTCGAGCTTCATCCAAATTAAACACGCGGAATTTGTTATGGCATCGCCAGGATACAGGAACTTTTACTGATTTCGGACGAGTCTCATAAACAACAGTTTATAGTAGACCGTGCAATAAAAATAAATTTGATATTTTTTTTCCTCGTGCGCAGCGAGAGTGGAATGAAAAATCTGTCCGCTCGATATATCAGATATTTGGCTTCGTATCAGTCGGTCTTATATCACTTTATTAAGATTTACGATATTACATCTATTGATAACATCTTTTGGATGATGTTCAAGATGCGTTCGAGAACGAGCGCATATAAAGGAAATCTCTGAATGGAGAATGTGCTTCCTTTTACAGACACACGTTTTTTATCAATTCCAAGATATCTTTTCATTATTTTTATTCTAATTTAAATTGTAACTATTATTTTATTTAATAATATAATTTTATTGTTCTCATTATAAAATTACTCGCACACTTATTTAAAAATGTGTTATAAAGCTACTAAAATGTCATTTAAATAACATAGCTATTACATTAGCTAATACTACTGGCACTTTTTGATTTAATGACCTATTAAATTATTATTTTTACAAATGAAGTACATTAATATTACAAAGATGATAGTATCGTCATAGAAATATGCATAAATAATAATCAATGATTATGAGACGATTGAAAAATTCATTTATAGAAATGAATTGAGTTAGAGTACCAAAACTGAATTATTTCTCTGTATTAGTACTGAACAAAATTAATTAAGTTTGTAAAAAAAATGATAAAACAAGTTTTATTTCTCTTTATATATTCTATTAATCTACATGTTTCTATTTTAATGTCAGTAATTTTAAGCACATCTGCCTAGATTATCAAATCTGGGACCAGAAATTCTAGTTGAGAACAAAGGTATTATTTTTAACTGACATCGTGACAAATTATTTTTTTTTGATTGAAAACAACTACAATTATATATATATAAGTGAATTTGTAAGATAATATCATTGAAACTAACTTCTCATTAAATCCCACTCTCCCCAAATAACACAAGATGAAACTGAAATATACTGAAAAAAATAAAAATCAGGATAAAAATTAGTTCAAAAAACAAGAATAACTTGTAATATGAACTATATTTTCTGGCATTCTGCTAAATTTATTTTTATGAGTGAATTTCACGCTCTTTCACAAACATTTATGATAATTGATTATAGCATATTATTGTTTGTTTTTTATGTGTATTTCGACAGCCTTGGAGTCATCAAACTCAGACCACTAATATATAAAAGTCTTCAGATCTGCATCTATAGATTTTACTGTACATTAAGCGCACCGATATTAAAAGTAGCATTGTCGTAAGTTTTTATACAGTTTATAAAATCTGTATAATTGTCTTATGAGCTATATTTTTGAAATAATAATAAAATTTAAATCATATTTTAAGTGTAATTATACTGTTTTGTATTTTTGATTCCGTTAGTTGTCCTGAATGTCTTCTTCGATGATAAATATCAACAGTGATACGTTATTCTGTACTTTAAAACTATAAAAATTAAATAACACCCTTTAATAGTAACATACAGACCATAATCTTAATTAAAATTTAGTATTCAAAAATCATCTGAAGATGGCACACGTGTTGAAACCGGAAGTATACTCTATTTCATCTTTGATTCAATTTAAATTCACAGAATTAATATTTAGACCTAATATGAAAATAATATCGAATTTTCTAAATTGCATTCATTTATTTTTAGTCGATCCTCTAAATAATTTGTTTTAATTTTAAAATTTTAACAAAGAAAAATATACTTGGTTTTATAACATAATACATTTTTTATAAAAAAAAAAATGATAAAAACTGTCTGTAGATGTAAGCTATTGAATCATATTGTAGATGTAAGCTATTGAAAATTAATTTAATTAAAGATGATAGCTGGAGAAATCTGAAAAGAAAAATTTGTAGAAGAAATATCAGTTTTTTAAAATTTTTGATTTTATTAAGTTGTCTGCGTACAATTAGTGTCTAGGTAATGTGTAGATCTGATAATTAATAATTTATAAATGGATCAATTTCAAATAATTGATTCTATTATAGTAATTTAGCTATAAGTATTTTACATTATCGATTTAAGTAATATTAGTTGGGGTATGATAAAAGAATCTTAATTTTTAGATGACATAAAATAAACTTACAGCTAAATTACTATAATAGAATCAACTATTTGAAATTGATCCATGTATAAATTATTAATCATAAGATCTACACATTAAATAGACACTAATTGTACACAGACAACCTAATACAATCAAAAATTTTAAAAAAAACTGACATTTCTTCTACAAATTTTTCATTTTAGATTTCTCCAGCTATCATCTTTAATTAAATTTTCAACAGCTCACATCTACAATTTATAAAAAATAGACGAGACTGATTCATCAACAAAATAATGCAATAGATTACAGCTTAACCTCCAACCACTTTAAGTTAAGCCATCCAAGTACCAAACTTATCATTCTCAACGACCACTTTTGAAATCTGATCAGATAAATTACTCTTAATCCTAAAGAATGTCATCTTTTCTCATCTACTAGACTATTTCTTTTTTTTAGTAAAAAAACTTGTATGAAAATAATATCTAATGTATATAATAAAATACGAGTATGCTTTTTTCACCGCCTTCAGCACAACAACGGCGAGCCACTGCGCTACCACTCACAATAAAAAAAAAAACTCAAATTGTGTTTTACAGTAGCATGAAATATTATTCTAGAGGTACAGTCGAAAGTTCCTGCCACGTACAAGTTTCATTTTTTACTCAACCGTCGCATAAAAGGAATGTCCAGGGTGATACATACATACATATATATATATATATATATATATATATATATATATATCAGGATATGAAGGAGAATACATTTTCCTATTTCATTCGTGTGTAGATACAAAAAAAGAACGATAGATTACCTGTTTGAAAAGTATATTTGCTTTAAGGGAAAAAAATCCTTAATACCAGCGGTACAACACATCAACGTCATTAAGCGCAGGTTCGTTTGTAAACCCGCGCGACTCGTCATTAATTTTAATATAATATGGCGTCGGTTGGACACGTTCCCCTTCAAATACCATTCCACCTCGTCTATCTACATTTCATAGACTGTTCTGTTTTGTGTTTCAGGAACAACGATACGTCAACAGTCGACGAGAAGCTGGCGCGCCGAGCACAAAGCGGCGCGCACGTTGGGTATAATTATGGGCGCCTTCTTGTTGTGCTGGCTTCCGTTCTTTTTATGGTAAGAACATTTCACGTATGAATTATTGTTAGAGAACGTTTGCACGTTTAAGTGCATTCACGTGTTCGCCGAATCAATCGTAGAAAATATTTCCATCTCAGAAATGTTATTCGAATACCGTGTGATAGTTTTTTTTTAATACAGAGTATCTCAAAAATCACTATCTATTTCAATGATACTTGATGTTTTTTTTTAAAAAAAAAAGGCTACACTAGCATAAATAGATGTACTTTTAGTCCGAATCTGTGTATTTGAAAAGAAAAGTTAATAGATATTTCGAATTTTGTGTAATTTATAAAGTGACCTTCCACACATGTGGAATGGTTAATTGATAACCTCTACGAATATTTAGACAAACTGGAAACCAATTTTTTTTTTTATAATGAGACAAGAGGGAAAAATGGAAATCCGAGGTGGATCTTTAGGGATAATTCATTTAATATTGACCATTGGTCTTCTTGGCTTTATTGTATGGGCTCATCATATATATATATATATATATATATATATATATATATATATATATATATGTCATATATTTATAGAATATATATATATATATATATATATATATATATATATATATATATATATATGTCATATATTTATAGAATATATATATATATACATACATACAAGATTTTTCAAAAAAAATGCAAGCTGTGCGACAACCGATTCTTTTAAGGTCGTTCAAAATTGAAAACTTCAGGGAAGAAAATATAAAATGTTTGATTGGGACAAGAGAGAAAAATGGAAACCTGTGGTGTATTTTTAGGATTAATTTATTCAATATTGACTATTAGTCTTCTTAGTTTTATTGTATGGGTTCATCATATATATATATATATATATATATATATATATATATATATATATATATATGCATACAGGATGCATATATGTATGCATTCAGGAATTTTCAAAGAAAATGCAAGCTATGGGGCAACCGATATTTTTGAGGCCGTTCAAAATTGAAAATTTTGGGGAAGAAAATATAAAATTTTTATACTTGTTTAATTATATTTAATATTTATTTAAGTATAGAAATTATTTATCGGAATTTGATCACGCTTTAGCACTAACAAATTCAATTATTCCAGAATAATCTAACATACAGGTTGTCTGGTAATTTGCTTAGCGTCGCCAATTCATTTAGTCGCTCCTGACTCGTTGTCGATCGTAGAAAGTTTTTAATCCTTTTCAGAACACTAAATGATCTTTCTCCAACTGCTCCATCCACACGCATGGTTAAAACAATTCGGAACATAATCGCTGTATCAGGTAATATGTTTAGGAATCGCAAGTAGATAATTTCTTTAAATAATTCTGCCGGTTTCGTGCGTAGTTGAAAATTCTATTTGTAAACACGCTCCGCCAGTATTAATTCTTCTCCGATTTTTTCATTTATTTTATTTTCGTATTTGTCTTGCAATAGTTTTGCGTTTGAAACTCTATTCTCCCGATCCACTTCATTAACGTTTCATAAAACTTCAAATAAATATCAAATAGGAGAAATGGCTTCAAATCTACGCATAAGTCCATCTATTATTGAATTGAAGATTTTTTCAGAAAGGGTTATATGAAAATATCTTTCAGCAGACGTCTGGTCTTTAAGTCGGCGATTTCTTTTAAATTATTTTTTATGTTGCATTTTTTTTACACTCAACAAGAACTGAGTTCCAGGTTTTCTTGAGTTGTTTTATATCGTCAAGTTAAGAATTGTGAGGCTCGGTGCAGCTTCCTCTTTTGACCCTCCCCTCTAATAGAATCTGATTATACACGAACACTGATCGATTCATTGAAAGCACCAGCCAACACACGAAATCGTCTCTCTGAACAATCCATAACATATAGCCTTGATAACCACCATACATACATACGTATTGATTACACTTCCTTTCAAAGCTCCACCGTTCATTTTCACACACACATACGTATACACCCACATGCACACACACACAGTCAATCCTGTGGCACAACAGTGTCTCGAGCACTCAACTTAAAAGGACCCGGAGGCGTTAGTATTGTTAATACTCTACCTGCGGTCCGCCCCCGCGAGATTACGTAAACTAATCTAACGAATGATTAACTTTGCACTTGATCTTCAGATAATTGACTCGCCGTTCGTTCGTGTATCGGCCCCGAACCGACCGATCATTATTCTTTTGTGTCAAACGAATCTGACTCCGCCGAGTTTTAAAACTAGTTTCGAACGGATGCGACGACGGCAGAACGGAAAATTACTTTCGGCGGACGAATGGCAGTCGGTAAAATGCATAAGATTAATGCGATCGTGTCGATTCAGAGGCCGGCCTTGAATTTCGAACGCGCGCCCTTGAACTATAATAGAGCAGGCCGTATGTTTTCAGATTGTTCACGTGCTGTAGGTGTTAACCTCGAACGGGGGTTGGATACGATGGGGATGTGGGGCGATCACATGAGGTGTTACGTCGAGTATAGTTACAGTTCACAACGGTGTTGTTTTTCTTTTCCAGTATGATAGATCGGTGAAAGGGTTTTCGAACTGAATCAGTTTAGTACTGTTTGATTTTTTTTCGAACAGATAGTTTTCATTCTATTCTATTTTTTATTATATAGGTTGATTATGAATCAAAATTGATTTATATAGGTTTCTACATTGAAGGTTAAATTTTACAATATACAAATCGATAATGAATTCTTTTTTACTCCACAAACTACAAACGAAGTCTAATCAAAAATGTTCAATAAATCATTAATCATTTTTTGGTTCTATGCTTATGTATTGCATATGCAAATTAATTCAGTACCCTTTTTTATAGAAAATTAATGTTTATTTACGGAAAAATCGAATACATTTGCTACAATGCTCAAAATATCTTCTATTATTTTGTATAACTTTTTTCCTCTGTCGGGTCACTGACGAATATGTTGTCAAAAAAAAGATGGCGGCTTTTAGTCGATGAAATCGTCAATGGAGTTTCTGACCTCTTTTACTGTTTTAACATTTCTTAAACATGATAGTTCTTTTCTCTACCTTTTTAGATTTAAAAATTTATTCATAATAAATTTCTTTTAAGTAGATTTTTATTTTACTTTGCCATTATTTTCCTTTTGTACTTTTCAGCTCTAAAAATTTATTCGAAATAAATTTCTAAAATTACCACCAATTAAATCTTTTCTCTCCTTTTCAGGTCTTAAAAATTATTTTCAGTAAATTTACAAATCAATTTCTTAGATTTCTATATCATTTACCAATTAATTTATTTTTCTGTCTTTCTGTCCTAAACATTTATTAAAAATAAATTTACAAATTAATTTCAAAAATCTTTGTTTCACTTGCCAATTATTTGTTTTCTCTATCTGTCAGGTCTAAAAATCTATTCCAAATCAATTTACAAATAAATTTCTGAGATATTTATCTCACTTGTCCATTAGTTCTCCTCTCTGCCTATCAGGAATGAAACTGTTGTAAATAATGTTCTAAGATTTTTATCTCACGTGGATATTAGTATTTTTCTGTATTTTTCAGATCTAAAAGTCGATTCTAAATAAATTTGTCACATGCATTTCTAGTATTTTACTTGTTATAAATAGATTTGTCAAATGCGCATGATCAAAGATTAAAATATTCAATAATTGAACATTTTAGATCAAACAACTTTTTAGTAGATTGACTGAAAAATTAATTGGTAAAAGCGATTTCATCCTCGATATTAAAACTATATTGATTTTAAAGATGCTGAGTGAAAGTACAAAAACGAATATATATTTTCATAAAACTAATTCACTATTAAAACATATTTAAAACTGAACTTCCATTATGATGAAATTTAAATAAAACCTTTTTAATTTTTAATCAGCTTTATATAAAGATATCTCATAATTTTACCAGTTTCCACGTTCAAAGATGTTTCAATATGAAACTAATTTATTATATCAATTTATTATGATGATTTATATTCATTATTGAAATTAAATTTAACCACACAAGAGTTAAGTTACCTGTGAGGTCGGTATTAAAATTTATAATCAACATAAATCAATGGTTCATTCTAATGTAGATAGTATTATAAAACCATAAAAAAATATTTTATGAGACTATGAACGATTTTCTTATTATCATCTTAAAGTTATTGTGTTCAATGTGTCCTTCTTTTATTACATGAATAAATAAAAAGTGTTATTTGAAGAAACATTACATTCATTCAAATTACCGTATAATATTTATAAAAAAGTGTTTTAATCATTTTCTGAATTATTTTATAGACTTAACGTTTTTTATATTTTAAATTTTGATAGAAAAAAAGATAAATTTTATATACCATGAAATATTATTAATACTTTATTCTTTCAGTCTTTCTTTTGACTCAATTAGGCGTCTATTTTCATTTCTATTAAAGAATAGACGGAACATATTCCATAATCAGGTAGATATTAAAGACTTTCAGTCTTGAACCTCTGTCTAGTAGTGAAAAACAGACTATTGTCTCAAAAGAACGAAAACCGACAGGACAAATTGTTAAAAGGATCACAGATATAAAAATGTACAAATATTTAAAGATATGGGTTGTATAACATGTTTGGAGATTTTTTACATTCATATTTAACTATTTTTCTTTAAATGTGGGTGCAATGATGAATGGTAAACAAGAGAACATATTTTATTAGAATATATTCTGTATGGAAAAGTGGTATCACGGCGGGTTGAATCCTCGAATGTTATCAGATTATTATTAGAATATTCTTAAATTTCGTATAAACGAAAATGTTCCTCTAAAGTACTTTAATTAAATTTTCACAAATCAATTTATTTTCGTTCTAAAGAACTGATAACATTTTTTGTGTTCAAAAATGTTTAATGAAGAAATAATCGATTATTAAACTTTTTTGATTGGGAAAAAAATGTGGTTTATGGACAGAGAAGTAGAAATTCATTTTTGAACGTAATTTTTCTGATTTTTATTTATTGATTTCTAATAAGCGTTTTTGATTTTGTAATTTGTTTTTAAAGAAAGTATTGTTTCTTGTTATAATATTTTAAGAGAGATGTTTGAGTTTAGGATAAGAGCTGCAAGAATAAAATTGACATTTAATGCTTTTGATAAATGAAAATTGATTTACTGTCCAGTTTATTAAATTGTTTCATCAAAAAAAATAACATTTTAAAGAAATGAATCAGAAAGAATGTCTCTAGGAAAGTTAAATTCTTTTTTAAAAAGAATAATCATATGATTTTAAACTCCGATCCGTTCTCATCCCGTTCATCCCTTTATCCTGTCGATCACCACGTTAAAAGTAATACACAAAAAACGATGAGTAAATCTGTTACAAAAGAGGACTCCATCTCGACAAATCAAGATAACACGGCGACAAAGATTCCGAGTAGGTGACTGTGAACCGGACGTCAACGGGGCGACGGTGCCGAAAGCAAAGAAAAAAAATGAAATTTTAAATCGATCACACGATTTGCTACGACCGCCATGAACCCGCGACCGTGACCTTCTTCAGCAGGTGTACGGAAGAGCGGCAGAGACGTCTATATACTATCGCCACGTCTCTAACGAGCTCAAATCCGAGCCAATATGAAAGGGCCCCTGGATGGCGGCGGTCCGTGGGGATGGGTGGAGGTGAGGACGGTGTACGAAACGAACGAGATTGAACGGAAATTCGCCATTATTATTATTCACGTCATGGTCGCGCCGACGCCTTTTCTATTCCGACACTTAAGCTGAAGGTGTGCCGTCTCGCTCGCGTGAAGACATTCTTTTTCCTTACAAACACACACACACACACACACACACATATATATATATATATATATATATATATATATATATATATATCTGAGGGGGTCACTGTTATAAAATCTTACTAGTGTTGAAATATCGGATATGAGTCTGAATAGCATTTGAACGAAAAATGGAAATTATCAGATAGTTTTCGCGTTAAATTCACGTGCGATATCCGAATCTTCCCTCACAATCTAACCATTTATATGAACCATAAAAATAGTGATAACGAGAGTATTCGATGAAAGTGGAAATACAATTATCTATATTTTTTTCTATACCAACAATTCTCAACGGTTGCACGTATCACTGAACACTATGATTCGATTGAATGTTTTCAGTTTATTTTTTCCAAATACACATACATGTGCCGATCTCTCTCTCTCTCTCCCTCTCCCTATATATATATATATAATATACATTTGATTCTGGTGATTTCCTACTTTTAGATTATCTGTTTGCTAAATGTTTTCAATAACGTTAAACTCATTAACGACCAAACCCACTTTTAGACAACCAATATCAATGAAACCTAATGATGGAGTATATCGGGTGTTAAGTAAACGCTCAAGCTTATCCCTATATGAAAATACTGGGAACTAGTGATAACATTGTTAACTATAGTACAACTAGAAACAAGTTGCACATAGCGTTACATTACATTTGGCACAGTACGATCTCCGCTTTGATTTGCAGGGTTCTAAATTAATGTGTATCTAAAAATATTTGTATTAAAATATAAAGAAATAAATAGATACAGGTTCGAAATCAATTACTGTGAAAGATTTATCGATTACTGTGAAAGATATTATAAAATATTATAAAAAATTATAATATTTTATTCATGAAAAAAATATTATAATTTTTTGTGGTCGTCAAGTGGCATCATTCACTGCAACTTCTTAAATCCTGATGAAACAATAATAGCAGAAAAATATTATCAGGAAATTGAAAAAATGCATGAGAAGCTGCATAGTTTACGGCCAGTCAAGCGAAGGGGACCTATTCTTCTTCTTGACAACGCCTGACCACACATCTCACAAATGACATTAAAAAAAATAAATAAACTAGGTTATGAACCCTTACCACACCCACCTTATTTTCCGGTCCTGTCTCCAGCAGATTATTATTTTTTTAAACATTTGAGTAATTTAGTACGAGAGAAGGTTTTCAAAGATCAAGCATCAGCTCAAAGCGCTTTCGATGAAAACGTTAATTCCACGACTCCAGAATTTTATCTTGTAGGAATAAACAATCTTGTTTCCAGTTGAAAGAAATGTGTGCAGACCAATGGTCTTTATTTTGATTAACAAATGTAATTTTTAACTGATATATGCGTCCTTTACTCGATACATAAAAACCGTAATTATTTTTGCACCAACCTTATATATATATATATATATATATATATATATATATATATACATATACTTAAAACTTTGTATACAAATTTTAATGACACATAACAACCAATTTGATTCTGTTGAGAATCCATCGAAGTGTACGAAATGTATATACAAATATATTTGATAACATGAGCACAACTTTCTTCTTAAGTAAAATTCTTAAAAATATTAACTTGAATATTGAACACACAAAAAAATAATACTGATTTTTTATTAATTTAATAATCCATCGAGTCCTCCCTATCTTTCTCATTCTTCTACGTATAACGGGATCATGTGATTCGTTGAACAGTTTCCACCATACTAAAATAAATATAAAATATTTCTTCCGATAAGAATTTTTCTTAGGAAATATCTACTTGAATTCTTTTCGTTGTATGAAATATTTTATTATCAATATATATGTATATATATATATATACGTGTGTGTGTGTATGTTTTTGAAATATTTTCATACAATTATAATTTATCTTGTGGTAATAATATCGGTTTTAATTTCTAATATACTTGTAATTTTTTGTTAATATCAAAATAATCTTTATAAAGAAAACTGTCTTGGAAATATATTAAAAATTATGAATTTTAAATAAGAACCGACTCTAAAAATCTATTAGCGATTCGAGATTCTAAGAATAGATTACATTTTTTTTATTTTATTTATCACTTGTTATCATTAAAAATATTCATTATTTTATTACGAGTAAAAATCAATTCAGTGCTTTTGCTTTGAATCAATATATATATATATATATATATATATATATATATATGTATATATATATAAATATATATAAAGAGAGAGAGAGAGAGTGAGAGAAATAATATGGTATTAAAATTGTTCAAGGTGCCAAAGATAATCTCTTTATGAATTTTACATCATTACAACGAACCTCTTATAAATATTACACCGTTTCTTTAAGCGATATAATTACAAATTTTGAACATCCGTGGGCGTCTTATTCCAAGATTAATATTCGTAAATGTGTGTATATGTACACACACACACACACATAAATAACCATTCTATAAGTATATTATTAACACAAAACGACCGCCCACGTTACAATTTTCATTCGAGAGTCAGTCTCATGAATGAAACCGAAACTTTCACATTTATACACAGACAAGCAAGAAACGGTCTTAAATTTTTAATCATCTGGTCGCCGTCGGGACGAATCGATATGAGTAATACTGAATTGCGACGTTTCGATCATTTAAAAATGAAAAAAAAAATATCGGAACAATGTCGACAGGATGTCGGCAGCGAAATTATTCGACGATGGTTCATGTTGACATATTTTCTTTTATCGATGTTCTTTAAACAAATACTATCGATGCGTCTCAGTTTTCTTCAAACGGGTTTCTGTATGTGTCATTCTACAACGACGTTGCGATCAAAGCTCGTTGTATTTATTAGAACTGGAATATCGTTTTCATCAAAATATAATATCGTTGGACGTGCGATACATTTAGTGACGGTTCGCTCTGACACTTTTTAATAATATGATATTGGTTTTAAAAACAAAATTATATTTTTAGAAAGTTTAATGAAGATGAGAAATGGAATGAGATAAATTCAAAACGTCGGTCCTTATTCGTTTCCACCTTAGCTCTTTTCCTTAAGACATGTATTTACAATTACTATTATTATAAAATTATCGATCGAAATTTGACAGAGTAAGCTTAGCTCTAAACTAGAAAGAGGTGATTTATATAAATTGTTCTTGTGATGAGTTCTTTCGGATCAGTTAAGTGCTTGTTATTCACTACTAGTTTCAGTACGCCTGACATACTGAGTAGATATGACCTAACTTTATAATTAAGAACTAAGATTTTAAAACAGAGTTGTGATTGATTCAATTCAAGGACACAGAATTATTTTTTTTCTGATAAAATTATTCAAAAATACCTAGAACATTGATGTTTAATCCTACTTTAAATTTTTAACACATTTCCTGATAATAAGAATTCATAAAACATGTATTTTACAAAACAGCCTCGCACAAATCTTATTTATTCGATTTGAAGATGGAAACACTTGTTAGAACAAGAAACTGTTCCGTTAAATAATTTAATAATCTGATCACAAACAGGATATTTCACAAGCTAATCATTCAATTTGATTTTTTTTTTCAAAATTCGCATTCATAGTTCATTTGCGTATTCTATTGCAAGGTATATTTTTTGAAATCTTCATTTTTTTAAAAAAGAAACTACAAGGCTATAAGAATCAATTTTAATTCAGTACATGGAAAAAAATTTAAGATATTTCTTTCATTCGGATTTCTGAAAAAATATACGAATATGAAATCGAATTCAAGTAAATATGAATAAAATAAGATTCGAGCCATCGTCTACAAAGAGATACTTTTTTTTTAATAAAAATCGTATCTTCATTCGAATTCATTTCGGCGTACACGGAACAAGCGAACCCCGTCATTTCACATTATCAAATCCTGTTGCAATATTATCACAAACGGGAACAAGAAAAAGAACATCCCGTGCCCGTGCCTACATCTTCCGTTCAAATTAAATAATGAAAATTCCCGTGTCACAACAGAATCCAAACACGTGCGGTGAACATATTTCGAATACGTAAATGACGGATGGACTTTACTTAGACAGGGGTCAAACCCTCAACAGTTGGCCTGACAGCCTCGAGCTGTTACCGCTGATGTACGCATACATGCATATACAAACACTGGACCTCACTCACTCGCCGTGCCGCATATTACTATGAAAATCTGTCGTACGCAGCCAAAAATGTCTTGATGCGATTTGCGACGGTGCGGAGAAACCAAAACATAGTTCTGATCCTAAACAAACACTGTGTATTCAATTACAATAGTAATAATACGAGATGGTACATTTGTAAGGACTCGCACGCTGACCGCTCAATAACCATCTGTCGCGTGGGCTGAAAAGCTCTTTGCAGAAAATATGTGCCTTTTTCGCAACGAAAACTGATATCTTTATATCCGAACATCACGCATTTCGTCAGAATATGTACAAGGTGCGTCAGAAGAACGGAAAATATTTCAAAACGCAATAACTAAATATTTTTTTTTTATTTTTATATAATTTTGTAAGCATGATTCTTAGTATATCGGGCAATTCATTTCTTAAAATTTTGATAGATGAGTACCATTTCGACGCACGCATTCATAAAGTCTTATTCGGAAATTTCCCATGAGTCTTTACATGTCGTATGGTCTTGTGATAACCAAATTTATCTCTTGTGTAAATACTCATTGTTCCAACACCTCAGTTGTCCTGTGAATTTGATCACCTGTGA
This sequence comes from Acanthacorydalis orientalis, assembly GCA_034766995.1. NCBI lineage: Eukaryota > Metazoa > Arthropoda > Insecta > Megaloptera > Corydalidae > Acanthacorydalis > Acanthacorydalis orientalis. Next base: position 34,013,149 of record CM068322.1, on the reverse strand, counting down.
TAAACCAGAAGGTGTTTTTCCAAATTTCTATCGTAAAGAACGAATATTGTTTATGATTTCAATATCAGTCCTTATAAAATACTGCCAGTATTTCTTCAAACGATTACTGATACCATTAGAATTTGTTAATTTGTGAATTATTTATCGACAGAATATCAGAAATGCTTGTACGCCAATTGAAAAAAGATATAGCATTTATTCGACAAAAAGTATTGTATAGAGTAGCGATTATGAAATGAAAACATTGTTCTTATCAAAAATATCAAATAATTTATTTCAATGACGATCATGCCAATATTTTCAGAGAGCTAAAGTCCAAAAAAAAGATTTTTCTGCATTTTAGTGCTGTACAGATGATGACGTTGTCATCGGAATAGGTACAAGTAATAACTACAAGTGATTAATAATCAATTATTCAATATTTTTGATAAAAATGTTTAATAGTAAGTGCAGAGAATGAAAGATGAATTTCTGTATTTTTTTTCTTTCCGCGTATCTGGATTTAAAGTATTTTTTGTCCTTGAGGTCCCTATTCATTATTTTTATTTGTCCATTATCGATTTCGTCTTTCGACATCTTCAAATGGATACGTACCATCCTTCAAGTACCTTTCTAAGGATGTCGAGAGACGAAATCGATAATAAAGAAAAAAAAACAAGAATAGTAACCTCAATGACAACAAATATCAATTAATCAAAGTGAATTTAGCAACCTTGCCAGAACTAGATTCTAGAAAAATATTAAATTCATCTTTGTATAAATATTCATTGTTTCAACACCTCAGATATCCTGTGAATCTGATCACCTGTGATATCCAGAAATTTTTTTTCCAAATGTCTATCGTTAAGAACGAATACTGTTTATGATTTTAATATCAGTTCTTATAAAATACTGTCTGCATTTTTTCAAACGGTTACTGATATCATAAGTATTTGTGAATTTGTGAATTATTTAGCAACAGATTCAAAACTAAACTGTGAGAATCAGAATTATATTTAAAAAGTACTATATATATATATATATATATATATATATATATATATATATATATAGATATATATATATATGGAAACCAGAAAAGCATGCAAGCGAATTAAAAACCAAATTAAAAAAAAATCTTCTTCAAAAAAAAAATTAAAGTTGCCATTAATTTGAAAATTCGAAATTAAAGTCTTAAAATTTAATCAAATTATACTAATTAATTAATAACAGAGATTTTTTTAAAAAAAAACATTAAAAAAGAACAATTTTTTAATTCAACATGATTGCACATGACGGTTTTGTATATAAGAAAAACGCAATAAAAGCTAAAAGAATTCGCTTGAACAATCTCCAATTGCAGTCATTGCACTCAAGAGATGTAACAGCGGCAAATACCTTTCTAACTTGCCATAAAGCTATCACGACGATAAACACTTCATCTATCTAACATTCTATTATTTTTAATGAAAAATTATATTACTATTTTACTGCTGGGAATTTTTTAAAAAATATATAGCGCTAAACTTGTGTATATACATCCCCGTTGAGCTATCAGAATAGTTTTCTGAAACTCTAGCTTTAAAAGAAGCAGCGTTAAATAAAACCTCTTACAATAAATCACGTATTTAATAAATCATGCATTTAGATATTTCGATACAACATTAATAAAAATTAAAACCCAGTTAAAAATAATGAATTTCTTATTTTTCTATAATTATTTGTTTATTTGGAAACTGTATTTTTTTTAATTCACGAATCAGTTCACTTTTATAAATGTATCTACTCAATACAATGTTAGAACGTTAACAATATGTGTTAAAAATTGCAAATTGTATTCGTTTCCACTATTCAGTAGGTTGCAAAGCCTGTAAAATCATATATAATATATATGATTAACTCAATTAATGCTATATTGAAATAGCGTTAATTGAGATAGTGCTAAACGAATTTTGTCTGTATATACAAGGTGAGCTAAAGGAATGGAAAAATTTCAAAATGAATGATTAGATGAATTTTTATTTTTACATAATTCTGTTTATATATTCTTGTTGGGTATATTAGGTCATTTTATTTTTTTAAAATAATATTTAATATTAATTTATTAAAGTTCGAATCGCGCATAAACAATAATTAAACATAATCAAAAGTAATTTATTCATCTTGTTTGATCAGATTTTTTCTGAGTTGAAAAAAAAAATTAATTTGTGAAATTAGATAGAGTGTCAGAACTGTATGCTAACAAAACAGTATTAAATATCTTCTAATACAAAATTATAAAAAGGAGATACATAGAATGTATAAGAAATAATTAATTGAAAAGGAAAAAAATAAGAAATAAGATCCTACTGGATATTAAAAAAAGCATCTATTTATTTTAATGATTGATCAAATTTAATCAACATAAAATTGACTACCCAATCACTGTTTACCTTTAAACAGAGTTAAAAGCGACGTATGAAATTTAGAGATAAACAGAGATCAAATAACAAATTCTGATAAAATTGATTTTCCTTAGAACGCTTCTCGTTCGAGGAAAAAACCCCGTCGAACGTCGTGAATGAAAAAAAGCTTCATTAAAACGTGTACTTCTCGAAAAATAATTAACTGTTCTTACCTTACACATTCTATAAATACTTGAACGAGTTTAATAATAGCCTCTTTAGACATAATAACACTTAATCGACGTGAAGATTCAATATACACTTGAAGTCGACCATTGATCCAGAAACGAAGAGACATCTGATTAGCAGGGAATTTGTTTTCGATTGTATTAAACAGTGAACTGAATTTTCGTATGATGTCAATTTAAGCGGTCGTCGAGTATCTGTGAATTTCGTTTAGTTTTGTCACGTTGTTTTAACTCTTTGTGTACTGTCGGAACTTTCAAGTCTCATGAACGACGACTGATATTAATTGATCAATGATTTAACATTCACCTCACAAGACTTTTATGTCTGAAGTAAGAAAAATATTTTTTGAAAAAAAATGCGTTTTAAAATATTATTATTTTTTGTATTAAAAATCACACTGTTCCATTTCTTTCATTTTAATTAATTCAATAAACAGAGGGTTAAAACGGTATATTATGAGAAATTCATTCACTTGTCTATATTCTATAATAATTCTAATAACTTGATTGATAAACTGAATGTGTAATCCTTCTCTAGTCCAGTTTTAATACTTTTGACATATCTTGTTCATATGTAATATTAAATGAATTTCAAACAAACTTGTAGTCAAAAATTTTTAATAAAAAAAAATTTGATAAAAAATGTATGTAGGATTAAAATTAATATAGTAGAGTACACATTTTTCCGTAAAAATGTTTCAAAATATTGATACAGTAATAAGAACTCAATATAAATATATTTAAAAGAGTTAACCTTTAAAAAAACATTGAATTTATTTTCGACGTTTATATTTCTTTACACTCTGACATTTCTGTTGAAAATTATAAAACAGCTAATTAATTAATTAATTAGATAAACATCTGACAAACTAAATATTTTTGTTCAATTATAATCAATTAGTAATTTTATAAACATGGACACAGTTTATTATATTTTAACAGACAGTTTTGTTTACGTTAATGAAATATTTTTGTTCTAAATTGATAAAATTATATATATATATATATATATATATATATATATATATATATATATAGGGTGATTCAAATTAAGCTTCCACAAAAAAATATTAAAAAAAACATGATATCCTTCATTTAGTACTTTGGTTCAATTGTATTTTAGTAGTGAATTGATCTAAAATACTAAATAAAATATACTATGACTTTTCTTAACTCTTGCTCCCTTTTTTAATACTTCCATGTGGAAAAGTCAAAATTGAATCATCATATATGTATATATATATATATATATATGTTTGTGTGTGTGTGTATTTTCAATGAATGGTCTCTTTCTAACATAATAAATCCAGTAAGAATCTTTTTTTAGATTTTTCTTTTATATGACAATCATATGATTCATTGAACTGTTCTCGTTTGTTCGCAATGAAATAATTATCTTTCCTCGAGCGAAATATCATGAAATTTTTTTACTCTGTTTCGAAAATATTCTGAAAACAGATATATATTATATATATATATATATATATATATATATATGTCTATCAAAATGTATTGTGAAAGTGAAAGAATCCATAATAAACGCATATATTGATGTTTCAATATTGAATTTCATTGTCATTTATAAAGCGTTCGAGTAAAAGTATTGTAAATTTCATACAAACAGGAGTTTTAATTAAAAGTTAGGTTTTCTGGTAAAAAAGCCTTTGAAATTTTCGATTTTTAGGTACAAATAAATGATGAATGTGCTGTGCTTTGAATGACGAATGTGATGAAAGCTTTTACTGAAACAGACAGATTTTACATACAAGTTTTTTTTCTGATAATTGAATTAAAATTGTTTTTTTCCTCAATTCTGCAACTGTGATTTCAGAAAGTATAATAGTTATTTCTAATAGAGAACATTTAATAAAATTATATTTTAATTGTACTAGCAGGCTGTTTGTTCGCTGCGCTCGTCAACCCCCGGGGGTGCTTCGCTTCCTCCTCTTCTAACAAATAACAGTAATTAACAAATAATCCGCGTGAAATGTAAGTAGTAAAATTGTTATTGGAAAAGTTTATTAAAATTAATATAACAAAATACAATATTACAATGTGTAACACTTTTTTTTACTCTAAAGCTTCAATGAATATACTACTTTGAATAAATTTCTTATCATTTTTACACTGAAATCGTATACTCTTTTTTGTTGTACACCGTAAAACAGGACACTGATTATGTGACTGATATCATACAATCAGAACAGATACCACGTGACCGATATCAGTCAATCAGAGAACGAATGAAATGCTTGCATAGCGTTGGGACCAATTTTTAGTTATAGGAAGAAATGCATTGAAAAGTAGTTAAAAAATGTGTTCCTGTAATCGACAAGATTTTAATAAAAATAATAAATATCCGTAGATAATATTTTTAACTAGCATTCCTGTTGAATCTATTTGCATTTTCGAAATTCTTTAAGAATATGTTTTATAAATTTTCACAAATCACTTTATTTTTCATCTCAAAAATCATAAAAAAAATAATCCGATCAAAAATAGTAATGAATTTTATTCTAGACATAGAAGAGTTGCATGATGAAACGTTGATGACTTAATATCAGTTTTTATTTATGAGACTTGAAAGTTGTAATAGTACATAAAGACTTTAGAGATTTTCCATAACTCAATATATATACTCGTAAATGTAGATTCTCCAGGAATAAATAAAATATAGATAAATATTACGGAAAGGATAGTTGAAACCACAAATATTCTAAAGTTTCTATTTTAAATTTACAAATTTAAACAGTTTATAGATGAATTTATATATATATATATATATATATATATATATATATATATATATATATATATATATATATATAAATGATCCAGTGATGATAAAGTCTTTCGCATGACTTGTATTTATGAGCAGTCAAGTTTTTATTTGCTTGCAGAGGAAAAAAATAATTCAATCGTTGAAATCTCTAATAAGTAATTTCCTTCCCCCTCTCTCTTTATATATATATATATATATATATATATATATATATATATATATATATATATATATATATAGGTTTATTCATTATCACAGCAAAACAATGATTTAGTATGAATTTTTCATTAGTGAATTTTATTCAGGAACATTCTGTATACAGATAGAAAGATAGAGAGATTTATGTATACTTATTTATTCTTAAGAAAATGTCCCTATGAAAAACACAAATTTTCCTACACCCACGTAATTTGCGTTCCAAAAATAAATGCAGAAGATTGTAAATTTATACTGTTTACAACAATATTCGACGAATTCGCCGATCTTAACGAAACGCTTCGGTTATTTGTCTCTGTTCGACTTTAATTAAACTCAGCTTCTTTTATATATCAAATAACATTATTTCTTTTACACATTTATTTTCATCGGTATAAAAGGAGCTGTGCAAACGATGAAGATATAATTTTTTTCTTCCTTTTAACTTATCATGTTACATTTTGGGTGTATTATTTTTATTGTCTTAGATCGGAGAGGTTCGTCTTTTTAATAGTTTTAGAGGGTTATAAATGAATTAATCGATGTAAAAAAATGCAGTCCGTTCTAAATTCCTAAATGATGATTTAAATGTATTAAGTCTTGAATAAGAACAGATTAGACACTATGTGCATTATTCTCAAATTAGATTCCGTCATTCTCAAAGCGTAGAGATATAAAAAAATATCCTTTCTTTTTCAAAAATGAATACTTTTCTCACCTCACAAATTTCTCTGACCAAAAGTATTTAATAATAGTGTGGAAAACTAATTTTCCTAAAATTTTATTAAAATTTCATAAATGTTTCTTTTTAGAAACTGTTTTTTTTTTTTATATATGGATTTTTATTTAATTATTTATTATGTATTTTATTTAGCAGTGAATGACAAGATTTAGTAAAGTACTTTACAGTTTTTATTTTGTGCCTCTTCCTTCCGAAAATAATTTATTCGACTTTCATAATTGATCATTAATTATATTTTTCTAATCTAATGAATTAAGAAAATTAAAATGAAATGCGTATAATCAAAAATGATCAATTATTTATTGAATATTTTCGATCAGAACATTTGGAAGGATAAAAAAAGAATTAATTTATTAAAATGAATTTGTCGACTGTATCAGAAAGGTATTATGAAAAAATGATAGAATTGCATTCATAAATATCAATCAGAAATAGTTAATAATCATTTATTGACCATTTTTGATTATAAAGTTTTCTTTTTTGTTTACAGTGGAAAAATAATTCAATGGTTGAAATCTCTAACAAATAATTTCTCTACTTTATCGCTGTTCCATGTCAATTGCACTGATCTAAAAATCAACCTTTGTTAAAATCACTTCCTTTTCGAGACTAATTAATATTCGAAAGATTCAAAAGTGAAATTAACATCACTTTATATATATATATATATATATATATATATATATATATAGGGCACTTTCTTCTCACATAAAAATTGGTAACTCAATTATCTTAACGAATGAAGTGAAAAGCTTAATATAATTTTAAATTCATTTAAAAATCACGAACAAAAGAACATAAAAATTGGCGTTTAACAGAAAATCTAATAAAAAAATGTCGCGTTGAAAATACAGAGAGCTTGTTAAGTGTTTAAAGGGATTTTTTTCGATTTAATCACATCGCTCGTCAAATAAAAGTGTTTGAATAATGAACTCAATGAATGTATTTTTTTTCCTTACCCATTTCGATTTTTTATATCGCGTCACTGAACTCTAGCTCTCAATATTATATATATATATATATATATATATATATGGAGAGAGAGAGAGAGAACGAAAAATATGGAAATTGTATAAGCTTAAAAGTTTCCAATACAGAATAAATATTGAATAAATTGTGTTCGATACGCATTAAAGTACATTTTAATAAACGCCATCGTTTATATATATAGATTCAGCTTTTGTAAATCGAATTTTAACAATCGTATCAATTAATTGATTTGAATTTTTTTTTGTTATTTATGAAAAAGGTATACGTTTAGAATCGGTCAGAGAAAATTGAAAATTCTGTTAGAAAGTATATTAATTTTATATATTTCCCTTTCATAACGGTTTGATGGTAAGTTTTGTATGAATATATTGTAAATTTAATGACTGTGACCTTTTAGTATTATTTATATCGATAAGCACTTTAAAAGTATTAAAATTTATATCTCAACATCAACGTCTTTATAATTCTCCTACATTGATTTATATTTCCGTATCTTTGTTTATATATTTTAATTACTGCTTGATTAAAATGTTTAAACAATATCTTTAAGGAAGTAATATATATATATATATATATATATATATATATATATATATATAAACCATGCCTTTTTTAATTATCGCTTATTTCCATTTCGTTGACTATGCTATCATCCTCAGAATCTTACTGTAAATTAAGTGTAAAAAATAATTCGGTACCTTTAAATTTAATCAGTCTAACTCTGTTTTAAATTTAAACATATTTTATATATATTATATTTATACTGATATTTTATATATCAGTTTATAAATTCACTTTCTTATAACGTTGTCGTCGTTTGGAGTAAAAAGAAGAGAGTAAAATTCATTTATTAAGATTATTTATATTCATTTTTCTGATCGAAAAATATCAATAATTGATTATTCGTCAATTGGATCTCGATGGCGATACAATCATTCCCAAAGTGCATATTATATATATATATATATATATATATATATATATATATATATACCTTAAAACGTACAAAGGCCCTATGAGTGAGATACAATTTTCCACTGACATAAGATACAACCATTTTCGTTGATCAAATTCACTATAAAATGTACACATCTCGTCCGTCGGGAAACTCAATCTCCCCGCCGCGTTTTCTCGTACGTAGGCGCAATAAAGTCTTTGAGAGAATCATTTTAGTATCTTTTTTCTTTTCGTTTCTCCGCCAAGAATTCCGCAACAAGATAAGGCGTATTATTCACATCGTGAAACTGTATATTTACACTCAACATATACCGATAGAGAAGTTTTATTTTTTCGCTTGCCCATAAAAGACACACACCCGCGTACGAATCAATTTAAGGGTGTGTGTATTTTTTTCGGTATAAATTGATATAAATAATTGCATTGGATTTTAATAAATCAATTCTTCATTCGTTTCTGATTAAAAATGTTCAATAATTGATTGATGATCGTTCTTAGTTATTGTTTGTGCGCATTTCGATGACAATGATGTCGGATTCAAAGCGTTTAAACACAGATTGATATTTTTGTATCTAAATATGCCTTGTTTATTAGGAGAACAATTCGATGATTTTTTTTTATAGAAAACTAGTGTTTATTTAAGAAAAAAATTGAATATATTTCAATCTTCAAAATATTCTCAATTATTTCATATAATTTTGATCCATCTTCCAGATAACTGATGAATTCCTTATCGAAAAACAGATGACGGCTTTGAGTCGACGGTTTTCGGACCTCTTCCCTCGTTTAACATTTTTTTTCATGTTCTGTACGTTCATAACATCTTCCAAGGAAGCTAATAAAATCATTTCTGAGATTTAGGTAGGATTTTTTTCGATTGGAATGCGAAAAGTATGCAATGCTTAATAAGGTGTTTTTTGGAAGCCGTCGTTTTCTAGTATTATTTTGTGAGGTTATACCAACTGCTTGGCCAAGATATATAGTTTTTTGAATGTTAGAGTTGATACTTCAAAATCGTACAATGATGAGAAACAGAATTATGGCTGATTCAATTTAAAGACACTAAAATAAATTTATACATAACATTTTTATGTGTTTTAAAGTTTAAATTATTTGATATGGTCGAAGGTTGATTTCAAAATGTGACTATGCTCCATGTTTATTTCTCTGATCGGTGTATGGAAGTACAAACGCATTTCATTTAAAATAAAATTCGAGAATATAAAGAGCGTGTACTACCTACATCTCAGCCAGACGTGCACAAGTTGTTCCAATCGATAGAAACTCATTCAAACCGTCACATTTCCTGTCCAAACAAGCCACCGGGAAAAAAAGAGAAACAGAACCCGACGCCCGCACAGTCGAATCGTTACGGGTCACGTTTCGGACGCCTCGCGAAAAATACACGCATTAATTCGATTTCAATTTTATACAGGGCGAGTGGCACCGTCACGCATAAGTCGGGACGCCGGCGTCTATTCCCGATAATCGTATTAAATAGTTTCCCGTCGCGAGACGTTTGCACGGGACTCGGCCGCGACGTATGCGAACTCTCGCGGGAAACAGACTACATTCCCTGCTAGATATTTACTTCTGGGAACCGTCGACACTCGCGAAAAAAGGGAAAATCGAATTAACCAGAGAAAAGAATCTCTCAAACACCCACACACACACACACACGTGTGTGTGTGTATGTTTTCAGGTATTCAATAGAGTCTACGCGTTTGCTGTTGAATAACAGTAACCGAAAATCGTAAAAATCCAATCGAATTTTATTCTAGCGCGTATGATGTTGGCGAAACGTGTATAATTCGATTGATAAATAATATCTAATTACATTCGGTTCATCCCCGTACGATTGTGTGTCGATTCGACGGGTTCGTTTGAGTGAATTGCCAACGTACGTGCCGAAAATCGACGAATCGTTTTTTTTTTAGAATAACCGAGTGTCTTCCCTTTTATTTTCTTGGACGGAAATACGTCGTTATTTTTATATGAAATTCGATTGGAACGAGTTTCAATAAAGAGACAGTCTGAAAATGGTCACAAAAGCTGCACGATTCCCTACCATTCGGCTGATTATTCGAGTTTGAGGGCGTTTCGACAGCTTAACGCCCGAACACAAATTATAATTTAAAAAAACACACACCCTGTTTGCACGCTTGCGCGTTCGAATCATTTTTCAATTCGAACGCTAAATTATGAGTGACAAACACTTAAAAGTTTTCCTTTAAAACAACACTTCTCTCAGTGAGAGATAAAAAATCCATATCAAGGAACTGGACTGGTAAAATACCTAATCTTGATTGGACAATACGTATAAATATAATAAAAAGAGATGAAAACTCTCGGGGATAATAATACATTTAAAATACTGTGATCTGGATTCCCACCAGAAAGTGGGTTTCTTCTAGGTCTTCAGAATAGTCGTTGACGGCCTCTATCGCCTCTTCAGTCAACGCAAATCGCTTTCTAGCCGGGAGAATTTCAAGTTTCGGAAACAGATAGAAGTTCGAACGAGACAGATCAGGAGAATATAGCGGATGCAGAAGGATTTCAATCTTCAAAGAGGTCAATTCTTGATGAGCGACAACGCTTGAATGAGCCAGCGCATTGTCATGGCTAAACGACAATTTTTCTTCTCCATTCCGGGCCGTTTTTCATCAATCATTTCCTTCAACTTCTTCAAAAGTGCTATCTAGTATTGACAAGTAACTGTTTTACCCTTCTCAAGACAATTGATCAAGACAATTCATTTTGGATCTCAGAAAACTGATGCAATGACCTTTCCGGCCGAATGAACCGACTTTGTTTTCTTCGAAGCATTTTCACAGCGTTAGTCGACTGTTTTGATTGCGTTTTCGATTCTGGTGTGTAATGATGAATCAAATTTTCATCCATTGTCACAAAACGCCGCTTCAAATCCGTTAAATTCATCTTAAAACTTTCAACTTAGCGCGCTTTATCATATTCGGAATTATGGGTCAGCGCACGATTAAAAGTTGTTTATTCTTTGGGCGGTACTTCTTGCTTGTTTTCGTTATCAGCGATTTGCTGTTTAGTTTATTGAAAGCAGTGAATGTGTGATATTAACTGCTAGTTCAGTTTACACACAGTGGATATTATTATTTAGCCTGCTCCTATAACTTAATATTCAGATGCAATTTACCTTAAATTATGCTTTTATAAATATAATTGGAAACATATATGTGAACCATCGGTAGCTCACGCTGCCTGATGGTGAAAATTATGTGTGGAAAACCCGTGACTCATACCGCCAAATAAAAACACAGCCCGTGGGCCATCGGTGATCCAAGCTCTGGGTTGAAGGTGTTTAACAGTTCCCAAAAAGTTGGATGTTCGAGTAGGAACTCGTTTTTGCTCTGTAGCGAGTAAACGCGGCACCCAGAGAGCTGTACTCGTATATGTTTTCATATAGTTTTATATTATATTTTTTTACAAATAACCTTAATAAATATATAAACAGATGTGAGGTGTTTTATAGAATTGCTTTTTATTCACTATTATTTCTGTTTTTAAAATATAAAAGACACATCAAGTCGAAAAGAAACGAAATCGAAAAAAATAAAATCTAATTTAATTATTCAGTACATAAATATACAAGAATATTTTTGTATTTTTAGAACAGTTCTATTCATAGAGTCAGAATTAACTAAAATTTATTTCTATATTTATACAGTTCTAGATTGATGGAATTACACACTAAATACTCATAAATAACAATAAAAAAATGATCATCACTTACTTAATAAACATGTGTGATCAGAAATATTCTTCTGATGAGGAAATAATTCAATTTTGAAAGTGAATTTAGCCACAACATCAGAATTGTGTCTTGTTTAATATTCCAAATTATTTTCAAATGTTGTTCAACTTAAATCTATCTACTTATATTTAATTTTACAGATTCCCCGAACAAGGATATTTTTTCTAAATAAACATCCGTTCTTTTTCTCGATTCGAATCGGAATATTTTAAAAACACAAAAGTACTCTTTGATAAAAAGAACGATGTGTACGAACAGAACTAAAAACTTTCACACGGATCCATTTGAAGAATGGAAACTGTTAAAACCATCACTGGCTGTCTATGTCCTTTCAAAGATAAATACAGCGAGTTAAGAATAAATTATTCATAGAGATACTGTTTCAGGATCATTAAAATCCGTACAAGAACTTCACGCCGTTCACACAAAACGCCGACAGAAAGAGAAAAAGGCTCCGTCACTTTTTCGTATCGAACGAATTCAAAGCTTTTATCTGAATTTCCAACTAGACAATTCTCACAAAACAGACATTATTTTCAATTGAATAGACATCTCGAACACGAACATCGTAGCGAACACAACACATACAACTATTCCTCATCTATTACTATGCAATATTCCACTACTTTTTTTTCCTTTAAACATTTTTCTCGTGTACCGAACAAACATTTCAACGTGAAATTTATGATACACACACGTATTAGCATGACAATATGAAATATTAGAGAAATTTCGACACGAAAACAAGTTTTGCATAAATAATACCGTGCGTTTTTTTACTCTTTCTTGTTTTCTCATTCATAATATAGTTATCGATTGCGAGTTCGGCGTCATTCACTGTTTGTTTCGATCGGAGACGACGCCGCGCACGATGGAAATCGTTCTGTTCATTGTGAAATCTTCATCCGACAACGATAAATTATTTAACATTATTTATAACGGTTCGAAATGTTCGAGTCTTATGAAGGAAAGGTCAGAAGTCAACACTGATCGCGGATAAACAGAATTTTATGTACGTACCGGATTGTTAAGGGCTTAATTCTCATCCCTGTTTCATGTTCAAACGAAAAACAATCAGTCTCTCACGGGTCTTCAAACGCGTTCTTTCATAAATTGGATTTAATCCGTTATCTACTTGGATAAATATATATTGTGTGATAGAATTAGTGAAACGTTCGAGTATGAGAAAAATAATTATATACACGATCTGTTTTCATATGCAAGATACTCAAATTATTTAAATCCGTCTCTGTGAAAGTATTATACGAGTTACAACATTAATAATACACTAATGTTGACATAGACAAGCAAAAATGAACTACTGTAAATATGTACTTAACCTATTTAAAAAATATATTTATTTAAAACTGATAAGATTTCAGTCAAATGAAAAGTTTTATTTTATTTGTCGTAACCAGGGACGGAGTTATATGGAAACTAATGAAGCTTAAGCTTCAAGGCCCCTCTTTATAAGTGGTCTCGCAGATAAATTTTACAAATAAATAAAACATGTCAAAAGAAAATACTGAAAACCATGATTGTTAAATTACCATTGTTGTACAATTTTATCATTTTGTAGTAGACACTTTAATTTCCTGTTATCTGCAACCGATTTGAACCTACTGCATTTTCAGGTAGATTCTTTGATCTCATTTTTCTTCAGTCGATTGTTCAAGTCCAATCAATTATTTGTGAACAATTTTCAGTTTTAATAACAACGATATTCATGCACACAACATGTATCTCTATTGATAGAAATCAGTCCTGTTGTAGTCAAATGATTTTTTTATTCTTGTCATGATTGGTTGATGGTGTTCATGTGATTCTGCTTTCTGATTCGTCGATGATGATCGCGTGGTCTGTTTTTTGATTGATTAACGATGATTTCATATATATTTACTGTTACCATTAATACTCTTCAGTAACATTTTTTCCACAAAGAAGGTGAGCGAGCGGGGTGTCTCACCCTAGTGATTAGCATGTGAAGCGAGTACGGGACGGAGCCCCCTACTTTCACTGAATTTTAAAAAATAGTCAAATTAACAATCATTATATTATTGTTTAAAATGATATTCCAGCATCGATATTTAGAAAATTTATAATCAATTTCTCACAAGTATATAGAATATAACTTAATTTTTCTTTCCCATTCATCCATTGTTAGATGAAGTGTTTTTCCTGTACTAAAATTTCTACTTGTATACATCGTTATTATAATTTGTGGTTTATTTACACATACATATACACACAGATATATATATATATATATATATATATATATATATATATATATATAAATATATATATATACATACATATATTGTGATTCAATTTAGGTTTCCACATGGGAGTATTAAAATGAGCACAGGGAATAAGAAAAGTCATGTTTTTTTTATTTAATATTTCAGTTCAATTCAATACTAAAATACAATTGAAGTGAAATATTAAGTGGGGGATGATGACATGTTTTTTTTTTAATTTTTGTGTTTTTTCAACACTTTCGTGTGAAAGACTAAGTTGAATCGCCCTATATATATATATATATATATATATATATATATATATATATATATATATATATATGAGAGAGAAAATTTCAAACAGACAGCACTTGTTTCACAATATTCCGCATATTCAGATTACATGAAGATGCTACTTGAAACGTGTTTGATATCTTGTCGAGATTGCAGAATCCAGCCAGTGCACTAATTAACCCTCGTTAATTATTAAGTTAGAAACTAGACATTCTCTCATCTGGCAGTTGTTAAAAGTCAATAGCCTGTATTTGTTAGCCTGTATTTAGGCCGACGTGTGTGTGTGTGTGTACGCTAGGTACGTGTAGTGTATTTATAATGAGTTTATGGCTTATTAACTAGAGCTATCGTGTTTTATTCACAGTCTAGTTTTGAAAATAATTATCTTTGTTTAATTAGTCAGCTAACATGTGGTTCGAAATTCGCTCATGCATATTCATCATCAACAGTAATCCTGTTTTCGATCCGATATTGGATGATGCGCCGGCGGTACAATGTGTTGTCGACGCGTCCTGTTACCATTAATCTTTATAAAGTGTCTTAATTTTAACTCGTTTATCTAGTGTATAGTTTTTAATCTATGTTTGTTCTATAATTTTAAGGTTTATCTACATACGAGTCGTAGCATGTGTGTGTGTCAGAGGTTTATGCGTGTAGTAAAACAAGTAAATAATTTGATTGTATCTGCAGCTAACCAAACGCTGTAATGAATTCTGAATAGATTGAAATATAGAGCAATTTGGTACAATCTGCTAAATTAATTTCTGAATTACGGCAGTAATTTGATTTTATACGATGAAAAAATATTTTCTCCAAATAGATTTAAATAACTTGAGATTAAAAAACTTGTTATTTAAAGATATATCCAGTGGAAAGTTTCTGTATAAATCTTTTTACGGGGAACAGATAAAACAATCAACACTAGTAATAAACAGGTCTGTGTATTTTCGAAAATGAATTTTTCATCGCTCTCACAAATCAAAAATGTTCAATGATTGAATGATTGATAATTTTGATTATTGCTACGATGCATTTCGATGTCGATTCTATTATTGTTTGACAGTTAAAGTTAAGAAAAGTCTTTCACTTCGATACCAGAATCATTTTTTTCCAGTATTTTAGATCTCTGACGACCTACTGAACATGTTTAATCAAAAAAAAAATGTTATAGTTTAAATAAATTGTGAAAACTTGATCTTCACATACAGTTATTATGTAAATATAAATAATTAATTAAATGTATATTTTCTATAAATTGATTGATTTAATAAATTATAAATTAAATAAGAAATAATCTTAATGTCTTTCGATAGATTTTAAGAATTAAAGTTGAAAATAAATAACATTTCACAGATGAATGAAAATTCGAAACGAAATCAAATATCGTTTCAAAAAATTCGATCGAATAAACAATATTAGTATCGAAAATTATTACACTGTGTATTCGAAAAACAAATTAATTAATTGAAATTTACTTTTAGTACCGTGTATAAAGCACAAAAGCAAATAAATTGTAAGAATTAATAAGAGCCGTACTGTTTCCATAAACGAGCGAGAGAGAAAAAGTCCACACTGTCGTCGTGCTGACAATAAATTTTCGTACTCGACAAATATCATTCTGAAGTGTCAAACCAATCCATAACTGTCGAAGAAGGCAATCAAAATGCCAACAAAATATTGAAAACCAAACACAGAGAACAATGAACAAGTTTGCTCTCATCTTAGTGACAGCGCGCGTTTAAAGTGTGTGGGGGGCGGATGTAACGAGGGGATGATGTTTCCGTACGTTTTTCTCTCTCTCGATATATTAAAATTTTTTTCGACATTTTTCAACGGGTATTTAAACCTGGATACTTTGTTCAGAACTTATATTTGTCGTTGATTTATAGACGGTAGCGTTCCTTGTGATTGTCCCAGTAAAACCGGTTGAGTTTTAGTAAAAGTTTCGATATTTCGTGGAATTCTCTAAGACATTCCTATATGTTTTTCAAGCGGAATAAATTTTTCATTTTTTTTTTGATACATGTTCGGGATTTTTGTAGAGTCGCCATATATAAAATTCATATACTTGACATTAAAAACAAGTAAGGGATAAGATATTCGAGTTTTTATAACGAGAAAATTGTTTCGCGTGGGAAGATTCAATTTTTCATATAATTATTATAACTCAGTTGATATATTATACATAAAAATTAATTATGTGCCTTTAAATTGAATCAATTATAACTCTGTTTTAAATAAAAATATTTTTTCAACATTTTACAGGTTTCAAGTGTCGACCTTACCATTTAAAACACTATACATCTTAGGCAATCAGTTGACATAACCTCACAAAACAGTAATGAACTTGATGGGGTCCGAAAAGTATCATAGCAGGCATTGCATATGCATTCTAGTTCAAAAAAGTGCTGCTGAAGTCGAAAGAATTATTTGTTCAACTTTTATGGCGCATAAAATATACAAAAAAAATCCTGAAACAGTGAAAGAGGGCCGAAAATGCATTTTATTAAAGCAAACATCTTTTTTCCTAAAATATTTAACCCGACAGACGGAACTAAGTTATTCAAAATAATGAAAAAGATAATAAAATATTTTGAGGATTGAAATGTTTTCCAGTATTCCATAAATAATCATTTTCTATAAAAAAAGGTACGGAATTAATTTATACAGCTAATAAAATGAAATAAATAATATTCAAAAAAATATGCTACGATTTATCTATAATCTAACATTTATACAAAAACACAAATCAAAAATAAATATCTAACAATTTGTGCAAATTATTAACGATTATCATCTGATAGAGACATCTTTTGATACGATTCTCTTTATAATTGTAAAATATATTAATCGCAATATTTTATTTCTTCTATCTTATGTTATATTGGCCCACACTTCAAGTATGATTTTAAGCAGCCGTTGCTGTTTCTTGATTTTGGATCATTTTCAATTCTTTCCATCAATCTATTTCAAAAACGTAGAATATATAAAGAAATATTTAAGTGCTCAACAATCATTTCTGAGTAGAAAGACTTTTCAAGATGTTGCAAAGCTTAACGGAAGGGAGGAGAAGAGGAGACTTTGATAGGAAGACCGTTTGAATCCTGTCATTTTTCAATAATTATTGTTTTATTAACAATCACGTTTCATTTTTGTCTGATATCTTAGAAAACAGTATAAATGAATCATTTGATCGATAAAATAATTTCATGAATTAGAGAGAAATCGAACAGAATTTTTAGAAATCCTTTTATATATTTTAGAAGAATAATAATACTATTTATTTGTTACAAGTACAGTCATGACACTGAAGCTAGATTCACGCCCATAAATGAATTCTTTATAAAATTCATAGAATGGAATGTATTTCTGATTTGATGTACATTTTTGTGATTTTTGGACTGAATAGAATTAATTTTTGATAATTCTCTTGGATTATCATGAAATAAAATATAGAATGATGCACATGGATGCATTTATAATGATAATTTTTTTTTTGATAAAATTTTAAACTTATGTAATTTATATGAATGAATTTTTAATTCAAACTCATAAAGTAAAAAAAATATTTTTGATTAAAAATATTCAATAACCGATTTTATAGATAATAGATAAACCTTTCACTGAATTCACAGTTCACAAAAATATTTCTGATCAAAAATGTTCAATAAACAATTATTGATACTTTTTGATGGATCTGTTTCTCTTGTTTGGCGCTCGAAGGATGATGGCATCACCATCTAAATTCGGTTCAGTAAGAATCAAAAATGATCCTCTTTAATCAGTTTTTTTTTTGGTTAAGTGGTAAAAAAGAATTCGTTCGTGAATGAGAAGAATCAGACAAGTTTTTAACAACACCACTCCTTTTCATTCGATCATCTCTCACAATACAGTTCTGACACTGAGTTTGAAATTCACTCCCACAAATGAATTATTTTTATACTGATAGACTACAAACTATTTCTGATTTAATGACCATTTTTGTGACTTGTGGAGTAAAAGGGATTTCTAAAACAATTCAATCTTTTTAATAAGAAAAGTCTGTTCATTATTTCATTCCGATCATCTCTTCAGGAATATTTCAGCATACATTTTAAACAAATTGTGCCATTAGTCGCTACTAATGGTTTACTACATTGGTCGCTACTAAGCGACTACAAGTCGCTACTTGAATACATTAAAATATATTAATGTTAAAAATAGTTCGAAATTCTTTTCTTAATACATTTATAATTTAATAAATTCAGTTGTAAAATTTTCTAGTTCAACATAAATAAAGTAATATTTTCATACATCTATTAAAGAATGTTGAAATTTGAAAAATATGAAATTGAAAATTTTTATAAACTAATTTCTTTCTCTCTCTCTCTTTATATATATATATACACATATATATGTATATGTACATATAACTATTTTGTATTTATTTAATCTCTTACATTTAGTAAAAAATGTTTTTTTCACATACAAAAGTCGACTATCAAAGTTCTAACAGTGTCCGCGACTTCTAAATCCAATCCAGAAGTAAGGTATTATGAAAAAAAGCACGTAGAAGTCATCCCGTGCATGAAAACTAAACGGGTAAATAATGTAAGAACAGTCAGAGACCGAGACAAAAAAAAAAACCACCCCGTGTACATGCCCGAAGCCACAGAGGAAAGCGCGAGCGGCCTTTAAAAAAGGAATGTACAGCGTCTGCGGCGTGGGAGGTTAAAAATTGTTATAAAAGGAGGAAAATATTTTGCATCGTGTAATGCTCGAGAGGAACGTGAACGGAATAAAGACCACGGCTGATGGTAGATCAACAAGATGGCTATATAAAAGAAGTTTTTCACTTCACTACGTGTTTACAAAGTAAACATTGTTGGCGGTGGTGACGGTGAGGGTGGTTCGTGTGGTTTGTCGACGTTCGTTCGCACGCTCGTGTTTGCTAAGTAAGGTGATGACGTACATTGTAGAAGAGTTAATAGATCAGAGATTGGAATTACAACTTCGAAAAGATGAAGGAAAAGAAACGGGTTTCTGTGGCACGGAGTTACAGTGAACGCGGTGTTTATTTTTTTTCATGCTGATGTTGAAGTTATAAAAGGAATCTCTAACAAAGATTTACAATCAAGATTGTGGCATTGTACGGAATATACTATTTTATTTTTTCAAAAAAATTACCGTATTAGGTCGAATATAAAACGAATCCCAGTTTTTTTCAAAAAAAAAATCAAGAAAAAGCAATTTTTTACAACAGCAGTTATAAGAAAACACACAGAAAATGATGAAATATATTGATTTACGTTTTAATAGAAAGTTATTTTTGCAAAAATTATACAAATACATATTTGAAACAATTAAAATGCGTACAGTGACGTGCCAGTATGAATTTCTGAGGATCCGAATATGACGACCCTTGTTTTTAATGAAAATCTGTGGAAGGAAACCTCGTCTTATATTCGGGCTAATACGGTAAATATATTGTCTACTAAAACTATTAATTTTAAATGATTAGTACTTAAAACTGTGACAGAATCTAAGAAAAGGTCTGCAGTACAGAATACAGAAAAATAAGGAACATTTTATTGAAGATGAAATAATCAAATAAGGATAAAGAGTATCAGAAATAAAATGCATGTTAATTTTTAAAAATTCATTCTATTTTTAAAAACTAGACCACTGCTCTCAAATACAGGAATTAACAAAAAAAGAGTTGGTTGGAGAATCAGTACTGTACACGTTTTTTAGTTTGTGGGGCGAGTGAAAAATTCATGTGTCTTTATA
This sequence comes from Acanthacorydalis orientalis, assembly GCA_034766995.1. Lineage (NCBI taxonomy): Eukaryota > Metazoa > Arthropoda > Insecta > Megaloptera > Corydalidae > Acanthacorydalis > Acanthacorydalis orientalis. The sequence continues at coordinate 33,992,782 of CM068322.1, read as the reverse complement.
CCGGATTTGATCTTTAAGCAGGTGGACTTTTTTAAAAGAACATCGTTGGAATAAGTGAAGAATAGTTTTAATCAATTTTTAATTTTTCTGGTCTTATATTTGTTGATGAAACTAGAAATTCGTGTGCATTATTAAAGGGTTTCTGTTTAACATCTTAGAAAATTAAAGACAAAGATGACAATTTTTAAAATTTATCAATTTTTTTTATTTGCAGTATTGATGAATATAATCGTAACAGAAACTGAAAATATTTCAAAAACGATACTGCAATAAATAAATAATAGATATAGGGAACTGTCCAGTGAATATTAACATTATAAATCAACGCAGCAAAATGAAATGTTTGTGATAGTCACACATCAATCATCTGTAACTACCAGTTGTGCTGTGACTGAAAGATAAATGTCAGTCATCAAACTCAATCTCGCACTCGATGTTTAGCAAACAGTTGCAAACTGATGTTATTGTTTGAAGTTACACATCCGGAATACACTTGTGTATTAAACTGCAGGATAAATTGCCAAACATTATTGTATTTTATGTAATTTTATTCAAACGTTTACATCTACATATTTTTATATTGAATAATTTTTCAGTTCCTATAGATGACACCATTTTTCTAGTAAAAATAATAGTTGATAAGCAACAATCGAAAAAATGCATATACGTTTGTGTTTTTAAAAGAAAACTATAGTTTTTTAGAAGATTTTTTTCTCATTAATATTCTGAAGATGATGATGGTATAAACAATAATACAAGTATTTTTTTTCAATTATTAATCATTTTTGATTGTCGCTTGTGCGCGTTTGTGGAAATACCATCATTCACAGAGTGCAAAGAGAAATAAATTTTGTTTGATGTGGGGTGAAACAATAATTTATTTATAAAAAATGAATAACTAATTTAGATTTCTTTATATCTCTTACAATACAGTCCTGAGAGTGAGACCAAATTTCACTCTTACAAACGAATTATTTTTTAAATACACAGACTTTACACTGTTTATGATTTAATGTTAATTTTTGTGATTCGTGGAGTAAAATCACTTTCTAAAATCATTTTCTTCCATAAAAATGAAATGAAATACGGAATGATTAATATAGAATGACCCATTTCTTGTTACAATTTCAAACTTGTATAATTTATACTCGTGCCACAATTGATAAAATCATGTATAATCAAAAATGTTCAATAATCTATTATTGATAATTTTTGATTGATCTGTTCTTGTACTTTGTTGAATATGTCATCGTCATTTAATCAACAATCACAAATGGTCAATAATGATTTATTGATGATAATTTTTGACTATTTTTTTAAATTTCGAGGCGATGAAAGAATAATGTCTGAAAGACAAGATTTTTTAAAACACTTCAATATGTTTCAATAACACAAACCTGATCATCCGATCATCTCTCATTCATAAATGGTTTAGTACACATTTTAAAAAAAAAAATACTATTAATCATGTCTTGAATATATGAAAATATAAACGCGGAGGATGAATTTAGTGACTGAACAGGATTGCTCGTTATATGAAAACTAATAATATAGTTTTTATAAGAGAAATCTCTAAGAACTTCGAATTTCGACTGTAATTTTGTACATGCAATAAGCTACAGACTGGAGTGATTAAATGCAACTTTAACTCCTCTCATGAACCCGTACAGTTCGAGTACATCAAAGACTTCACTTGGATAGAAACTCTGTTCGAAACTGCAACCGTATAATGAAACTATGTCTCGTCTCGGTCGCCCTACTTACAACGGTTTAAAATTAATTAGACTCTTCTATTGTGGATTTATCCCGTACACACACACACATACATGTAAACATCTCGACCCATATATTCTTTTTGTTCGCAGGTACGTCATAACCTCACTCTGCGGCGATCTGTGCCCGTGTCCAGATGTCGTGGTCAGCATGTTATTCTGGATCGGTTACGTGAACAGCGCGCTCAACCCACTCATATACGCCTACTTCAACCGCGACTTCAGGGACGCGTTCAAGGACACGTTACAGTGCGCAGTGCCGTGCTGCTTCTCGTGCTGGAAGAGTGCACCGAGTCCCGCCAGATTCGTTTAGCATTCAGAGATTTCAACAATAAGCCAACGACTATAAAAGTAATGTGGATCGATCGGTTCGATCGTGTTTGTTTGTCGTGAACTCGACCCTATCATCCCGCTCACACGAAATCCGATCTCATTAATTCGATATTAAAGCATGATAGTAGATGTACAGCTAATAGAAATTATCTGGTATGTTGTGTTTTATTTTATTTTATTTAATAATTAAAGTATGAGTTTTTATCAATGGTAATAATCTGTTGTATCACTGTCGATTCTTTCACATGCAGATATTTTTTAACCCACAAACCATAAACAAATTTTTATCGAATATATTCAAGATTACTGAACATTTATGATTGTTTTTGTGTTCATTTCGATCCACAGAGAAAAACGATATAGAAAAATCTGACCATTTACAAACATTTCGAGTCTAATCAAAAAGAATCATTTAACAAATCGATTCTTCAGATTTCAAATTATTTACATCCTCACCATTTCATAATTAAATACTGAATAACAATACTTTTTAATATAAAACATCATCTCTTTTTTCATAAAAAAAATATTCTGACTAAATTGAACTCTTTATATTCCACTTGTCTCGATTATATTACGAACTCTTTTTTTTCTCGCAAACAATGAGATATTTCTGATCAAATAAATGATTAATGATTCCATTTAATTGTTGCTTATTCACAATTCGATTGAGATTCTATCATCGTCAGTGTCAAGATAGAGAAAAATCTGTTTCTTCTGTATCTTGGTGCTTTAAGAATGATTTGTGGAAGTGAATTTATCGACAGTGTGATAACTGGATTATAATTGTTATTCTCTTTAAAAAAATATAGAGGTTTTCTTTTGTAAATTAGAAATGAATTGAAATAGATTTCAATATACAAGTTGACCAGAACGAGACGGAACTCAAGTTTGTTGAATAAATATTAAAGTAAAATCGTTATTACAGATTATTACAATGTTTTATAAAAAATACTGAACATGTTTTTCCCTTCGCTTTAAATTTATCTGAAATCTTTTCACTCAATCAAAAAATTGCATAGATATTTCCGAGAATCGAATTGGTAAACTCTAATGTCAAATATTCAATACTTAAAATATTATTTTTGTACATTTTTTTATAAAACTTCGATCATATATTGAAAAGGTTTAAATCTAATCTGTGGATATAGAAAAAGTCATTCATGAATCTAAATCTAACTATAAGACCTGAATTATATTCTAAATAACAGATTTTTAAGATACAAATCTGCAAGAATGCAAGTAACCAAAACGACTAGATAACATTTCCTCATCTACATCAATTTCAGATTGAATTACTATCGAAATTTATTATGCATCTATCTAGTTTAACGACAGAGCAGACACGTGCATTGGCATATCAAATATTTATAAATCAGGCGAAGGGTTAATAATATTCATAAAATAACTGAACGTTAGTTGCGGTATCTGATTTGAATTTCATTATGAATAATTTCGGTTCAAAGTCTTTCACGTTAACTAAGTCAGAACTATCGGAATAATATTTATATAAATATTTTATTAATCAGATAGGATTAATCCAAACATTCTATAACTACTGATCCTATTTTGATCGTTATAGAGCATCTTATTATGGGAGTTTAGACACAGAGAAGTTTATCTCTATTTTTTTTTTAATTTTGAGACAAGTGTACTAGACCTGTATATGTATTAGGTGTATACATTAATTCAGTGCCTCTTTTATAGACAATAATTTTTATGGAAAAATAGAATACACTTCAATTATCAAAATATCTTCTATTATTTTATAGAACTATTCTCCATCGCTCGGATAACTGACGAATCGCTTGTTGAAAAAAATATGATGGCTTTGAGTCGATGAAACCGTAATGCATTTTCAGATCTCTTCTACTGTTTTAGTATTTTTTGCATGTGTTATGTCTTATATCTTCCTCCAAAGCTCAACAAATCATTACTACGGGTTCGGCACCATTTTTTCCCAACTGGTATGTGAAAAATATGAATGCCTAATATGCTGATTTTCGAACTTCATCGTCTTCATTACTGTTTTGTGAGGTTATACTCAATATTTAGTCCATATATATATATATATATATATATATATATATATATATATATATACATATACATACATATATAGTGTTTTTAAATGTTAAAGTTGGAACTTCAAAATCACAAGACGTCGAGAAAATATTTTAATTTAAAACAGTGTTTGATTGATTCAATTTTAAAGTATCGTATTCATTTGTACACCTAATACAGGAAAGGGGAGGTTGATCTTCAATCGTTAAGCAAGGTCAACTAGGTTTTTTGAAAATTTTCCTAGTGATAAAAGTCAAGGTATGACACATTCACAGCAAGATTTCTAATAATACATGGCAAAGTCTAGATGAAAGGGATCGAGTACCAAGGATCGACAACCACATCAGTATTACAGAGAAGAATATCCAATATCAGACAAAAACCTAATCAAAAAAAAAATACACCTAATACGAAAAAACTCTACAGATGCTATTTAGTTCTGCGGATCTTTTGGAAATCACATATTTATATCAGAGACAGAAGAAGATTGTATAACATCCAAGCTCTTTTAAAGACGGAAGTCAGTTTCAAAGCTGTGCTTATTCTAAACGCATACTAAATATTGACATAAAATCCGACTGTGTGAAATCAACAGTAAAGTTTCACATCTATGTATCTTATTCATGTTTTCTGAAACATTTCGCTCGACGAATATTTCAAAGCAAATAAACATACATTTATATATATTCATATATATATATATATACAGGGTGGTGTAAAAATAACGAATGAGTTTGAGTTGCTAATAATTGTATTGTTTAAATGTTTCTTTGCTCTTCTTTTTAGAATTTTATAAATAAATCTTGGGGAATTTATCATCGAAAGGTAAATGATAGAACAATGTACTAAAATAATTGAATTTTATTTTGAAAATCAGTGTTTAATTATTTTGACGCAGCGAGAATATCGTCGTGGTTTTAATGTTCGAACAAGACCAGCGGAGTCAATGATTAATCGTTTGGCTGCACGATTTCGACAACAAGATGGAATTAGTAACCGTGTAGAATTTGGAAGACATTGTCCGACTCTAATTGAGGGAAATATTCGACGTGTGCAGGACAGTATTGAGAAAAGTCCTGAAACGACAACCAGAAAACATTTAATCTAACTTTTCGAAGGTCACTGTAAAGGATCAAAATTTTTCCCAAATGCAGCTTGGGAAAAATTTAAATTTTTCCATATAAAGTGCAGCTTGTGCAAGAACTAAAAACAACAGATTATCAGCATCGCCTTGATTATGCAATTCGTTCTCGTCAACAAGGAAAAGAAAATAATGAATTTATTCATAATTTGATAATTAGTGATGAAGATCATTCACAATTAAATGGCAGGCTGAACTAGAATATGGACTACAGAGAATCCAAAAGCACTTCATCGACGTTATTATCTTGGAGTGTATATATATATATATATATACATATACGGATGTGTGTGTATGTAGTATGAAAAATGAGTAATCTTATTTCTAACAAGATTGGTTCCGTGTACTGCGAATCTCTGAATAAAATCGTCATTCACCTGTTTTCATTCTTTGGGGTTACTTAAAAAACGTGTATATGTCAATAAACCAAAAACTTACAGCTGAAGAATCAGAACAGCTAAATCTTACAGCTGAAGAACAACATACGAGTAGAAATTCGAGCGTTATGTCGAGAAATTCCGAGAGAAGTGATGGAGAATGCCTTAGAAAGAGCTCGACTTTGTGAAGTCAAAAATGGACATCACTTACATGATATCATTTTTCATGTGTAATCAGGAAAAATCCCCAATCATTATACTCTCTTTTGGGTAATCAAAAAAAATGAAAATATTACAAAACAAAAAAATATTAATGTTTTAAATCTCTTTGTTCTTTTTGCTCCATTCTGTATATATATATAAATATATATATATAAAGTGAACGTATAGTCTTTTCGCCAGTTAAACTGTCGATCGCCTCGAGCGCGATGAATTTCCATATTTCATCTCTGCATATAAAGCAATCAACATAGGATAATTGTCGCCTTTTGCTTTAGTTAATCCCGCATCGTATCGTCTCGACAAAATTTTGTACACCGCGCGAGTTAACGCAACGTTAACGACGGGCACGAGAGTTTGCCTCCAGGCCGTGGACTATTTTCTTTTGCCTTTGAGACGGCGAGATCACACGTACAACAACATGGATACCAGTGTATCGTACGACGAGGACTGTTTCGACCTGGTTCGCACCGATAGCTCGTTTGAAGATTTATGTGTGTAGTTTTGATAGTAGTCGATCGATTCAGTTCACGGTACGGCGACCATCCGTCCTCGTGTTCATACGCCGGTAAAGGATAAATTAAGTATGAGATGTTTGTGTACAGTTCACTGGTTTATTCTTCATTAGACTGATAAACATTTTCTTTCGTTTAGTTATCTGGTTCTGTGTGTAAACTGTATCACTAGACAAGAATTCGATAGAGGTCGCAGATGCAAGTATTCTATTAAAGTCTATAAATGCTACTCTTTCAGAATACAATTCTGACACTGGTTATTTACAAGTTCGTAAATGAATTCTTTTCGCATCTCATCTATTAACCAATCAGAGTGAAGATGACGCAACCATAAACAAAAATTTTTATCCAATCAGAACACGAATAAAAATCATCATTCCTGGTGGACCAATTTTTCATCTTCAAGGCTCCTTGTCTAGCACGAAATTTTTAGAATCACCATACGTTTCTTAACAATACCCACACCAAAGCCATCGTTTATTTTAGGACCAGTTTCTGCTGTTTTATCACCTGTTTTAAAACTCGTACAAAAAATTGCTGTTATTTGTTTCTTTTCCATATTTGATTCAATAGTCGAATTTGAAGCAATATTAATAATAAAATCAGTCTAAGTTACCAAAATACAGACTGAAAAATACCCCTTAATCCATTGCACTGTACTTTCCTCAACAGTACTCGCACAAAAAGCATCGTTTAGTTTATGAGCAGTTTCTATTGTTTTACTACCCTTTTTGAACTCATATAAAAATTGCTCTTATTTGCTTCTTTTTTATGTTTAATTCAATAGCTCAATTTGAAGTAATATTAATAACAAAACCAAAGTCTATTTTACCAAAATACAGACTGAAAAATATCTTTTAAAATGATATGACACGATGATACGATGAAATGACAGTTTCTTTGAAAAAAATTAAGATTAGAATCCAAAAAACAAAAACCGCAATATTATTTTTCTACCAACCACATATTTCAATTGTCCTACCTTCGGTGAAGATAAACAGCTGTCTCACTTTCATAATTACTTCTAATAGATTGATCAATTAGTTTGAATAGTTTGGTCTGCAATGTATGTAATTTCTTTGAAATTATATACGAATGCACTTTAATTTCTGCTACTGTACGACATTGAAACCATGTCAATTACTCGATGGTTTCGTATGTAAGCCACAAAGTCACATACATCAGACAGACCAGTGTTCGTTCATTTAGCACGTACGTCCATGAAAATTATCGTTGCATCGCAAATCCCCGGTGACCGTACTAGAGAATCGGTGCTCCAGATAGTGCTTTTAAGATAGTACGAATGAAACATTTAATAAAATTATCGAAATGTATACTGCAGTATTATTTGTTATATCTTGTAGAAGTTCGTCTATATATATATATATATATATATATGCTATTAATGTACGCCTAGTTATTGGATGTCGAATAACTGGAAAGTTGATAGACGACGCAGAGGGAAATGGAAGAAAGCTAAGAGAAACTTTTAATGTTGAACAAAATACAACGTTCGAGACTTTGTCTTTACACTTTGATGAGTGCCTATTGTCTTCAAACTGCTATCAAAATCTATATACACATTATATATATATATATATATATACATATATATATATATATATATATATATACATATATATATATATATATGTACAATACTTTCCAATGCAACTTTTTAAAGAAAGAGAAAAATACCGAATCTGTTTCTCCACGATGTGATATTTAAATATTTCTGGTCCGATTCAATGGTATGAAAAGCCACACGTTCTCTTTTTCAAGCGCGCTTTGACTGTGCTTGTGTTGTAACATTTTGATGAAATGTGCGTTCGGCTGAACGATTTTTAATTGATTCTCTGATATTCGTGTAACAATGAATCGAAAACATTTCGTAGATTTTCTAATGAACTCGTACAATCATTTTACGGGAACTTAGCGAAGTCCTGGTTACAAATACAATTAATTTCGTATCGGTTATTAATTCGTGGTGTTTAATTAAATATTTTAAGACATGTAAGACAGTTGAAAAATATTCTATAAGTTCTGTAAGTATTCTGTCATGAAAAATATGGAAATTAAATGAAAGTCCTGCTCTGTTTAATTACTATTTGATGCCAGTCGTTCTATGGTTGAGTACGGATGAGGAATGCTATGATTTATATTCGTTTCTTTTTTTCTTTTTTTAGATAAGACAATGAAAATTATTCTGTCTATATATAAAATATATTATATATAGAGAGAGAGAGAGAGAGATTCAACTAAGTCAAAAATTAAAAAAAATTGTTATTTGTTGAAACCGAAAAATCAACAACTTATTTTGATTCTGGTACTTAATTTAAAAATATTTAAAAATTTAAAAACAATAAAAAAATAATAATTTAGTATTATTTCAGTAAAGTGAAAACGAGCACAAAATCACGGTACATATAAATACCCACCCACAACACTATCAAATTTATAAATAGAACTGAATTAATACTAAAAGTCATTTAGTATCGATTGAAATTCTCATTACGTCCGCGCTAATCGTCCGAAAATATCAAACCGACTAGCATTATAATTATAAACACAATTCGAACTGCATACACCGAATATTGTACATAAAATATTCAGACCGACTCGCTTATAAACTATAGTCGATTGGAAATGAATTTTATTACAACATTTTTATTTTATAATTACAACATCAATGTCATAAACGTTCCTTACAGTTCGTACGACGATGACAGACTCATTTATTTGCAATTCATATTTATTGAATATTACACAACGCGTGCATGAAATTTAATTTCGAGTCAGAAATAATGGTGCACATAGTTTTTTTTTTGTACACAAAGTTTTTTTCTATTTAAATACAAAAACTGTTTAATGAATAAAGCACACAGTAACAATGTTATCAAGTTTTGTATTAAAAATTCGTTTTTAATTAAATGTTATGTTTTTAGAACGTATAATGAATACTTTAACTCAATTATTAATTTATATTGTTATATATATATATATATATATATATACAAGGGGGCTTTGCCCCTTCCTCGCTGCGCTTGCATACTTCTGAATTATAAACCTGTACATGCAACCGAATGAAACAATAAACATATTTTTAAGACTCAATATTTCTATATAATTATTATCAGATATATAGCAACATAATCGTTATATATATATATATATATATATATATATATATATATATATATATATATATCGTAACAGGACAGTTACCACCTGGACAAAAACTCTCCGGACATTAACTTCCCGTTAGTAACCCCTGTGTAAAAATCCCCTGGACATTAACATCCCGTGTAAAAAAATCCTAGAAATTGACCACTCGTATAAGAATAAAAACTCTTTAAAAAATTTCATCAACACAACAAACGAAATTTATTTGGCAAAATAATTGTTTTAAAGTAATTCTGTTAAAATAAATATTTTAACAAAAAGTTATATAATACAACAAAATATGGATACAAATTTAAAATTATCTAACACCTAATATGCATATTTTAGAGAGAGTGAGAGGGAGAAAAATTAATTACTTTCAAAAAATATTGAAATCTTTAGCAAAAAATGTAGTTTTATACTATTATTTAAAATTATAATAAAACCTAATATAGACATTTTAGGATAGACAGAGAAAAAATTAATTCATTTAAAATACCAAATTAATGTGTATACATAATATATATATATATATATATATATATATATATATATATATAGACATATATATATATATATATATATATATATATATATATACATATATACATGCACACATAATACTGTTTTTATCCAATTGAACAACAAATTTTGTCTTGCAAATGAAATCAATTTTCCCACCACTAATTATAGAAATTCTCTTTTATCCAAGCAGTAAATTGATGGAACAATAATACGAAAAATAATCAAAAAAATTGAACAGTTGAACATGTAGAAAAAACAGACGTTTAGATATAAGAATTAATGATAAATGAAGTTCAATAAATGAATGAATGAAAAGTGTTATTAAATTTATGAAAAAAAAAATCAAATTCAATATTTCATTAAATATGTCAAAATTTTATTTCAAACAACCTCCCATAAGTCCAGGTTCCTCATGTCGCTATTCAGAGACGATAATCTTATCCTCAAAAATTCAAAGACAGAAAAGAGTAAGATATAGATTTTCTGAATATGTTTCATCGACAGTTCTCTGTTTTTTTTTTCAACTTAAAAAAAATGCGTCTGTATCAGAAAACAATTTATATACAATATATGCATATATCAAAAATGACTGATTTATTCTTTTTTAGACGCTGCCACGCATTCTTCCAGTTCCGCATCGCAAGCTATACATACATATACATACATATATATATATATATATATATATATATAAATAAACGCGCAAATATATATCTTCTTTGCTCAGCATGAAAATGATCGTTCTGCAAGAACAGACAGACAAATACAAAATCAATCATGTGTAGTCTGGATCCAACAGACGAATAAGAACTGACACGAATGGCACGTCGAAAACGGGTTAATTAAACGTGATATAAAGATTAAAAGCATGTTAATATCGCAGATTACGTCCGGTAGAATGCACTAGTTTTGCTACCGAGCGAGCGACGAAGCAGAAAGAAAATAAACATCGATGGAAAAGATATATATATATATATATATATGTATGTATATATATATATATATATACATACATATATATATATATATATATATATATATATATATTATATGTATGTATGAGTCGACAGAGAATAAAGACTACTTCGCCATTCGTCGCTGTTCCCCAGATGCAATTCAACTGGGACAAGGAATGTCAATCCGTACGGTTCTTTATTGGCGATTGTCGTGAGCTACAGAACATATTGTATGTACTCATTATACGTATTTTCTTATATACGTACTACTGTTTACTGATAGCAATAACAGAGAAAGACTCATATTACTATTGTTTAGTGAACAAGCGATTTAAATTGCACTCCGGCGAGAATTGTTTGGAAAGTGTAATGATGTGTTTAGAAAACGTACTCGCAATATATTATAAATGTAATTAAAAATTAATCTCGTCCTGAAAACGATTTCCAGGTATTGAAGGTGCGCAGAGCTGTTTATAATGGAAATTCTGAAACGTGAGACATTCTTTTTAATCATATAAAAATATGTACACACTTTTCAGTTCAGTCTAGTTTATAAAAGTGCTCGTCGAATCGATTATGATACCATGTTTTGAGCAAACTTGAGTTTTTCTTCTTTTTATTCGTGTCTGATTTTTTCAGAGAAATGTTTATCGACGCTTTAACTAGAACAGAATTCAATCAATTGTCAAATTTTATTGAACTGTGTTTTTTTAATGTCCATTTTATATATTGACTCATTTTATATTATGTACTTTTTTAATATCTATTATAATGATAAACTGTAAAGTTGTTTAAAGAGTGAATTGGAAGAAAACTTTGAAAATGTAATAAAATAACTATATTTAATTTTTTAATTTCATTACTTAACTGTTTGGATGAGATCTACGCAAATTAATTAATTTTTCATCAAATTACAAAAAAGTTTCTGATCAATAATGTTCAAAAAATGATTATTGATCACTTTTTTTTTGTATCTGATGTGTATTTCTATGAAGATATCATCTTAAGTATTCCAAAGTATATAAAAATTTCAAATCAAATCTCAAATCTAACTTAATACTCTGAGAATGACAGCATCGACATCGAAAAGTACATAAGCAGTAATAAAAACGACCATTAAACAGTTTTAATCTTTAAAAAAAATATTTTTTGACTTTTCGAATCAAATCCGAAAAGAATTCATTTGCGAAAATCAATTTAATTAATCTTAGAACTGTTTTGGAAATCAGTTTGGAACTTCTTGAAAAAAAATTTATCTGACTCAATCATACATATTAATTGTTAATGAATGAAACCTTTTAATGTTAAATTACTTTTCTATTATCAAAATTTTTATACCTTTTTTCACTTTATTTAAAAAATATCTTATTTATAATTATATTTCTTCGATTTTCTACATTTAAACTGTCTGGATAGTTAGTTATATCTTCATATTCAATTTTTTTATGCTGTAATTTTCATTCACAGAAGAATTTTTTGTTTGCTCTACAAATGAAAAACATCTTACTGGTCAACATTGTTTAATTACTGATTATTGATCATTTTTAGTTGTTACTTATTCGCATTTCGATGACGATTCAATCATCTTAAAAGTGTTAAGGTCCAGAAAAGTTTCTGGAAAGGATGTTTCTCTACTTTAATATAGTGAAGATGATGGAATTGTCTTCATACTATAATTTTCATTCACGGATAAATTTTTCATTCACTACACAAATGAAAAATATTTTACTGATCAAAAATGTTTAATTACTGTTTATTGATCATATTGAATTATTGTTTATATGAATTTAGATGACGATTCCATCATATTCAGAGCGTTAACATACAGAAAAATCTTTGAGAATGTTTCTCTACTTTAAAATTTAATTAAAACATATGAATAATTTCCTGATTCAAAAAACAATAAGAAAGTATTTCTGATCGAAAATGTTCAATTTATGCGAATTTCAATGTACGGGATTGTGACACAGTTTATTTTTTTCTCTTCGAAGAATACATACAAAAAGATTGTAACAATTACGGGTACATAAACGAAATAATTACTAATAGCAACCATAAATAGTTTTGTATTTAAACTGTACATGTTTTCTTTTCAAAAACAAGTCTAATTTTTAATGAAAAAAAATATTCAGTATTCTATTGAAAGAAAATCGTATTTTTCTTAACAAAAATCAATACTTGTCTCATACTGTAAATATATTTTTATACTTTCCAAATTTTTCTCTTGATTATATATATATATATATATATATATATATAAAGAAGCTTTTTCGTTGTTAGTGATATTCTTAAGCTTCATTGATCCGATTACATAATGTATTATATTTATTTAGTAAGATATTTTCTAATAAAATATAGATATATGGTAATATTTCTATTTTAAGAGAATACTATATTAGCTATAAAAGCTTTATTTTATGTAACTTGTAACATTTTTTAAATAAGGTTACTAGTCATATCTTTTTTCATGCACAAATATAGGTTTATATATATATATATATATATATATATATATATATATATATATATATATATATATAACAACCCCATAATTTATTCAATATGAATTTTAAAAATATACACATATTTCTTTTATTTATGAACTGATCATATTTCGAACTAAAAATAGTGGAAAATTCATATATCCGAATGAAATTTATGTATCTGTGTACTAGTTTTTCCACGACACGTGCGAAACCGTTTTATTTTTTGTAATAAATTGAACGAATAGTATTTTATTTTGCAGTTAAGTATTTATTCAATCTTTTTGTAAGATTTCCGAATCGTAAATCCGGCGAAATAATTTAATGTTTATTGAGTATGGTTATGTTTATTCGAGTGGTATTGCATATCGAATTGAAACGGTCTTATTTTGTATCTACAAGGAATGGTGTCGAAGGGGTGAAAGAATTAAAATAGAATGAGATTTCGATTTGTTTCTCGTTCGATTATCAAAAAGGTTATATTAATTATATAGCTTCAGAGTTTCAAGTTGATATAAAAGTAAGAAACTAATAGCATCGGGTATCAAAACATACAAATTGAAACATTTTCATTACTAATACTGGCCATTTCGATATAGAGTTTATTTTATAATAACGTTTTTAAATATTATTGATTGAAAAAAAATTTTTTTTTGTAAAAGATTCCATTCAATTCGATCTGAAACTCGAGAAATAAACATATCTTATTAGTCATACTCTTCTCAACTGTAAATAAACTAATCATGAATTCTCTCTATATGAAATAATATAAATTCTTCATATTTGTATGTTTAAATTTTTTTTTCATTTTACATAATAAAAAATCGTTTTCAACTTCTTAACTTCCATTGTTTCGTAATTAAATTCTGAACGTTCTCTTGTATCAATTGTAATATTTAAAATAAAGAGAATATAAAAATTGTTACATTAAAAAGTATTTAATATTCATGGAAAGTTACTGAAAAATATTCTAAATACATTCTCGAATGATATCATTATCGTTTTTCTCTTATACAGTTTCTTTAATAGCTTTAATTTGAGAATAGGAACGGTGCGTTGAATATTAATATTTTATTGTTCTGTCTGGATCAATAGACTTTTCAGATAGACACGAATTATTATTTAAAAAATGTTACAAGACTATACGTTTACTGTTGTGGAAGAAATTTAAGAAATGAGATTAACAGAAATAAAAAAATGCATTTTATGGTAGATAGACTTTTCGGTTTTTCAAACTTTTGGTGTTTAATTCAAAATATATATATATAAAAACCATTACTAATCAATTACAGAATGTGAGATGAATGGAAAACTCATTTATGAAGAAGAATGTTACCATTTTTAAATGTTTTCTTATTTTTTAAAAAAATATTAATAATCAATTAATGATTTCACAGTAAGTGGTAAAGCCACTTATAGCCACAATAATTCTGACAGTTTTAAATGTTTATATAAAAAAGATATAAATCTGTTAATAATCAATTAGTGGATGTAAAATCAATTGAAAATTCAATGATCAAACTGAGTAATATTATCAAAAATGAAAATTTGATTTTTTGAATGTACTCTACAGAAAAAGTATAAATACATTAACAAGACACGTTTTATTGTCCTGATATCTTTGGTTATGTTGAATCTATCTGACTGGTATAACATGTTCAGTTCTAGAATAATATTCAAGTAATTTGTTGATATATTTAAAAAAATACTAATAAGAGGACAATACTAACAAGCTATCTTAAAATATTACAACGGCATAATAACAGTTTCTAGAAAAATCAAATGATTCAAACAAGTGTTTGATTTCAATTTAACAACAAAGTGTTTATTCATTACTCTTCTTCCACAACATTCAAACCAACTAATTATTATATAAAAATGTACAGTCCACATAAGAGAATATACATTGTAATACCTGTGATATTTGTTTATCTTTAGACGATAATACGAAATGATCTTTTTGGCGATGTTAAAAAAACGCACGGTCTGCTGACAGTAAATATTAAATAAAAAATAATTCGCTCAACTCGTTTTGAAACATGTTAAATAATTCTCGAACCATTCACCGATGATTTGAAAATAATCCGATCGTTTAAAACCGAATCAGTTAAAAAATGATTGAAGAAATCCCTCTTAGTGCGAACATTCCAGATCTGTTTTTGTGCTCGTGCACAATTCGAAAATCTTGATTGATTCACTTCTTACATCCGACATTCCTAATATAATATTCAGCATCGCGTGTATAATTAATAGAGAGAATACACAGCGTTTATGACACACAACGGTTAATTATCTCATCGAATAGGCAATAAACCTATAGAGATGGGAATCAAAGCGAAATTAACCGTATGAAAGGGAAACTGTTTCGACTCCCACACAAAGTACACACAATGTAGTGGTAATTTACATCAATATTATTTAAATATCTATATATATATATATATATATATATATATATATATATATATATATATATATAATTAATTTATTTACGAGAGATAGACTGTTTAAACATTCTATTTTTAGTATGTTTAATGAAACAGTTATCTTTCTTAATTTTAAATTCATTTAATGGTTTTTAAGTATCAATTGAAATGAACAGGAACTATCATTCGGATTTTTTAATTAATAAAAAAATATGCTTAAAGTGGAACCAAATTTAATAAAATCGATGCACTCCCCAGACACTTAATTCTCATCATATGAAAATATCATTGATTCGGATGAAATAAAATGGAATGGAAAGAATCTAAGTATATTTGAAGTTTGAAAAAAATTTTTTTTTTCAATTATTAAGCATCTTAATTATAAAAAAAATATTTTGATGAAAAAATAGATTTTGCAACGCAAATAAAATGTTTAAAAAATTATAAAATGAAATATTTTTTTAATTTAAAATGTAACCTTTTCTTCTGGCTAGATTTTGTAAACACTGAAACTTTTTTTTCTAGAAACATAAAAATCCAGGATAGAAATTAAAATAATTCGAACGTTTTTACATGGATTTGAAGCAGAAATACCTTTTTTTTGTTTATGGAAAAAAATTTAAATTCGGTCTAAAATACTGAATAGAAAAAAAATCTGGTTAAAATTTTCTGTCATGATTTTTTAAATATTTAAACTTTTTTTCCTGGAAACAGAAAAATCCAGGATAGAAATTGAGATAATTAAGACGTTTTTACATGGATTGAGAGAACGAATATATTTTTTTCTTCATGGAAAAAAATTCAACTCAGTCTAAAACAGTGAATAGAAAAAAAGTCCGGTTAAAATTTTCTGTCTAGATTTTTTAAACATTTAATTTTTTTTCTGGAAACAACATTTTTTTTAGTTAGCCCAGTCTTTTTTTGAGATACAGAAAAATATTTTCTACCATTATGAAAAGGTCTATTCAACTATTAAGCATTTCGATCAGGAAAAAAATATTCAAGCCAATAAATAAACTTTACACCAGAAATAAAACATTTAAAAAGTTATAAATTGATAAACTGGATAGTTTTTTTTAATTTCAAATTTAAACAATTTTGTTTTGAGGTACAATGAAATATTTTCAGCCATTATCAACATTTCTGTTCGATTATTAACCATTTTGATCCGAAAAAAAACATTCAGACAAAAAAAATAGATTTTTTAATCATAAATAAACCATTTATAAAATAGAAACTGATTAATTAAATAGATATTTTATTAAAAAAAAACCTTAAACAATCTTTTTCTCGATTATTCTAACCTTTAAGTCCATGTTCATATAAACTGTCTGTCGGTTTATAAACTAGATATTTCTCCTAATGACTAACAGACATGTCAATTTCGAAAGACACTGTAAAAATATATACGGATGTTGTCTGTTTCTGCTGAAACTCAATTCTTAAATCCTGCAGCAAGGATTATCTGCAAGCTGCAACTGTACATCGATGTTGAAATTTCATCGACGTCCGTATTCAATCTCAATTATCGGAAATCGAATTGTTTGACCCATTTATATACAACGTAAAGAGTCCACAGAGTGCATCTTGATTGATTCCTTCCGATAATCCTGCAGTCCGAAATGTATTTACTGCTGCATCCGATTGCATCAACACACACACACATTTATCCATCTCTACTTTATCTGTGAGTGTGAATGCACGCTTCTTGTCCATTAGTTTGTACGCAAACGGCATAATCCGTTTTCTTTTAACGAGCTTGTGAATAATGGAAACAAATAAATCAGGTTAAACAATGAGATACACTTTTGAAACGCTGTTTGCAAATCGGTCCGAACTAATGTTAGACTGTGATCAATTTAAATGTTATACAAGTTTTTGTCGATTTATTCCCGTATCTAATGTTTGTGTTACGGATTGAATTTGAATTTCAAATGATTCGAGGACTTTTATTTCCTAGACAAATAGGTATGAGTTGAAATATAAAAAATGTTTCCACTTAATATTCCCGATCCTTTATTAAATTAATGTCGTTCTGACTCATAGCAAGAGTGTAATAACAAACCAGCAAGGGAACAAAGACAGCTGTAACTTTATACTTCATCGAGTGAGACTCTGTATTCAATCTAACAACTTTCAAATCAGAGTTGAGCGAATCGAAAAGACTGAGAAACATGACAAATAGGAAACCAAAAATGTACGATTGAGAGAGAAAGAAAAGATTTTTTTTGTAACTATTTAAAGTAAATATCGATAAGCATTGAATGTAGAATAATGAACATGTCCTATTCTAAGCATTTATATAAATACGAATCAAAATTAGTGATTAGTTCTTAACCTCTGTGAAATGTACATAAATACAATTTTATTTTCAAGTAGAATGGCTGTTATTATATTTAAAATAATATGAATATATATTGTTATAGATATATAAGGATTGTAAAATTATTTTATAATAATATAAAGTATATACATATTGTATTTAAATTAGCTGACCGCTTCAAAAACGTGTAATAGACATTAATATATATAAACATGTATTTGTATAAGAGATAAGAAATATTTATTGTCGAATAAGATGTGTATTTAAATAGTTGATATTTTTTTATATATTTCGTTTCGATTTTCAAAACGGTAAGTGTAAAAGTGTGGAATTGTCACCGTTTAGTTTCATTTTTAGAAATATATCTATAATTTTCCACACGTGTATTTTTCTCTCCGCACAAAAAAGAAACACAGACACTTATATATTTTATAAATATGTATAAAGATGTTTAAATAATTTATTATATGAGCGGTAACAATTTTCCACTTGTATATTTTTTGATAATATGTGTAACTAACTGAAAATATTCCTTTTACAATATATTTTCTGAAATTGTGTTTCCATTTAAGTGTCATAAATGGTCAATGCTCGAAAAAGAAACGTACTTACTCTTCTAGAAATAGCGGTGTTCTGATTAAAACAAAATCTTGTTTTTTTAAAAAAAATTTTTTTTGCTGGAATTCCTAGAAAGATGATAGAATAGAGTTCCATCTCTTTGGAACATTTTTTTTTTGTTTAGGATATTTAATTGGTTCGAAATTTTATTACAAGGAGATTATAAAAATGTATATAAATGACTGGTTTTTGTTAAGGTTTTATTTCAATTTATTCACACACACATACACACATAAAGATATAGTTTTTAATCCTCAAAGCAAAACCAAATTTGAAAAATCACATTTCCTGTACGAATAAAAGACTTTTTTTCATATAAAACTATCCTTAGCTTGGTTGAAATTAGAGAGTTTGAAAAAAATAAATCAGAAAACGATACATTTTTAAAACATTTACGTTTCCTTCGACCAATTCATCAATTTGAGGTTGAAATCTATCTTCAATAGATTATTTACTTGTAATGGATAAAATAATAAAACTAGATTTGAGATTATAAACAGTCTTGGGAGACATTGGAGGGTCTTAAGAATGAAATGAATACAAAAAGATTGAAATTTTAAAACGTTTACTTTTTCTTCAGTAGACTTATTAATTTAATGTTAAAATATATTTCTAATAGGCCAATTATTTACATTAGGTTTGTATTGAGTCAAACAGGAAACGAAAATTCAGATTGTAAACTATTTTAGATGAAATTAGAGGGCTTTAGGCATTTTGTCACAAAAAAAAATTCATTTTGAACTCAGAATTGAATCAATTTCAAGAATCGACTTGAGTATTAAATGTTTCTTTCCAGGAATATACAAATATGTGTGTGTGTAGTTATATAAATGTATTATTTAACTATATAAAACAAAATATTCACAAATTCCAGTCGAAATCATAGACTTTAAATATATATTTAAAAATAGTTATGAATATGTAAATTTATATAAACATATATTCATTTATTTATACATACATATATATATATATATATATATATATATATATATAAATGAATGAATATATTACCAATATATGTTTCTAAACAATGTTGAATGTTATAAATAGTAGTAAATAAAATAAATAAATATATATATAACTGTTATTGTCTTCCTCGGTTGATTTTCGAATATGATTTTGAAAATGATTTTCACTGTTTATTGTAAAGCGAATTTCTAACAATAAATTATTAACAAACATACAAAAAAAGTCTTAAATATTTAAAACTATTTGCTTAAAAATCCATTAATAAGGACAATCGCCGTAGGCCTAATTTGTATATAAATATATATACATATACTGATTGAATTGAATAGTTTCCAAGCAGTAAGAGAGTAAATATATAAATAATACATAAATTATATATATATATACACATTCATGTTATTGTAAATAATTTCAATGCTATCTCGCTATTTGAATGTACATTTTTTTCTTGTAATATTATGAATGGAATGCGATTATATAATTATATATGTGTGTGCATATATATATATATATATATATATATATATATATATATATATATATATATATATATATGTATATCTGCATACAATGATATGAAAATAAATCTTGTTTGTTAATTCATACATGTGTGTTTCTCGACCTTTCCTTAGAAACAATTCGTTTCATTCGTTTATAAATCGTTCTAACGAATGTTCATTTCAGAATATTTGAAACTGTCCTACGCCATGAAGATTTACTATGAGCTTACTTCTCCCTATACACAAATTTCACAACTGAATTTGTCAGAATCCGAATGATAGTCATTCGATTGAGGTAAAATCAGATCTAATTATTTAAGATTTCATTTAACATATCGCCGGAGAATGAAAATATAACTATGAAAATAAATGTGTTAATTTTTCAGTTACACTTCGTTAAACACAAATTTACCCACTGTGTTTTCTTACATACATTATCCTTCATCGAAATCTTTCAATCTATTATTCTCGATTCATTATCGAGTAGAATTTTTAAATTGTGTTCAACACTCTAGTAGAAAATAAGGATTGAAGAACAGTGACTTGAGGGGATCTAATGTAATGATTTTAAATAAAAAGCACACAAAACTGTAAAGTATCACAGTTTTCGTTCTGATCTTATCATAATAAAGGGGTTTCCAATAGCGACGCAATTTTTCAAGAGGTTATATTACACAGATGTCAAACTGATAACTTAATAAATATCAAAAAAAATAAGCTTTGAGATTTTTAGTTATGGCCTCGGATACAACAAAACAACACATTGAAATAATACAAGTTTAATATGAAAATGGTCTCTCTATCAAAATATATACCGTAAATTACGATATTCATTCAGATACAGGATTTATACAGAAACAGTGACTGTTTGGTGTGCACTTTGATTCGGTTGAGTCATTGGTTTGTGTTTTTTTCAGGCTGGTAAAAGGATTACTGTGTATGGAGAAAGATACAAAATTTTTTTGTGGGTATAATCGAATGATATTGATCTAGATGATATGTGGTTCCATCAAGACGTTGCAACAAACCACACAGCTAGTGAAATAGTTGATTTATTAAGGACGAAATTTCCTGGTCGCATTATTTCCAGAAATGGAGACATTAACTGACCACCGAGATCATGCGATTTAACACCGTTAGGCTACTTTCTTTGAAGTCGCGTTAAAGGGCAGGGTACAAGCAAATAATCCTAAAACAGTTTCCGATCTAAAAGATGAAATCCGAAGAGTGGTTGATGAGATAGAACCCCTATTGTATAGGGACATTATTGATAATTTTAACAAAATAATATTTAATTGTAAGAAAGCACGTGTCCGTCACTTGCATGATATTACCTTTCATTTATAAATAGCATACCTCAAACTATTCTTTACAGTACAGAGACTTGAAATTTCAGCTCAAATTCTGACTTTTATTTCAGATTAAAAAAAATGTGTCGTTAAAAATACATGTTTAGTTACAGCTCAACGGTCTTGCCCTTTATATATAAAAATTAAAAATAATACATATGATATCTATAAAAATCATTGATATAATAAATAAATATATTAATTTCACAATACAGTCCTGATTCTGTACCGAAATTCACTTTTAAAAATATAGTGTAGAATTTTCTCTATCCTGACGCTCTGAAAATGATTGCATCGTTATTGAAATGCATGTAAGCAACAATCAAAAAATGATCAATTATTATTTGTTTGACGTTTTCGACCAGAAATATTTTCTGTCGTTTATAGAGTGATAAATAATTAATTCGTGAGAAGTGGAAAATTATTTCAAAGGTTCTTCCGACAGGAGAAAGCATGAAAAAGGTATAATAGAAAGTACGATATTCTGACTTTCAAGAAGATTATTCTATAAAATAATAAAGGAATTTTCTTAAAATTGTATTTCTAATGAAAATACTTTAGTTGAATGATGTTTTAAATAAATATTTAATTGAATGATATATTTTATTCTACCTTAGAAAAATATTAAAATATTTCAACAAAATATCAACTTAGATAGTTTTAAAATATGAATATCTTTTTCTTAAATAGTGTCTGATTTAAATAAATAAAACATGCAATTCACAATTAAAGTATTTTCTATTTAGAGATTATTACATCGAATTAAAAAAATGCCTGACAGAGCAATTTATATGCAGTGTTCGTTTTACAATCATTGATTTCGTTTTCTTGCACAGCAGCACTGCCTAGCGAAAAGCTCAGTAAGTAACGCATAAACGGGAACTTGTATCAAGGTTTGTATCCATACACAGCTACTATCAAAAAGCTTTTATCAAAAAGCTTTCTTTTAAATAAATCGTTTGTTTACTATATTAAGGCAAAAATATGTTTTCTTAAAACTAGGATGTAAATTATTATAAACTAAATTCGTTTCTGTCAATTTTCAAAGATTACATTCTTGAATTTTTTTAATTCATACAAATTTATATTTGATAAAACACAGTTTTCTATCATCTTGTCGGTAATAGAGGATTATGTTTTTCCTCTGAATGTTAATAAATGAGTAAAGAGTTTTCTATTAAATTTATAAAATTTATCTAAATTACCATGAGTTTTAAACGAAATATCTTATTGAATATATCCAAAATTTATTCACCCTCGTCTAATCTTCTTTTAAATTTGTACAGACTTATAGATAAACTTTCTGTCTATCATTTATGAAAACATTTCCTAATCTTCACAAATAGACAACTGATATATCAACCGACCTATAATATTTTCATACCTAGATATCATATGCAATCTTAATTTTTAGAACAGAAAATAAACGAACCAAAACTTACAAGTTGAGTCAAGTGAATTTGTTTAACAGATGTCTCGGTTTATACATTTTATCTTCTGTATTTATCAATTTTTCAAAATCGTTAATTACGAATACTAAATTTGAATAGAATTTAAACAGAAAATCAATCAACAAATTGTTATTCATTTAGGCTCCTATAATTTTTTTGAAATTTTCAATCACGTTTTTAATTTAAAAATCGAATTTATTCAAGAAATATATTTTTTAGAAGGAGTAGAAATATTGGCGGATTATCGAAAATGAAGAAGATGAATATCCTGTGTTTAAAATTGAAAAGAATTTAAATATACCTGTATTTAAATTTGATATTTGTTATTTAATATAATTTAGAAATAATATTCACGGAGTTTATATAAAAAACGTTAAATATAATTAGAAATTAACGGTTATAACGAAGAAATATGATGAGTACGTTAATATTTAGTACACAATCAAATTCAAAAATATATACAAAGAATAAAAGAAACTTACCAATGTGTCTGGAATTTCCGATCAGCTTTAAGGTCATCTTTGAATGAGAACACGACTGTCCTGTAAAAAAAAATATCTTGTAAGCTTCAATCTTGACATCTATTAAAATATAGATGAAATTCAATAAGTATACATGGATATTCATTAAGTAAAATTCTAGAAAAATCTTTGAGATTGATGGCATCGATATGGAAATATGTATTAGCAACAATCACCAAGAATCAATTGTCAATTATTCAACACTTGTTTGCTGATAACAAGTATGTGCTTTATGTGAGATGAAGATTTATTTGTTGAATGTGTCGGTGGTTTATAAAGATAATATTTAAAAAAAGAATTCAGAAATTACTGGAAATAAAATGGAAAAAAATAGATTTTTTATAACTGATCACTCTGAAGATGAAGTAAATCTTATCGAAATGGTGATAAACAAAGATAAAAATGATTAGTAACTGATTATCGAACATTCATGACTAGAAAACTTTTGTAAGGTATGCAAGATGGAAGTGAATTTCGTTACACACCACAAACAATGATTATAATATTCTATAATTTCTATTTCTTGAAGAAAAAACGTTTTCTGCGACGATCTTCCATTCTAAATGACATATTGGGCGTGGAAATTCATTCGGTCCATTTTTTTTTATAGAAACTGAACGTTTACAAAAAAATCGAACACGTTTCAATCTTGACAAATATCTCACATTCTTTTGTACAAATTTGTTCCATCTGTCTGGCGAATGACGAATGCTTTGTTGAAAAAGAGATGGAGGGGTTGTGTCGATGAAGTCGTAATGCATTTTCCGACTTCTTTCACTATTTTATCATTATTGGATGTTTCTTGCGTCACAGTACTTTCTCCTCCAAAGCTGTAGATCCAAGTCATTTCATCGGATTTCGTACCATTTTTTGAACTGGAATGCGAAAAGTTTGCAATGCCTAATATTCTGATTTCCGAACGCCATCTTACTGTTTTGTGAGGTTATGTCAGCTGTTTGGCCAAGATAGATGGTGTTTTTAAATGTTAAGATTGACACTTCAAGGTACTAAAGGGACAAGAATTTTTTTGGATTTAAAACTTAGTCATAATTGATTGCATTTAAAGGCATAGAATTATTTTTCACACCTAGTATTTGCGATTTCATCTCTTTAACGAATATTTATTTCTAAATTGATCTTTAACACCCTGTACTTGTATTTTTTTCAACAAATAATACTAATACAATTTCAAAATTTGATCACTGCACAATATGTATCTGATATCTGACACACAAAATATGTGCACTTAACTTAAGATAAAAATTGAACGAGTCAGGCTCGTGATTCATGCATAATGGGTTAAACAATAAAAAAACACACAATCTTAAAACTTAATGCTGAAACTTATTATAAACTGGAAGTTTTCACTTCTGTGTTATTAGTCGAGACATTTCCAAACTACTTTCCTATAATGTACATTAAAGTTACGCAAGTCTCATTAAACAGACATCCGACTCGGCTCCGCAACGACTCGTAAATTATTTTCGTTCTGAAACTGAACACCACTCGAGGTACGTACTGTAAAATGTTACACGATGCAATGAAAATAACCGAACGCGTGCGAAAGCAAACAATCCAACTGCTGTCTGGAAAATGACTAGCGGCATCTGGTCAGAAAGTTTCCGAAATGAAAAACTCGCAGAGTTTCAGATTTATCAAGTAACGGAGTCGTTCGTGGAAACGACTTCACTCTATTGATAGTTTTTTTTTGCTCGATTCTGTTCGTTCTGTTCAGTTTATTTAAGATTTGGACTCGTATTTGACACTGTGACTGAATTCAGATTCTCAAATGGATTCTTGTTCGACAGCAAGGATATTTAAAAAGTTTTCTAATCGAAAATGTCCAACTTATGATTATTGATCATTCATGGTTGTTGATAGTACTGATTTCAGGTACTGAAAAATATTTTTATGATCGATTCCAGCATCCTCACAGCAGTAAAACACGGAAAAATCTATTTTTTGGTTTCATTTTTTTGTAATTCATTTACGAAAGTGAATCTAGGTCAAATGTCATAAATATATAATAATAACTGCAAGATATGTTCAGAAAATCTACATTGTAGTCTTTTTATATACTTCAGAGCTTTGAAGAAAAAGATATCATTATAGAAATTACTGCAGTGCTTCCTGTCGTAAATCAACATCTTGGGAGACCCGAGAAGTAACGATTTGTAGAATAGAAACGCCCATTTAAAGCGCTCAGGAGTACATTTTCAGTGCCCCTTAATTACAGTCAGTTATGTAAAGTAAAAGAGCAGGAGAGGATTTTTCCTTAGAGGATATTGAAACGAAAAGACTAAATGATATTCAATTTGAATTATGTATGGACTGTATGCAAGATGTGATAATAATTATCAACTCAATTATGTTCATTTGACTCACTTTTCCATTACTGTATTCGGTCTGACGTTATCACAAGCAGTATTACTTCTTTACAATCGATTAAAAATCCAAGTTTCTCTTGAAGTTTGTCCTTTATCTTTCCATATATCGACAAATAGCGGTCTGAATCGACAATCTGATTTTCTCTTAACATCTCATAGTACACTGGACCTCTTATATCACATCATATATGAAGTAAAACTGTTTTAAAATGAATTCCATCCCTTGGTGTTGTGTGCAGGCACGCCTCTAGATTCAATCACTGTTTTTTTCCTGTCCAAACTATAATAGAGAATTTATTTTTCATCTCTCATTACCATTCTGTCCAAGAAAAGTGTTCGATTATGACGATTTACAAAACTAAAGCAGGTTAAGAATGATAGATGGAATGCGAAAAGTATGCAATGTCTGATATGCTGCTTTTCTTGTTCACTGCTGTTTTGTAAGATTATATCAATTGCTTGGCCAAGATATACTGTGTTTTTAAATGTAAAGTTTGACACTTCAAAATCTTAAAAAGATGTGAAAATATTTTAATTTAAAATAGAGTTATGATTGATTCACTTTAAAGGCACCGTATTAATTTTCATATCTAATATATCTAAGAAGGAGATGAATAAATATAACTGTTAATACAATCTATTATACATGTTTAATTGTGTATAATCTTCTTATAAACACATTCACAAATTCTTAACAATAATTTCTATAACAGTTCTATAATTAGATCTCAACTTTATCAGCGTTTTAATATAACTTGATAAACAGAACCCTTCCACGACACTGTCATTCATATGAATCGAATTTCTGACTTGCTCTCTATTTATATCTGCAACATGAAGTGGATGTTAATTGTCTCATCCGTCTGTTCCGACTGAAACTTGAATCCGAGAAAAATGAACAGAAACGGATTAACACTCGCGTTCAAATCCATCGAAAGAAACCGCGCATCCGCTCCGCCGTCGTATCCTCCACTGATCCATCCACACGATTATGACTGATAATAACAATATTGTTAACACAGACAGTTCCTTAATCAGTGTGTTCACGTTCTCGAAAGCTTATCGCGGATCTTTCGAACGTTCGCCTGTGTCGAATGTTAATCAACGATAATTAACATAATCAACACTGACAGAATGATGTCAAGAGGATAGAGTGGAATTTTAATTGGGTATTCGTGACGTTTCTCGTACTTTATCGTATGGTAGTTAAACTCGTCCGCACTTGAAATGTTTACCTTTACCATGTGTTCCATAAAACTATTATATTTTAATCTGTATATTTATGAGGGAAAAAACGGCAAGTTATTAAATAAAATATTCGAAAAGTGCCGTTTCCTCACGAACGCTTTTCATGACTTGAAGTTGATCGATTGGTTTTCAATTTTTCTTGTATTCTATTAGATGTGAGAATTAATTATGTGCCTTTAAATTGAATCAATCATAACACTGTTTTAAATTAAAATATTTTCGCGTCGTTTTAGGATCTTGAAGTACCGACCTTAAGATTTAAAACACTATACATCTTAGCCAATCAATAGACATAACCTCATAAAACAGTAATGAAAACGGTGGCATCCGAAATGTATCATATTAGGTATTGCAAACTTGTCACATTCCAGTTGAAAAAAATTCGGTCAAAACCACGGGAATGATTTATTCAGCTTGAGGGAAAGGTGTTGTGGTGCATTAAGCATGCAAAAATGGTAAAAAACTGATGATTATCGTTTAAAATTATGTGAATGAATTAACTTTCAGAAATGAAATTCGACTTTCCATGTAGCAGAAAAAAAATTCTGTTCAAATGTTCAATAATATTGTCTTTTAAGGCTGTTTAGATGTCAACATCAATATTTTCAGAACGTTAGGGAACTCAAACATTTTTTTGTAGTAATTTGTGAAAATAAGTCTTGTAAAATAGATACAATTTCGACTTAATATATATTATAAAAGCAAACTATTCAAAACATTTAATAATATTGATTCCGAATTTGTGTATATTCAAAATAAACTATAATTAATTATATCAATGACTTCTCTTTCATTCCACAATCAAAAAAAAATTTTTTTCTTATCAAAAATGTCCAATAAATCATTATTGAACACTTTGATTGTTGCTTATGCTCATTTTGATGGCAACGCTAACATCTTCAGTGTATAAATTTCATCAAAAATGATCAATAATGCCTCATTAAACATTCTTGATGATAATTTTTTTTGTGATTTGCGGTGTGAAAGAGGAATTTATATGTGAAAGTGAATTTAGTTACATTTTTAGGACTATACTGCGACAGAAATGAATTATTGAATATTTTGATTAGAGAATTACTTTGCTGTCTGTGAAAAATAAAAATTAATTTATAAAAACAATGATGACAATGCCAACATCTTCAGTGCATAAATTCCATGTAGTGCATGGATGAGACATCTATCAGTGCCCACAGCAAACGCACCTAGAGCCATCTACAGCGGCTTCCAGTGCAACCACCCATTATTTATAATAATAATTAATACACGTGTACACTGTACACAAGTGTTTATAAATTAAAAATAAAACAACAGTGCACAGCATCGGTAGGTAAGGGGAAGCACGCTGCGCCGATAGACGTCCAATTCGAACGGAGGGTTCGTCGGGGATCGAACGGCACACGTTCGCAGTTGTGTGGCGGTGCGAGTTTCGCAGACGTCGCGACGCCATCGTACCGTACAGACGCCCGCAAGTCTAACGTATATCGGCGACGTTTTCAAAACCGAAGCGTGTGACGCGCGTTTCTATTATTTTTTTCGTTTGTATTTTTTCCGTTTCGAACGCACGACATCCGTACGAACGGTCGCACGTCCGATCGGGCGACGAGTGAGAACGGTCGACGGACAGACGATATGAAGATTGATATGATTTAGTTCTTATTTATTTATATGTACACGAGCAATGGTAAATGATAATTGATTATTAAACTTGTTGTTGTCGACGTTGCTAGTACATAAATCATCATTTAATTTAATTAGTTGTTTGATTGTTGTATATGTTTATAGTTTTAGGGAATGTTGTTGAAATCGTTTTCATTAGCAAGAAAATGTAAATTGATTGTATGCGAAAATTAATTTGAAGTGATACAAGTTCGGTTCGAAATGTAAAACGATAAAAATCTTCATATATGTATATATATATATATATATATAATTTCCAAATTATTAAATACTCTCTAATAAAAAATACTTCATTAATCGAACATGAACAGTGAAAATAAATTCAAAACAATATAATTCAATCAATATAATAAGTAAAATCGAAATTTCAATATCAATTAATTGATGTGAACCAGAGAAAAAAAATGTGAAAGAATAATATTGATTGTTCAGCTGATATTTGATTAAAAAAAGTGGGACGAAATATAGGAAAATATATAACGTCATACTGAAAAGTTTATATAGTAGAGGATTTTTTTTTCAATTTAATTTGTTTTATGATTTGGTTCTGTAAAATGTTTTCGAAAACAAAAGTTTAGTCATAAAAGCTAATATTCATAAAAATAAAAATGTAAAAATGTTCTCTCATATTAAATATATATATATATATATATATATATATATATATATATATATATATAGAGAGAGAGAGAGAGAGAGAGAAAGAGAGAGAGAAACATGAATACGTATCTCTATACAAACTAGTCTAAAAATGTAACCAGTTTATGAAAAACTAACTTTAAAAATTATAAATTCTACATTCAAAATAAAAGTTATACATTTTAA
>CM068322.1:33937938-33957938 GCA_034766995.1 Acanthacorydalis orientalis | reverse complement strand
TTCACAAATGAATTATTTTTAACCTCACAAACGAAAGAAAAAGCACAAAAAATATTTTCTAGTCAAAAATCTTCAATGATTATCATAAAAAAAAAGACAGAAAAAAATATAAGATAAATTTCATTTTCTTGAAGCTGAAAAAACTTGGAATAAACTATTTTTTTTAAAAAAAATGTAAAGATGACTTTTACATACGAACTTTTAATGATGAAATGATTTAACATTAGACTTATTTATTCTGTTTATTTTTTTTTTCTTCCGTTAGGGAAAAATCATCATCAAAACGTTGAAGTTCAAAAAATCTGATTTTTCTGTACCTCAACACTTTAAGAATAACACTAACACCGTCTAAATATGTACCAGAAATAATAAAAAATGATCGATGATCATTTATTGATGATTTTTGATTAGAAATCATTTTATGGTTTGAATGAAAAAAGAATTTCTAAATATGAATTTCTGTCATCTAGTACTAGTTTCGGTACGTGCGCCATTTTCTGGTAGATTTTAGAGATTTTAAAATCTACCTGAAGATGGTATACATGCTGAAACTAGTAGAGGATAATGGAAAATTAGACAAATCAAACGATGAAAACGATTAAGATAAAAAATTTAAAAGTATTTTATCGATAGTTACTTTTTGCTATAATCCAGATATAAAAATAGATGAAATTCATATAAAGTGACCCTGAATTCTTATAAAATTATATAGTTACACATATAATTTATTTTATCTCTATGAATATTTAACAAAAATGTAAATAAAATATACCGACGATGCATGATTTAAAACCCGTGATTTAAACACCGTTCATTAAATAAGTAAACAAAACACAAAAATCGATAATTAAAATGTACAGTTTTTTTTACCACTTATAATCGGTGCCTATTTCCGTAAAGCACTAACAGTTAAAAATCGTTCCAAAAAAAACCCGTGAAAGTACAGGGTTTGAAATGTGATCGCATACAATGCGAGTAATGTATAATTAGTGAGTGATTATAGTGCTATAAAATGGAATGACTCAATTTGACATTGGTAAATTTCAGCATTTATTATTTTTTGAGTGATGGTCTGCTTTTTAAATATGCATTTATGTGCCGTTGTGTACATTTCTATTCATACTTTATGTATGTTTATATAGTTTTCAGTTTTTGAATCGATAAATCGATGGTTAGATATAATACCGAGATTGAATAATTGTTAGAGGATTGATATAATATTTTTAGATATATAATTTAACAGATTGAAAGTATCTGTTTTAAACTGTTGTTTAAATTTCGATGATTGGCTAAAAATTTGTCCATTTTTATTTACACATTCGGTTTTTTTATTATTATATAGTTTTCAATTATTTAATTAATCAATCAATGATTACAAATGATTCTAGAATTGAATAGTTATTGGAAAATTTATATTGTATTTAAATATATTAATTTCACAAGTTTGAAATATATTTTTTTAAAAAAATGATTCAAATTAGATAATTTTTCAATGATCTATTTCTAAATTATTATTGAAATGTTTATTTTTTATGTTCATATAATTGTCAATTATTGAATTAATTAATCAATGAGTAACAAATGATTCTAGAATTGAATAACTATTGAAAAGTTGATATAATATTTAAATAGAACTTTTTTTTTAAATTACAAATTTTTATTTATATGTTTATTTTTTTATTCATATAATTCTAAATTGTTGAATTAATTAATCAATGATTAGAAATGATTCTAGAATTGAATAATTATTGAAAAATTGATAAAGTATTTAAATATGTCAATTTTACAAGTTTCAAATATCTTTTTTAAAAAAATTGATTAAATTTAAATACTTTTTTAATGGTTTATTGTTATTTTTCTATTTATATATTAATTTTTTATTTTTATATAATTCTCAGTTGTCGAATTAATTAATCAATGAGTAAAAAATGATTCAAGAATTTGATAATTATCGAAAAAATTGATAAAATATTTAAATATATTCAATTTTACAAATTTCAAATATCTTTTCATTTAAATTGCTTAAAATAAAATAATTTTTCATTGGTCTATTATTGAATTTTTACTTATATATTTACTTTTTTATTTTTATATAGTTCTCAATTGTAGAATTAATTAATTAATGATTAGAAACGATTCTAGAGTTGGATAATTATTGAAAAAGTGATAAAATATTTAAATATGCCAATATAAGTTTCAAAAATCTTTCCTTTTATATTGCTTAAAATTAGATAATTGTTTAATGATATATTGTTAAATTTTTATTTATATATTTAATTTTTTGTATTTATTTAATTCTCAATTGTTGAGTTAGTTAATCAATGATTAGAAACGATTCTAGAATTGGATAATTATTAAAAAACCTGTAAAATATTTAAATGCAATTTTACAAGTATCAAATTTTTTTTATATTGCTTAAAATTAGATAATTGTTTAATGATTTATTATTAAATTTGTATTTGTATACTAGTTTTTTATTTTCATATAATTCTCAACTGTTAAATTAATTAATCAATGATTAGAAATGATTCTTGATTTGGACAATTATGGAAAAATTATATATTAATTATATTATATATTAATTATATATATATATATATATATATATATATATTATTTTATTGCTTTTTTATTCTTAAATATCTTAATTATTTATAGAAGCAGTTTTATTATTAAATCATATTTAAAATTAGTGATATCTATTTATTTCAACTAGCGTTTTACTAATTAATATCAAAGTAATCTAAAAGTCTAATAACATTTCCAATTTTCTTACAAAAACATTTTTTTAGTCTCATCACAAAATCACACAAAAAAAATTTGATCAAAAATGTTCAATAATTAATGATTGGTTATTTCTTAATCATATTTCTATGGACATATCTTCTCCATGACCATTAATGTATGGACAACCAATATTTCTTACCTTTACACTCTCCGGATAATTGAATTTTTATTAAAAAGTACATAACAAGTAATCAAAAATGATCAATCATCGATAATTAAACATTTATAATCAAGAATAGATTGTAGTTTGTGATTTAAGTAAAAATTTCATTCGAAAAAGTAAAACTAACTGCAGTACAAAAAGCTATATTATGACGTTAATAAATCTATTAATATTTTTTTGAAAAGTATTTTTATCTTTCCAGAACGATGAGAGTATCACAGATCTCCCCCTTTTAATACACAGTGTGATTAATAGATCTTATCATTATACAACATAATTATTGAACTTGCATTATATAAAAAGTGTATGATTTTTAACTACTTGCTCATTTCGATAACTCTCCAGTTACTTCTCAGTTTTCAAGACAGTATTTGTGCGATATTCATGAAAATCTAACATAGATTCAAGCTGACCAAATACAGTAAACGTTTAATTTGAATGGATATCGCGTTTTTCAAGATTAACTTGTGAAAATAATATCAATAACTGTTAAAACTTGTGATATATTTGAATTGGATACCTGTCTAAACTCGGTAAAGAACCAATTTTTATTTTAAAACAATACGTTCGAATTTTTGAACAGATATATCATTCTTTTTCTTTATCCCCTTATATAAACATTCAAATCGAACCGCGAGGATACAAAAAAAAACAACAAATAAATAAATCATATCCGATCCATGAAAACCGTCTGTAAACAACAACAGCGGCGCAATCGTCGGTACAAAAACACCGACGAGACTGGGACCATATAAAAAATACCATTTATAATGACAACGGTACGTATAAATCACCGTAATAAATGCATCGATCCCGTGATACACACACAGACACACGTTATGAAATATTGTAAAAAATAAAAGAGGCGTCTAATCATTTATAGCCAGTCACAAGTTCCATATTTCATTCGATACGTTCGAGTCGTACGGATCATTTTTCTTATCGAGTCCGGCGTGCACTAGAAGATAAATGTTACCTTGACCTTGTCGACTCTCTTCCATTCGATACGTGGAAATTATTGAATCGGTACGAAGGTTGAACTTGTAGACGACGTGACGTGCATAAAACGTACGACAAGTGTGTCGAAACGGTACGGACGATAACTCAACAGGGATGTCCTCACCAATCATATATGCAGTGATGTATATGAGGAAAGTATTCGGATAGATGAAATAAAGGACTAACTATTCGGTTGGCCAAAAATAATTGCGTTTTTTTTTTTTGAAAACGAAAGGCGAATTTTTCATGGGAAACAAAAACTTTATCAAACAATATATTGTCCATTTTGTTCGATTACATTGTGCCATCTTTCAGACAACTTCATGTTTCCTCGCTTAAAAAACTTCTCATCTTTTTTGGCAAAAAAACAGTTCCAAGAACGATTTGATATCCTCATCAGCAGTGAAATTTTTACCATTCAAGGCGTTTTTTAAGGAACCAAAATATGGTAGTCTGATGGTGCCAGGTCTGGCGAATATTGTAGATGTGGTGACACGTCCAAGGTCCAAACAATTTTTAACGAGTGACCAATCTTGTATGCGGTCTAGTGTTATCATGGTGAATTACAACACCTTTTCTTCTTTATTTTCTTTAAAAAAAACTTTTAAATAGCTCAAAGAAGTTGGAATATATTTGGTGCTAGGTCAGGATAATATGTTGGATGATCCAGGAGTTCCAAACTTAGATCTTGAATACAATGACTGGTTTTATTAGAAATGAAATTCCAATCTTTGTCTTGGAACATAATCATACTCTTTGAAAGTTTCTACGCTTCTTAGACTTGATTTTTGGCTTCATTACGGTTAAAAGTTCACACTAGCTGTCACTATTTATTATTTCACTCTTTCTTGTAAAGTGGACGGGACTTAAGTTATGAAGTTATGATTATAGAAATTTTTGTTTCGATCCTCGAAGAAACCTTTCTGATCTCTTTCCCAGATAATTTTATACTGTGTTACTCTGATAAGAAAGAAAGTTCTATTTTTTCGACCGATTGTCCAATCCATTTCAAAAAGTTTTCTTACACTTCAAAGTAGCTTTTTAGAAACAATTTGTTCCAATTTTAATTTATAATCAAATACTCTTCATTAGATTTTTTAAATTAGTATTTCAGTTCACTTGTCATACAATAATATTCCAGTTATTAATTAAACAGTTTTGTTCCTCTGAATATATTAAAAATTTACAGTCAAAAATATACCATACTCTATTAACCCAATTAATTATATTTTCTTTACAATACTCTTTTTAAAATACGAATTGAACGACTATATTATTTTGTAATAAATTTTATACATGTAGATTCTTATAAATACAGTACACATTTTTCATTCAAGCTGAAACATACATTACTTAAAACGATATAAAAATGTTTTCTACTTTTAAAATATTGTTTTACTTCATTTATATATATATATATATATATATTTATTTATATATATATACATATGTATATGTATATATATATATCCAACAATATATAAAGTTCGTCGAACAAAAAGAATAAAAACTTCATTTAAAAACTTTCCCAAATTCGTTTTAACTTAACGAGTGTTCGTCGCCGTTCTTCATTCATTTTATTCCACAGTCTGTTTAGTTATTATCTTGGAGTATATATATATATATATATATATATATATATATATATATATATGTGTGTGTGTGTGTGTAGTATGAAAAATGAGTAATCTTATTTCTAACAAGATTGGTTCCGTGTACTGCGAATCTCTGAATAAAATCATCATTCACTTCCTGTCTTTGATGTTGATAAAAAAAACTGAAATGTTTTATGAAGAATATTTATATAGTTACTTGTTTTATAATTTAGAGGGAAAAAATGTTGCAAATAATAAATGAGATGCGAGAATAAAATGTAGTTCGTTGAACTACAATAAAAAGAATTTTTAAAAGAACGAAATTTTCTTCTTCGATATTTTTTTCTTGTCAATACAGTTCAGTTCCTGACTAAATTCACTTCAGAAATTATCTTTTATCGCTACAATCCGCAAAAAATGTGAACAATAGAACTATATCCACATCAACGACAATTACATCCACTTAAGTGTACTGTTTGGTGCAAAGTAACGTCCGAAAAGATTATAGGCCTTTATTTCTTCGAAAATGAAGACAGTCCTGCCGTAACCATCAATGGTGCTCAATACTGTACGATGATAGAAAATTTTTTGAGACCAGCTGTTGATAATCGTCCACAGGTGTTATTTTCCGACAACATGGAGCCACAGCGGACACAGCAAGACCCGTTATGAAACTCTTAATGGACATTTTTGATGTACGCATAATTTCAAGCAACAACGATTTTAATTGACTGCGCGTTCGCCTGATTTGAGCACTCCCGATTTTTTTCTTTGAGGCTACTTAAAAGAACGTGTACATGTCAATAAACGGAAACCGTCCTACAAAGCTCAACATAGGAGACGAGTTATGTCCAAAAATCATGAGAAGTGATGGAAAATGTCTTAGAAAGAGATCGACATTGTAAAACCGAAAATTTTTCATGAGTAATCAGAAAAAATTCCCAATCTTCTACAATATTTTCGGAAATTACAAAAGATGAAAATATTACAAGATGAATAAAATATTAATGTTTTAAAACCTTTCGTTCTTTCTGCGTCGCCTGTATATATATATATATATATATATATATATATATATATATATATATATATATATATATATATATATATATATATATATATATACATATACATATATATATATACATATATATATATATATATATATATATATAAATGCATACATATATATATATATTATATAGTATTTTCAATTTAAAGGTAGATTTAAAACAACGTTCAAGAACTATCAGAGTGCATGTAAGAGAAAAATTTGCACTGAAGTGCACGGTTTCATATAATAAAAGGTATGAGTGGGAATCTCTGGAATGAAAAAGCTCTGCACATATACACAGGCACACATAAGTTGCATTGTACCGTACAAAAACATATTGCAATAATGCAAATGGTACGGTATATTCATTCCATATACGTTTTTATTTTATTCATCCACCCACATCGTTTCATACATTCGTAAATGCATATTGCATTCACAATTGCAATGTTTCACTGCGAATGCGTTCTGCGGTCGCTAGAAAAATATGGGATTTCACTCGGTTTTAATTTGTTTTCCGAGTACGTTAGGTTATAACTGCCATTAAAAAAAACTACACACACACACACACAAAGTGGTTCGGTGGATAGGCGAGGTGTGCTGTTATTTCAGTTAAAGCACTGTGCAGAGTGCTGTTTTCTTGCTTGATGTCTATTTATGCCGGGAATGAAAATTATGAGAGCAATGAAAATACGGTTTCATTCTTTTAACATGTTTTATAGTAGCTGGAGGGTTTTAATGCAAGTTTAATTAAATGTTTGAATACGTTTGATGTTTTGATACGATGATCATTTTTCAAACAGCTATCTAATAAATATTTATTATTGATTTAGTATGATTTATCTGGAATCTCAAAATTTAAAATATTGTTTGAAGTCAAAATATTAAACATTAAAATATTAATTAAATAACCAGTGTAATAAAAAGATTTTTAGGAATGATCTGTGATATTCACTTAAAGTAATAATTGAAAAAAATATGTAGAAGATTTTTAAGAAAATATTTGTTGCTGTATTTATAAGATGTACAAATTGATTCGGTGCCTTTTTCCATAGAAAATGAATCTTTTTAGAAAAACTGAATACATTATAATCAAAATATCCCACGCTGTTTTCTATAACTTCGATTTGAAGGGATTGCTTATCGAAAAAAATGGGCAATCATGAACCGATTAAGTACTAATGCAATTTCGGACCTCTTCCACTGTTTTATCATTTCTAACAAGTTTTATGTAACACAACACCTTTTCTCCAAATCTGAACAAGTTTTTCAGAAAATAACACATTGTACAGAAAAATATGAGAACTGAAAAATCGATTGTGTAGGAAAAACGTTTTAGTTTCCTAATCAAACGCATCTGTTCAAAATTAAAAAAAAAATTAATAAAAACAATTAAGACAACTTTCAAATCAATGAATTAAAAGATTCGTTGCTTACATACGAATCCAATGATATTTGAATATATTCACAAGCTATTAACGTAAAAAGTTGTTTTAAAATTTTAAACAAACACTGAATAATAAATCTGTAAATGGACACATTTTAAAATTGAGTAGAACTTTCTACACTTTATAAATAAATTATCTTATATATATATATATATATATATATACATATATATTTGTATATGTATATATACGAGGGAGGTTTAAAGAGTAACTTGGTTCATTTATTAGCTGAAGGAGAGGAGGATAGCTGTATATGTTTTCATATAATTCCATCCATTTTAGTAATACAAGTAAAGTTGCAAATCATTCCGGAATTAATTCTTCGTTTGACAGATGTTTCAATACAAGTATTTCATACGAACGTACAAAATGGATAAAAGTGGAATTCGAGGTGTGATTCACTTCTTTTTTTTGAAAGAACAAACGGCGAAGGAGATTATATTTTCTCCATGAGATTATATTTTCTACATTGGGTGAATCTTGTTGTATGGGAAAACTTTCCGCGAGATGGGTGTCGCGTTAGTTCACTGCAAAGCAAAAACGAGTTCGTACACGGACATCAGTCGGCTTGGAACTGTTCAAGAAGAATTCAATCGATTTAAAATGTTGTGATTATGGATGAAATTTGGATTCACCATTCCACGCCAGAATCGAAAACTCGATCAAAACAGTGGACTGGACGCGGAGAAACGGCTCAGAAGAAGGAAAAGACGGTTCACTCGACTGGAGAAGTGATGGCGTCAATGTTCTTGAATTCCCTTGATCGACTTATCTTCAGAAAGGAAAAAACCAGTTACTGGCCAATACTAAGCAGCACTTTTGTTAAAGTCTAAGGCAGCGATCGCAGAAAGAATCTTCAGAAACGCTGAGAAAAACTGTAGTTTCGCTCTAACTATGCATCGGCTCATTTAAGCGCTGTCGCTCAGCAAACATTGGCTAAGTTGGAGTTTGAAATTCTTCCTCATCCACCATATTCGCCTGATTTGGTACCGCCTGTTTCCGAAACTGAAAATATTTCAGGTTGAAAAATGATTTGGAATAAGAAGGTGAGAGAGGCCGCAAACGGATATTTTGTGGGCCTCGAAGGAACTCACTTCCGAGAGAAAATCGCAGAAGTGGAGAAACGTTGGGACAAGTGAATTAATCTTCTAGAGGATTATACCGAAAAATAAAGTACACTTTGAAACTGAAGCTGTTCTATCTAATATCTAACCAAGTTAGTTAGTTGTTTTGAGTTTGAAGCCTCTTCGACAGCTAAGGCTATTTGCGCCCGAACACAAATACAATTTAAAAACACACCCCGTTCGTGCACTCGCGTTCGAACCACCCCTTAATTCAAATATAAAGTTCATGAGTGCTAAATCTTATAAAAAAGATCCATTAAAAACAGTATTACTCTCAGAGAGAAAGATGGAAAAAAAAACATATACCGAGTTAGTCTTCGAACCGCCCCCGTACATAACAAGTTTAATGAATATTGTCCACGCGTGCTTTTAAAATAATGAGGAAACTTTCAAATAAGAATTTTACAGGAGAGCGCGCATCACCGTTCAATTAACTTATAAAATATGCGTGATGTAGTGGAGAGGAGTACATTGTCGCTTTTACGAGGTGTCTTCCAATGTTCGCCCATCGTTTTACGACAAATTTAATTTCGTGCAACTCGTTCAAGTTATTTCTAGTTATATATATATATATATATATATATATATATATATATATATATATATATATATATATATATATGTTTATGCGAAAAACGTGTATATTCTATACAGTGAACGGAATGGAACAGGACGGGAAATTAATAACCGAGCATACTTCTTCGTGCATTCGTTTAAATATAGTTTCGAATCATATTTTCAACGTTAAGAATGATAAATTGTCGATGAGAAAAAAAAAGTTTCCATACTTGAAATTGCTTGATAAATCAGTTTAAGTGAATGGTTCCAATTGTACATTTTTTTAATTTGTTTTTTAATAAAGATACCGATTGAACGGGAAACATTTTTCGAGAACACTTCACGTTCTTTTCAATTATCGTTTAGCATTCTGACTACAATTAATCTTATAAATAAACTATTCTGTTCCGACACTGCGGCTGAATTGAACTTCATAAACGAATTCTTTTTCGATACCGCAAACCAGAAATGTTTTTTGAACTCATATAAAAATTGCTCTTATTTAGTTCCTTTTTATGTTAAATTCAGTAACTCAATTTGAAGCAAAACGAATAATAAAACTAATGTCGATGGAAAAAAACTAAATCAAGTGAAAAACAAGCTCACATATCATTTAACTTTAATTATTTCACATCTTTCTATACGATGACTTGTAAACACAAAACGAGAATTTATTTCCATATCTTAATTTGATGTGCAAGAAGAAGAGATAATTATCAGATTGATAGAAAAATAATTACTACTGATCGACCGGAGAAAATATCAATTTACAATATTGACTTTTTCATTTCATATAAACGTTTTTCACATATTTTAGTTACAACTTCGATATCAACTTTACCTCAATTAGCACATGTTTCATTCTCTGCTATCTCTAAAAGAATGTTTTAATGCGAATTTCGATGAAGATGCCATCATGATCAGAGGATCTTAGGTACAGATATTTCTCTGTACCTTGTCGTTTTGAAGATAATAGCATTGTGATCGAATACTATTACTTATTTCAATCGTATGCTATTATTAGGTTAATAGAAAAATAATTCCGGTTTGTGACATACAAATTTATATACATTTTTTAATTTGATGGTCTTGAGTAATCCAGAACTGTTGGATGATTAACGCCTAACTTTTGTGTAAGCTCTCGAATTGATGTGCGTGGTTCTGATTCAACTAACGCCTTCAG
This sequence comes from Acanthacorydalis orientalis, assembly GCA_034766995.1. Taxonomy (NCBI): domain Eukaryota; kingdom Metazoa; phylum Arthropoda; class Insecta; order Megaloptera; family Corydalidae; genus Acanthacorydalis; species Acanthacorydalis orientalis. The sequence goes on along the minus strand of CM068322.1, from coordinate 33,947,027 downwards.
TTAGTCTTTATGAATTGAAGAAAGACCCCAGCGACCTTCTTCCTCTTCAAGGCTCTCGTTCCCATTTTGGAAGCACAATTGAACAGTACGTTCCTTAATAGTACCCGCACCAAAAGCATCGTTTAGTTTACTATCAGTTTCTGCTGCTTTACCACCCATTTTGAACTCATATAAAAATCTCTTTATTTGCTTCATTTCCATATTTAATATTTTAATTCAATTTAAAGCGAAATTAATAATCGACGTTACGGAAATACAGATCGAAAAATACACTTCAAAATGATATTGATACGAACACGATGAAATGACACTTTCATTGAAAAAAAATTAGGTCAGGATTCAGAAAACAAAATCAGCAATAATTTTCCTACCAACCTAATTTATAAGAAAATTTCAATTACAACGTATCATCAGATGATATTAATTTCAAAGTGTTTGCACATAATAATAATGATGACATTTATATCTGTTATGGCTTAGAATATAAAACTAAATTCTACAACTTTTGTTATGACCTCTATCTATTTGTTTTTCTTTGTGAAGTAATTTGAAGAGCACTGCTCATAATATTGATATATTTATTTACTTTTTGTTTATTATGTAAACTGAGCACTGCAACTTTATTTCCATACTCTATCTCTTTTTATTTATATGTATATATATATATAAATACATGTACAATATGAAACCATTATTTATAGAATTATTTTCATTACAAACATCACTATATGAATATTAATATACGGGCTATATTTGTACGTTTCCCTTTTTAGGACAAAAAAAACTATAACACGTTTACGGTCTTCATCATTGAATAACAAACAGCGCAATATATGATATACACACATTTATATATATACATACATACATATATATATACACATATATGTATATATATAAATGCATATGCATGTATATACGGTCAAACATTACTCTGTTTTTTTCATACGTTCCATATAATTTATTCAATAATTTTCAATTAACACACTGAACAATGAACTAAATCAACCGATACACACATCATCATAGAAAATAGGCATTCTTCGTACACAATAACTCGCCGATCTCCATTAAAACGAACACGTATTTAGAATTTATATGGCAGTGTTTCATGCAAATAAAAAAATGATATTTATATATATTTATATATATATATATATATATATATATGTATATATATATATATATATATATATATATATATATATATATATATATATATATATGAACGTATTTACAGGAAAGGATCAGTTAGTATAGCATTTTTATTTAATTAAAGTGCAAGTGTTTTTTTTAATTGATGTAAAACTATATTTAATGAATTAAATTCAATTTTTCGTTCTGAGCTTGAAATGATTTCAAATGTTTCAGTCACAATAATAAAATAATAACTGGTGTTTGAATAAAACTTGTGTTGTTATTTCAATAAATAAACTATTTTCCTATTAATGTGTCTTTTTTGATACAACAGACAGTGCGATTGAATTTAATTGAATTAGGTGAAGAGTTAGATTTTTAAAACTGATGCGGTGTTGTTAAAAACGATTTCAATCAACAAAAGAATAGATATTTATTATTCTTGCCGCTGTTTGGAAATATAATCGATATTTAAATACAGATTAGGCTAGATAAAAATGAATAATAAGAAATTGTTGTGTATTGTGGTAAGGAATGTTTTTGTTGTGTATGAGGTCTGTGGAAGTGAATTTCGTCACTGTCGAAAACTATTCTTGTGGTGTACGAAGGGTTGTTAAAATGTGAACTCGAAATAGAGTAAAGTAATTAATAATAAAAGTAGTTTAAAATAATTACTATAAAAATATCAGTTCGATACAAAAGAAAAACATATAAAACAAGGTTTGGAAAATGTCAACTTTTTAATAACTGATTAAAATTTATTACATTTTTTCTTAAATATTTTTTTTTCTATAAGAAATTTTCTATAAATTTTCTATAAAAAAGAGCAACCGGATTATTTTTAAGCCGTATATATATATATATATACATACATATATAAAACAGAAGAAACATATCCTCATTACACAAAATGTCGTTAATTGAACATTTTGAGCAGAAAAATGTTTTATACTCTGTAGAGCGACGGAAAATCCATTCGAAAAAATTGAATTTAGATGCAGTACAGGAAACTATAATATGATTATAGAGTATGTTAATTTATGATAGAATTATAATTCGTGAAAAGTGAATTTAGATACACTACAGAGAACTAGAGTAAGTTAATTTATGATAGAATTATTTTTTTCCATATAAGTATTTCTAATTATAAATCATATTGGATATTTCGAACTAAAAAGTCACCAATTAATATTCTAGTGTTAACTGACTTTTTTTGTGCATTTTAGTATGAAATGTTTTCGTTGTGTATGAGGTTTGTGGAAATGAATTTGATCACTGTCGAAAACTATTCTTGTCGTGTATAACAAGTTGTTAGAATGTGAACTCAAAATAGAGCAAAATAATTAATAATGAAATTAGTTTAAAATAATTACTATAAAAATATCAGTTCAATACAAAAGAAAAACTTATAAATTGGAAAATGTCAATTTTTTAATAACTGATTGAGATTTATTACATATTTTTTCTTAAACATTTATTTTCTATTAAAAAAAACAGCTGATTTTTTTTAGACCTAATATATATAGATAATAGAAGAAAAATCCCTTCATTACACAAAAAGTCGTTTATTGAACATTTTAAGCAGAAAAATGTTTTATACTCTGTAGAGCGAGGGAAAATCCATTCGAGAAAAGTGAATTTAGATACAGTACAGAAAACTATAGTCTGATTATTGAGTATGTTAATTTATGATGGAATTATTTTTTTCTGTGCAAATATTTGCAATTATAAGTCAGATTGCATATTTCAAACAAAAAAATCATCAATTTATATGCTGATGTTAACTGAGTTTTGAGCCACAAATACACACACACACATCAACATTATATACATATATATATATATATATATATATATATATATATATATATACATATATACATATATACATAAGTTAAATTATAAAACTCTCAACCTCCGTAAGAATATTTAATATTTTTTCACAAAAAATGATCTATTTTTAAAGAAACTCGATTCGTAATTAAATGCGAATTTAATCAAAAAATTAATACTGCAGGCAAATCTGTTTCTTGTACCATGTAAAATTTCATAATATAAGATATTCATTTGTGTATAAAAGTGATGTTAATTAAAATATTCCCCAATAAAAAAAATTCATACTGTATACAACTCATATATATATATATATATATATATATATATATATATATATAAACGTTCATGCAAATGAAAACATGTGGGTGTATTTATTTAAAATTCTAATAGGTTACAAATTAAAATATACAACGTACGAAAAGAATACAAAATAAATAGAGAAGATATGAAAAAGCCGTTCGTTTTTTTTTTTAATAACAGTGACGATAAGGTGTGTGTAAATTTAATTTCGTTGGTTGATACTGAACGTTTATTAAATAAGTGTAGAGTTCGTGTAAGAAAATGAATAATTCGAAAAGAAAACAGAACGATGAACTCTAATAAAATAGAAAAAAATAATAATAAAATGATAGTGAATTCTCATTCTATTTTAAAACACGCGCTGTATGAATTATTGATTAAACAATTAACAGTTCTTTCAGTAAGATTGTGTAGTAATGTTATCTCTATCTGAATAGAATATGAATGATTTATTTTATTCAGATGCTTGGGTCTATTTTTCAGGACTGTTGCTTTCTAGAACTGTTTTCTTTCTTTCGAATTTTATCATTTTTTAAGTAGATTATTTGACGTTTATGAATAACTGAAATTATAATTATATCTGTGATTATTTCGATAAGTTATCCTAGATTATCCCTCCATCCTGTTAGATCAGCAAGTGTTTTTTTCACTGCTAGTTTCAGTACATTATAATCTACATAAAGATGGCACGCGTACTGAAAATAGAATTGGTGAACAGAAACTCTGATTCACAGACGAAATCCTTTTTCATCTCACAAACCATAAAAATGTTCAATAAATCATTATTAAGCTTTTTTATTGTTTCTTATACACATTTTGATGACTGTAATGTGTAAAATGTTTCTGTTGTTTTTATTATACAAGGTGTTTGACTGATATTGCTTTTAATAATTTTTGAATAACACACTTCATTATTTTTTTAATGATCGTTTATTTAACTCATGACATTATGGATGAAACATTTTGTTGACCATATCGTCGTTCATGGCTACACTATAAATACAAGCTTTTTCAATTATGTTTTTCATGATTTTTCCGCATATTTCTGGTGTTATTTCAACAATTTCTTATCGAATGTTGTTCTTAAGCTGTTGAATTGTTACTGGTTTATTAGTTTAGACGCTTTCCTTTAAATAAGCACACAAAAATCTAGTGGAGTCAAATTAAGTGAATGAAGCGTCCAATTGATGTGACTAAATTTTTAAATTATTCGGCCAGGAAATGCATCGTGCAGAATTTTGTTTTGTCATAAAAAATGTGACCTTGATGAGATATTTTAACGGCAAGTTAATAGGATTTAAACGGGACATCGTAGTAATCTACAAGAATTTATCAAAAATAATTTCTTATACCCTTTTAATCCTTCAGATTAATCTTAATCGAATCTTATTTAATAAAGAATATCAGTGTGAAAATAATTATTCTCAGATTCTTCAGCACGTTACAGTTCTGAAAATGATGGAATTTCCATCGAAATTCGTACAAGTAACAATCGAAATTTATCAATAATAATTTATTGAACATTTTCGATCAGGGAAAAACTTTTTGTAATTTGTGAGATGTGAGAAGAATTCACTTGTCAAAGCGATTTTTTTATATTTTTTAGGTATGATACACAGTTTAATTCGACCAGATTGTATAATTTATAAATCGAAACGATTCACTTGAAGAGAATTATTAAATTTTTTAATTAAAATAGTAAATTAAAGAAGTATTTTTTACATATTTTATTAAAAACAATATAGGTGTATGAAAAATTGAAAAAAATAACGAATGAACATTTTAAATCAATTGCAGTTTAATTTAAAATAAATTTTCAAAGTGTTTTCATGAAACTTTAAAGAGAAACTGACTTAGAAAAATGCATAAATAGTTTTTTTTTAAATGAATATTAAAATGTGTATAGAAAAATATGTTAAAGAATATCAGTGTGTAACAATGTAACCGCGGATCTTGTGTTAATATTTGAAAGAAATTTTGATAAAAAATTGTGCTAGACTTGTGGATTAAAAATGTGACTGAAATAAATGAAATTTTTTATAACAGTTTTTTTCGAAATATGTGACGTATTTTATGATATATTTTCTTAGAAGAACCCGATTGAAAAATGGAATACCAAAAGAATCATATATTCGATACGATAGGGTCGCTGTTGACCATCGACGAGGACCGCAGCTTCACATCGAATCAGAACATATCTTATGCGGATTTCGATATGGAAGATTTCCTGAACACTACATATAACACGATCGACATGGTGTTCAACACGAGCGGAATGGAACCGGTGTTCAACGACAGTTACGCATCGGGCGACGATTCCAGCTCCAGTTGGTTCATCTTCGTGCTGGTCGTAATCAAAAGCTCTATCATGGGCTTCATCATCATCGCGGCGCTGTTCGGTAATCTCCTGGTGATCGTTTCGGTGATGCGACACCGGAAACTGCGCGTCATAACGAACTACTTCGTCGTGAGCCTCGCGTTGGCCGACATGCTCGTCGCAATATTCGCGATGTGTTTCAATTTCAGTGTCGAACTGACCGGCGGTAAATGGCTGTTCGGCTATTTCATGTGCGACGTGTGGAACTCGCTCGACGTGTACTTCTCGACAGTGTCGATATTGCATCTGTGTTGTATCAGTGTCGACAGGTACTATGCCATCGTGCAGCCGCTCGATTATCCGTTGATAATGACATATGGCAAGGTGGCAATCATGTTGAGTGTTGTGTGGACAACTCCGGCGATCGTTTCGTTCTTGCCGATCTTCATCGGATGGTACACGACCGATGAACATTTGAAATTCAGAAAAGACAATCCGAGCATATGCGGATTCACGGTCAATAAACCGTACGCGGTCGTCTCGTCCAGCGTCAGCTTCTGGGTGCCAGGCATGGTGATGATCTTCATGTACTACAGGATATACGTGGAAGCTGATCGACAAGAACGGATGCTTTATAGGTAAGCGAATCCTTAAACTCTTATTCACTTAACATTTTATCTACTGAAAGTCTACTAGCAGGCTTTTCTTCGCCAGAACTTATCGACCGGCAGCCTATAAATCAACTTTTCATCGGAAACGCTTATTAACCAGAATCATTTTTTTCATATCATCTCTTATTGACCAAAAAAAGCACATAGAGATCATTAAATTTCAATATTTTTATTCGTTCTATTTTAAATATTCCAAGTTATTTTAAACATAACATGATTTCTATTATTAACCGTTGGCACTGAAACGTTTGAACTGAAAAGTGTTGGAAGATGCCTACATCCAACTGTGAATCTAAAGAGACTGATTATATATATATATATATATATATATATATATATATATATATATAAATTTATATATACAAATATTTCAATAATATTCCTACGCAATGAACTCAATTAAAAATCATAAAGAGCCCATTAAATTCCAATATGTTATAGATTTGTTTTAAGATTTTATATAGAAGTCGCCGGAGTTGTATTGGTTTCTACAAGTTTATGGTTTTGTTAGTTATAAAGTTTCAGATGTGATATTCAAAATAAAAACTTTAACAGATAAGAAAAGCAAAATACAGATGTAGATTTGTTCGATTCAAATAATTATATCTAGGTTTTGATATAAACATTTAATATTTTTTAAAAAATCAGCTAAATCATTTGTAAAAATATTAAAAATTAGTTGTATTCCTCATGGAAATTCAACACTGATCAAAAATGCTTAGATTTAGAAGAGGTTCCATCATCTTCTGAATATTTTATGACGGTATTGGCATTAGGTGCACATCAAAATTATAATAAGTATCAAAATTATAAAAACATGTCACTGATTAACTATTTTAATGAATATGGAGAATTGCAATTAATTTAGTTATGAGTATTTTTTTAGATTTTATTCGGAGAATACATGATTATATAAGGAGGTAGAAAATATTTGCGGTGCACGACCATCAAATTCACATAAAAAACCGCAATTATTTCCCTACTGACCTAGTACTTTACAATATATTATTTCTTTCTAAATAAACATTTCTAATAAAAAATGTTGAAGTTTACATTAAAAGAAATGTTAGGAAACGAAAATTAATTAGTTTTTTTTAGAAATAAAAATCGTGTGTATATATATATAAATTTATATATAAAGTATTCTAATAATATTCCTACTAGTTTTATTACCATACCGAACTTCATACAAAATAACAACATAAACCTAAACCAATAAAAAAAATTATTTCCATATTTCATTAATAACAAATAGATTACCCATATTTAAACGCGATTATCGTTGATTTGTGTCAGTCGCATATTGAAGAATGGCTTGTTGATACAGTAAGATATCAATTCCAATAAAAAATCAGATATTACCTCTTACGAATTGATATCTAAGTGACCGAATAACAACTCATTGTTTCATACTTCTACGTCTCAAATTTCACCATATCAATCAATCAACTTCAATACCATGTAAATAAAAATTGGTTTCAAATAATGAAAGAAAAAGTTATTAAAAACAATCAGTCAGCTGGAACCTAATTTATAAGATTTCGTTTTATATTTAAATCCACTTAACTGTTCTGATTTCTAATAACATGCATTTTTTCAATTCGAAGTATTCTGATAACAATCGTCTTGGAATAAACAACCGGCCTAAATACCAAACAGAACAATTTACAACGACGAAAATTACAGTTTATGTGTTTATCAAGACATCTACGTATGTAAATTATATTCAATAAAAATTAATTTATGAAAATCTCTTATCGTACACTGCTGTAACTTTCAATGAAAATAAATATGAAAACATTTAATTGAAGAGAATGTTTAATTTTGTTAAATTATACAAAAGGGACTAATAAAATCGTAAAATTTACATTATATATATATATATATATATATATATATATATTTATAGAGAGAGAGAGAAGAAAGAACTAAACCTCAGGGACTCATATGATAATGTTCTAACTTTATTGTTAAAACTTTATTGGTTGATATTTTAAGGGATTTACATAGATTTTATCTCAACATGGGTTTATAAACACACCTGCATATATATATATATATATATATATATATATACATATATATATATATATATTTTCATTGTATAAACTTTTTACAAAATTATTTCTTGTATGTACATAGTTAACTATTTTGAAATAATTGTCATTTTTTTATAACAATTGATGTATTAGATTGGTAAGAAAATAATTACGGTTTATGACCTTCAAATTTATGTATTTTTTTCAATTTAAGTGGTTTTGAGTGGGCCAGAACTATTAAATGACTAACACTTAAATTTTGTGCAAGTTCTCGAATTATTGTGCATGGTTCTGATTCAACTACAGCCTTCAGTTGATCGTTATGAACTGAAAAAGGACGCTCGTGACCTTCTTCATTTTCAAGGCTCTCATCTCCAGAACGAAATTTTTGGAACCACCATTGCACCGTACGTTCCTTAACAGTACCCACACCAAAAGCATCGTTTAGTTTACTAGAAATTTCTGCTGCTTTACCACCCATTTTAAATTTATATAAAAATTGCTCTTATTTGAATAATAAAACTAAAGTCGATGGAAAAAAAAACTAAATCCAGTGAGAAACAAGCTGACATATCATTTAACTTTAATTATTTCGCATCTTTCTAAAAACAAAACGAGACTTTATTTCCATATCTTAATTTGATGTGCAAGAAGAAGAGATAATTATCAGGTTGATAGAAAAATAATTACTACTGATCGACCTGAGAAATAATCAATTTACAATATTGACTTTTTATACACATAATAATAATGATGACATTTATATCTGTTATTGCTTACAATATAAAA